>CAXAJV010000433.1:0-124000 GCA_963969225.1 Xylocopa violacea | reverse complement strand
GCTATAGACGTATATAATGTTTCCACCGAGAACGGGGGCCGATACGCCAGGAATGTTGTAAAATACTACATCCGAGATGATAGCCTGCCTTAGGTTAGGATATATAACGCTATAGACGTATATAATATTCCAACCGAGATGTACTGGACGAAACGAACGGGATTCTGTAAAACATTACCAGCGAGGGGCTAGATGCGTTAGGTTAGGTTTTATTACGTTATAGATCTATATAATGTTCCCACCGAGAAGTAGAGCCTGATACGCCAGGAAAGTTGTAGAATACTACATCCGAGATGATAGCCTGCCTTAGGTTAGGATATATAACGCTATAGACGTATATAATATTCCAACCGAGATGTACGGGACGTCACGAACGAGGTTCTGTGAAACATTACCAGCGAGGGCCTAGATGTGTTAGGTTAGGTTATATTACGTTATAGACCTATATAATGTTCCCGCCGAGAAGTAGGGGCCGATACGCCAGGAATGTTGTAGAATACTGCATCCGAGATTATAGCCTGCATTAGGTTAGGATATATAACGCTATAGACGTATATAATATTCCAACCGAGATGTACGGGACGGCACGAACGGGATTCTGTAAAACATTACCAGCGAGGGGCTAGATGTGTTAGGTTAGATTACGTTATAGACGAATATAATGTTCCCACCGAGAAGTAGGGGCCGATACGTCAGGAATGTTGTAAAATACTACATCCGAGATGATGGCCTGCCTTAGGTTAGGATATATAACGCTATAGACGTATTTAATATCCCAATCGAGACGTACGGAACGATACGAACGCGATTCTGTAAAACATTACCAGCGAGGGGCTAGATGCGTTAGGTTAGGTTATGTTACGTTATAGATCTATATAATGTTCCCACCGAGAAGTAGGGCCTGATACGCCAGGAATGTTGTAGAATACTACATCCGAGATGATAGCCTGCCTTAGGATAGGATATATAACGCTATAGACGTATATAATATTCCAACCGAGATGTACGGGACGGCACGAACGGGATTCTGTAAAACATTATCAGCGAGGGGCTAGATGTGTTAGGTTAGGTTAGATTACGTTATAGACGAATATAATGTTCCCACCGAGAAGTAGGGGCCGATACGCCAGGTATGTTGTAAAATACAAAATCCGAGACGTCAGCCTGCCTTACGTCAGGATATATATCGCTGTAGACGTTTATAATGTCCCAACCGAGATGTACGGGACGAAACGAACGGGATTCTGTAAAACATTACCAGCGAGGGGCTAGATGGGTTAGGTTAGTTTGTGATACATTATAGACGTATATAATGTTCCCACCGTGAAGTAGGGGCCGATACGCCAGGAATGTTGTAGAATACCACATCCGAGATGATAGCCTGCCTTAGGTTAGGATATATAACGCTATAGACGTATATAATATTCCAACCGAGATGTACGGGACGGCACGAACGGGATTCTGTAAAACATTACCAGCGAGGGGCTAGATGTGTTAGGTTAGGTTAGATTACGTTATAGACGAATATAATGTTCCCACCGAGAAGTAGGGGCCGATACGCCAGGAATGTTGTAAAATACAACATCCGAGATGTTAGCCTGCCTTACGTTAGGATATATATCGCTGTAGACGTATATAATATCCCAACCGAGATGTACAGGACGGCACGAACGGGATTCTGTAAAACATTATCAGCGAGGGGCTAGATGTGTTAGGTTAGGTTAGATTACGTTATAGACGAATATAATGTTCCCACCGAGAAGTAGGGGCCGAAACGCCAGGAATGTTGTAAAATACAAAATCCGAGACGTCAGCCTGCCTTACGTCAGGATATATATCGCTGTAGACGTTTATAATGTCCCAACCGAGATGTACGGGACGAAACGAACGGGATTCTGTAAAACATTACCAGCGAGGGGCTAGATGGGTTAGGTTAGTTTGTGATACGTTATAGACGTATATAATGTTCCCACCGTGAAGTAGGGGCCGATACGCCAGGAATGTTGTAGAATACTACATCCGAGACGATAGCCTGCCTTAGGTTAGGATATATAACGCTATAGACGTATATAATATTCCAACCGAGATGTACGGGACGGCACGAACGGGATTCTGTAAAACATTACCAGCGAGGGGCTAGATGTGTTAGGTTAGGTTAGATTACGTTATAGACGAATATAATGTTCCCACCGAGAAGTAGGGGCCGATACGCCAGGAATGTTGTAAAATACAACATCCGAGATGTTAGCCTGCCTTACGTTAGGATATATATCGCTGTAGACGTATATAATATCCCAACCGAGATGTACGGGACGGCACGAACGGGATTCTGTAAAACATTATCAGCGAGGGGCTAGATGTGTTAGGTTAGGTTAGATTACGTTATAGACGAATATAATGTTCCCACCGAGAAGTAGGGGCCGAAACGCCAGGAATGTTGTAAAATACAAAATCCGAGACGTCAGCCTGCCTTACGTCAGGATATATATCGCTGTAGACGTTTATAATGTCCCAACCGAGATGTACGGGTCGAAACGAACGGGATTCTGTAAAACATTACCAGCGAGGGGCTAGATGGGTTAGGTTAGGATGTGATACGTTATAGACGTATATAATGTTCCCACCGAGAAGTAGGGGCCGATACGCCAGGAATGTTGTGAAAGACTACATCCGAGATGTTAGCCTGCCTTACGTTAGGATATATATCGCTGTAGACGTATATAATATCCCAACCGAGATGTATGGGACGACAGGAACGGGATTCTGTAAAACGTTATCAGCGAGGGGCTAGATGGGTTAGGTTAGGATGTCATACGCTATAGACGTATATAATGTTTCCACCGAGAACGGGGGCCGATACGCCAGGAATGTTGTAAAATACTACATCCGAGATGATAGCCTGCCTTAGGTTAGGATATATAACGCTATAGACGTATATAATATTCCAACCGAGATGTACTGGACGAAACGAACGGGATTCTGTAAAACATTACCAGCGAGGGGCTAGATGGGTTAGGTTAGGTTATGTTACGTTATAGAAGAATATAATGTTCCCACCGAGAAGTAGGGGCCGAAACGTCAGGAATGTTGTAAAATACAACATCCGAGATGATGGCCTGCCTTAGGTTAGGATATCTAACGCTATAGACGTATTTAATATCCCAATCGAGACGTACGGAACGACACGAACGCGATTCTGTAAAACATTACCAGCGAGGGGCTAGATGCGTTAGGTTAGGTTATATTACGTTATAGATCTATATAATGTTCCCACCGAGAAGTAGAGCCTGATACGCCAGGAATGTTGTAGAATACTACATCCGAGATGATAGCCTGCCTTAGGTTAGGATATATAACGCTATAGACGTATATAATATTCCAACCGAGATGTACGGGACGTCACGAACGAGGTTCTGTAAAACATTACCAGCGAGGGCCTAGATGTGTTAGGTTAGGTTATATTACGTTATAGACCTATATAATGTTCCCACCGAGAAGTAGGGGCCGATACGCCAGGAATGTTGTAGAATACTGCATCCGAGATTATAGCCTGCATTAGGTTAGGATATATAACGCTATAGACGTATATAATATTCCAACCGAGATGTACGGGACGGCACGAACGGGATTCTGTAAAACATTACCAGCGAGGGGCTAGATGTGTTAGGTTAGGTTAGATTACGTTATAGACGAATATAATGTTCCCACCGGGAAGTAGGGGCCGATACGCCAGGAATGTTGTAAAATACAACATCCGAGATGTCAGCCTGCCTTACGTTAGGATATATATCGCTGTAGACGTTTATAATGTCCCAACCGAGACGTACGGGACGACAGGAACGGGATTCTGTAAAACATTACCAGCGAGGGGCTAGATGTGTTAGGTTAGGTTGTGATACGTTATAGACATATAATGTTCCCACCGTGAAGTATGGGCCGATACGCCAGGAATGTTGTAAAATACTACATCCGAGATGATAGCCTGCCTTAGGTTAGGATATATAACGCTATAGACGTATATAATATTCCAACCGAGATGTACGGGACGAAACGAACGGGATTCTGTAAAACATTACCAGCGAGGGGCTAGATGGGTTAGGTTAGGTTATGTTACGTTATAGAAGAATATAATGTTCCCACCGAGAAGTAGGGCCTGATACGCCAGGAATGTTGTAGAATACTACATCCGAGATGATAGCCTGCCTTAGGATAGGATATATAACGCTATAGGCGTATATAATATTCCAACCGAGATGTACGGGACGGCACGAACGGGATTCTGTAAAACATTACCAGCGAGGGGCTAGATGTGTTAGGTTAGGTTAGATTACGTTATAGACGAATATAATGTTCCCACCGAGAAGTAGGGGCCGATACGCCAGGAATGTTGTAAAATACAAAATCCGAGACGTCAGCCTGCCTTACGTCAGGATATATATCGCTGTAGACGTTTATAATGTCCCAACCGAGACGTACGGGACGAAACAAACGGGATTCTGTAAAACATTACCAGCGAGGGGCTAGATGGGTTAGGTTAGGTTATGTTACGTTATAGACCTATATAATGTTCCTACCGAGAAGTAGAGCCTGATACGCCAGGAATGTTGTAGAATACTACATCCGAGATGATAGCCTGCCTTAGGTTAGGATATATAACGCTATAGACGTATATAATATTCCAACCGAGATGTACGGGACGTCACGAACGAGGTTCTGTGAAACATTACCAGCGAGGGCCTAGATGTGTTAGGTTAGGTTATATTACGTTATAGACCTATATATTGTTCCCACCGAGAAGTAGGGGCCGATACGCCAGGAATGTTGTAGAATACTGCATCCGAGATTATAGCCTGCATTAGGTTAGGATATATAACGCTATAGAGGTATATAATATTCCAACCGAGATGTACGGGACGGCACGAACGGGATTCTGTAAAACATTACCAGCGAGGGGCTAGATGTGTTAGGTTAGATTACGTTATAGACGAATATAATGTTCCCACCGGGAAGTAGGGGCCGATACGCCAGGAATGTTGTAAAATACAACATCCGAGATGTCAGCCTGCCTTACGTTAGGATATATATCGCTGTAGACGTTTATAATGTCCCAACCGAGACGTACGGTACGACAGGAACGGGATTCTGTAAAACATTACCAGCGAGGGGCTAGATGTGTTAGGTTAGGTTGTGATACGTTATAGACATATATAATGTTCCCACCGTGAAGTATGGGCCGATACGCCAGGAATGTTGTAAAATACTACATCCGAGATGATAGCCTGCCATAGGTTAGGATATATAACGCTATAGACGTATATAATATTCCAACCGAGATGTACGGGACGAAACGAACGGGATTCTGTAAAACATTACCAGCGAGGGGCTAGATGTGTTAGGTTAGGTTAGATTACGTTATAGACGAATATAATGTTCCCACCGAGAAGTAGGGGCCGATACGCCAGGAATGTTGTAAAATACAAAATCCGAGACGTCAGCCTGCCTTACGTCAGGATATATATCGCTGTAGACGTTTATAATGTCCCAACCGAGACGTACGGGACGAAACAAACGGGATTCTGTAAAACATTACCAGCGAGGGGCTAGATGGGTTAGGTTAGGTTATGTTACGTTATAGACCTATATAATGTTCCTACCGAGAAGTAGAGGTCGATACACCAGGAATGTTGTAAAATACTACATCCGAGATGTTAGCCTGCCTTACGTTAGGATATATATCGCTGTAGACGTATATAATATTCCAACCGAGATGTACGGGACGACAGGAACGGGATTCTGTAAAACGTTATCAGCGAGGGGCTAGATGGGTTAGGTTAGGATGTCATACGCTATAGACGTATATAATGTTTCCACCGAGAACGGGGGCCGATACGCCAGGAATGTTGTAAAATACTACATCCGAGATGATAGCCTGCCTTAGGTTAGGATATATAACGCTATAGACGTATATAATATTCCAACCGAGATGTACTGGACGAAACGAACGGGATTCTGTAAAACATTACCAGCGAGGGGCTAGATGGGTTAGGTTAGGTTATATTACGTTATAGAAGAATATAATGTTCCCACCGAGAAGTAGGGGCCGAAACGTCAGGAATGTTGTAAAATACAACATCCGAGATGATGGCCTGCCTTAGGTTAGGATATCTAACGCTATAGACGTATTTAATATCCCAATCGAGACGTACGGAACGACACGAACGCGATTCTGTAAAACATTACCAGCGAGGGGCTAGATGCGTTAGGTTAGGTTATATTACGTTATAGATCTATATAATGTTCCCACCGAGAAGTAGAGCCTGATACGCCAGGAATGTTGTAGAATACTACATCCGAGATGATAGCCTGCCTTAGGTTAGGATATATAACGCTATAGACGTATATAATATTCCAACCGAGATGTACGGGACGTCACGAACGAGGTTCTGTAAAACATTACCAGCGAGGGCCTAGATGTGTTAGGTTAGGTTATATTACGTTATAGACCTATATAATGTTCCCACCGAGAAGTAGGGGCCGATACGCCAGGAATGTTGTAAAATACTACATCCGAGATGATGGCCTGCCTTAGGTTAGGATATATAGCGCTATAGACGTATTTAATATCCCAATCGAGACGTACGGAACGATACGAACGCGATTCTGTAAAACATTACCAGCGAGGGGCTAGATGCGTTAGGTTAGGTTATGTTACGTTATAGATCTCTATAATGTTCCCACCGAGAAGTAGGGCCTGATACGCCAGGAATGTTGTAGAATACTACACCCGAGATGATAGCCTGCCTTAGGATAGGATATATAACGCTATAGACGTATATAATATTCCAACCGAGATGTACGGGACGGCACGAACGGGATTCTGTAAAACATTACCAGCGAGGGGCTAGATGGGTTAGGTTAGGTTATGTTACGTTATAGAAGAATATAATGTTCCCACCGAGAAGTAGGGGCCGATACGTCAGGAATGTTGTAAAATACTACATCCGAGATGATGGCCTGCCTTAGGTTAGGATATATAACGCTATAGACGTATTTAATATCCCAATCGAGACGTACGGAACGACACGAACGCGATTCTGTAAAACATTACCAGCGAGGGGCTAGATGCGTTAGGTTAGGTTATGTTACGTTATAGATCTATATAATGTTCCCACCGAGAAGTAGGGCCTGATACGCCAGGAATGTTGTAGAATACTACATCCGAGATGATAGCCTGCCTTAGGATAGGATATATAACGCTATAGACGTATATAATATTCCAACCGAGATGTACGGGACGGCACGAACGGGATTCTGTAAAACATTACCAGCGAGGGGCTAGATGTGTTAGGTTAGGTTAGATTACGTTATAGACGAATATAATGTTCCCACCGAGAAGTAGGGGCCGATACGCCAGGAATGTTGTAAAATACAAAATCCGAGACGTCAGCCTGCCTTACGTCAGGATATATATCGCTGTAGACGTTTATAATGTCCCAACCGAGACGTACGGGACGAAACAAACGGGATTCTGTAAAACATTACCAGCGAGGGGCTAGATGGGTTAGGTTAGGTTATGTTACGTTATAGACCTATATAATGTTCCTACCGAGAAGTAGAGCCTGATACGCCAGGAATGTTGTAGAATACTACATCCGAGATGATAGCCTGCCTTAGGTTAGGATATATAACGCTATAGACGTATATAATATTCCAACCGAGATGTACGGGACGTCACGAACGAGGTTCTGTGAAACATTACCAGCGAGGGCCTAGATGTGTTAGGTTAGGTTATATTACGTTATAGACCTATATAATGTTCCCACCGAGAAGTAGGGGCCGATACGCCAGGAATGTTGTAGAATACTGCATCCGAGATTATAGCCTGCATTAGGTTAGGATATATAACGCTATAGACGTATATAATATTCCAACCGAGATGTACGGGACGGCACGAACGGGATTCTGTAAAACATTACCAGCGAGGGGCTAGATGTGTAAGGTTAGATTACGTTATAGACGAATATAATGTTCCCACCGGGAAGTAGGGGCCGATACGCCAGGAATGTTGTAAAATACAACATCCGACATGTCAGCCTGCCTTACGTTAGGATATATATCGCTGTAGACGTTTATAATGTCCCAACCGAGACGTACGGTACGACAGGAACGGGATTCTGTAAAACATTACCAGCGAGGGGCTAGATGTGTTAGGTTAGGTTGTGATACGTTATAGACATATATAATGTTCCCACCGTGAAGTATGGGCCGATACGCCAGGAATGTTGTAAAATACTACATCCGAGATGATAGCCTGCCATAGGTTAGGATATATAACGCTATAGACGTATATAATATTCCAACCGAGATGTACGGGACGAAACGAACGGGATTCTGTAAAACATTACCAGCGAGGGGCTAGATGGGTTAGGTTAGGTTATGTTACGTTATAGAAGAATATAATGTTCCCACCGAGAAGTAGGGGCCGATACGTCAGGAATGTTGTAAAATACTACATCCGAGATGATGGCCTGCCTTAGGTTAGGATATATAACGCTATAGACGTATTTAATATCCCAATCGAGACGTACGGAACGATACGAACGCGATTCTGTAAAACATTACCAGCGAGGGGCTAGATGCGTTAGGTTAGGTTATGTTACGTTATAGATCTCTATAATGTTCCCACCGAGAAGTAGGGCCTGATACGCCAGGAATGTTGTAGAATACTACACCCGAGATGATAGCCTGCCTTAGGATAGGATATATAACGCTATAGACGTATATAATATTCCAACCGAGATGTACGGGACGGCA
Source organism: Xylocopa violacea (assembly GCA_963969225.1). Taxonomy (NCBI): domain Eukaryota; kingdom Metazoa; phylum Arthropoda; class Insecta; order Hymenoptera; family Apidae; genus Xylocopa; species Xylocopa violacea. Next base: position 115,186 of record CAXAJV010000433.1, on the reverse strand, counting down.
CGAACGGGATTCTGTAAAACATTACCAGCGAGGGGCTAGATGTGTTAGGTTAGGTTAGATTACGTTATAGACGAATATAATGTTCCCACCGAGAAGTAGGGGCCGATACGCCAGGAATGTTGTAAAATACAAAATCCGAGACGTCAGCCTGCCTTACGTCAGGATATATATCGCTGTAGACGTTTATAATGTCCCAACCGAGATGTACGGGACGAAACGAACGGGATTCTGTAAAACATTACCAGCGAGGGGCTAGATGGGTTAGGTTAGTTTGTGATACGTTATAGACGTATATAATCTTCCCACCGTGAAGTAGGGGCCGATACGCCAGGAATGTTGTAGAATACTACATCCGAGATGATAGCCTGCCTTAGGTTAGGATATATAACGCTATAGACGTATATAATATTCCAACCGAGATGTACGGGACGGCACGAACGGGATTCTGTAAAACATTACCAGCGAGGGGCTAGATGTGTTAGGTTAGGTTAGATTACGTTATAGACGAATATAATGTTCCCACCGAGAAGTAGGGGCCGATACGCCAGGAATGTTGTAAAATACAACATCCGAGATGTTAGCCTGCCTTACGTTAGGATATATATCGCTGTAGACGTATATAATATCCCAACCGAGATGTACGGGACGGCACGAACGGGATTCTGTAAAACATTATCAGCGAGGGGCTAGATGTGTTAGGTTAGGTTAGATTACGTTATAGACGAATATAATGTTCCCACCGAGAAGTAGGGGCCGAAACGCCAGGAATGTTGTAAAATACAAAATCCGAGACGTCAGCCTGCCTTACGTCAGGATGTATATCGCTGTAGACGTTTATAATGTCCCAACCGAGACGTACGGGACGAAACAAACGGGATTCTGTAAAACATTACCAGCGAGGGGCTAGATGGGTTAGGTTAGGTTATGTTACGTTATAGACATATATAATGTTCCTACCGAGAAGTAGAGGTCGATACACCAGGAATGTTGTAAAATACTACATCCGAGATGTTAGCCTGCCTTACGTTAGGATATATATCGCTGTAGACGTATATAATATCCCAACCGAGATGTACGGGACGACAGGAACGGGATTCTGTAAAACGTTATCAGCGAGGGGCTAGATGGGTTAGGTTAGGATGTCATACGCTATAGACGTATATAATGTTTCCACCGAGAACGGGGGCCGATACGCCAGGAATGTTGTAAAATACTACATCCGAGATGATAGCCTGCCTTAGGTTAGGATATATAACGCTATAGACGTATATAATATTCCAACCGAGATGTACTGGACGAAACGAACGGGATTCTGTAAAACATTACCAGCGAGGGGCTAGATGGGTTAGGTTAGGTTATGTTACGTTATAGAAGAATATAATGTTCCCACCGAGAAGTAGGGGCCGAAACGTCAGGAATGTTGTAAAATACTACATCCGAGATGATGGCCTGCCTTAGGTTAGGATATCTAACGCTATAGACGTATTTAATATCCCAATCGAGACGTACGGAACGACACGAACGCGATTCTGTAAAACATTACCAGCGAGGGGCTAGATGCGTTAGGTTAGGTTATATTACGTTATAGATCTATATAATGTTCCCACCGAGAAGTAGAGCCTGATACGCCAGGAATGTTGTAGAATACTACATCCGAGATGATAGCCTGCCTTAGGTTAGGATATATAACGCTATAGACGTATATAATATTCCAACCGAGATGTACGGGACGGCACGAACGGGATTCTGTAAAACATTACCAGCGAGGGGCTAGATGTGTTAGGTTAGGTTAGATTACGTTATAGACGAATATAATGTTCCCACCGAGAAGTAGGGGCCGATACGCCAGGAATGTTGTAAAATACAACATCCGAGATGTTAGCCTGCCTTACGTTAGGATATATATCGCTGTAGACGTATATAATATCCCAACCGAGATGTACGGGACGACAGGAACGGGATTCTGTAAAACATTACCAGCGAGGGGCTAGATGGGTTAGGTTAGGATGTGATACGCTATAGACGTACATAATGTTCCCACCGAGAACGGGGGCCGATACGCCAGGTATGTTGTAAAATACTACATCCGACACGATAGCCTGCCTTAGGTTAGGATATATAACGCTATAGACGTATTTAATATCCCAATCGAGACGTACGGAACGACACGAACGCGATTCTGTAAAACATTACCAGCGAGGGGCTAGATGCGTTAGGTTAGGTTATATTACGTTATAGATCTATATAATGTTCCCACCGAGAAGTAGAGCCTGATACGCCAGGAATGTTGTAGAATACTACATCCGAGATGATAGCCTGCCTTAGGTTAGGATATATAACGCTATAGACGTATATAATATTCCAACCGAGATGTACGGGACGTCACGAACGAGGTTCTGTGAAACATTACCAGCGAGGGCCTAGATGTGTTAGGTTAGGTTATATTACGTTATAGACCTATATAATGTTCCCACCGAGAAGTAGGGGCCGATACGCCAGGAATGTTGTAGAATACTGCATCCGAGATTATAGCCTGCATTAGGTTAGGATATATAACGCTATAGACGTATATAATATTCCAACCGAGATGTACGGGACGGCACGAACGGGATTCTGTAAAACATTACCAGCGAGGGGCTAGATGTGTTAGGTTAGATTACGTTATAGACGAATATAATGTTCCCACCGGGAAGTAGGGGCCGATACGCCAGGAATGTTGTAAAATACAACATCCGAGATGTCAGCCTGCCTTACGTTAGGATATATATCGCTGTAGACGTTTATAATGTCCCAACCGAGACGTACGGTACGACAGGAACGGGATTCTGTAAAACATTACCAGCGAGGGGCTAGATGTGTTAGGTTAGGTTGTGATACGTTATAGACATATATAATGTTCCCACCGTGAAGTATGGGCCGATACGCCAGGAATGTTGTAAAATACTACATCCGAGATGATAGCCTGCCATAGGTTAGGATATATAACGCTATAGACGTATATAATATTCCAACCGAGATGTACGGGACGAAACGAACGGGATTCTGTAAAACATTACCAGCGAGGGGCTAGATGTGTTAGGTTAGGTTAGATTACGTTATAGACGAATATAATGTTCCCACCGAGAAGTAGGGGCCGATACGCCAGGAATGTTGTAAAATGCAACATCCGAGATGTTAGCCTGGCTTACGTTAGGATATATATCGCTGTAGACGTATATAATATCCCAACCGAGATGTACGGGACGACAGGAACGGGATTCTGTAAAACATTACCAGCGAGGGGCTAGATGGGTTAGGTTAGGATGTGATACGCTATAGACGTACATAATGTTCCCACCGAGAAGTAGGGGCCGAAACGTCAGGAATGTTGTAAAATACTACATCCGAGATGATAGCCTGCCTTAGGTTAGGATATATAACGCTATAGACGTATTTAATATCCCAATCGAGACGTACGGAACGACACGAACGCGATTCTGTAAAACATTACCAGCGAGGGGCTAGATGCGTTAGGTTAGGTTATATTACGTTATAGATCTATATAATGTTCCCACCGAGAAGTAGGGCGTGATACGCCAGGAATGTTGTAGAATACTACATCCGAGATGATAGCCTGCCTTAGGTTAGGATATATAACGCTATAGACGTATATAATATTCCAACCGAGATGTACGGGACGTCACGAACGAGGTTCTGTAAAACATTACCAGCGAGGGCCTAGATGTGTTAGGTTAGGTTATATTACGTTATAGACCTACATAATGTTCCCACCGAGAAGTAGGGGCCGATACGCCAGGAATGTTGTAGAATACTGCATCCGAGATTATAGCCTGCATTAGGTTAGGATATATAACGCTATAGACGTATATAATATTCCAACCGAGATGTACGGGACGGCACGAACGGGATTCTGTAAAACATTACCAGCGAGGGGCTAGATGTGTTAGGTTAGATTACGTTATAGACGAATATAATGTTCCCACCGGGAAGTAGGGGCCGATACGCCAGGAATGTTGTAAAATACAACATCCGAGATGTCAGCCTGCCTTACGTTAGGATATATATCGCTGTAGACGTTTATAATGTCCCAACCGAGACGTACGGGACGACAGGAACGGGATTCTGTAAAACATTACCAGCGAGGGGCTAGATGTGTTAGGTTAGGTTGTGATACGTTATAGACATATATAATGTTCCCACCGTGAAGTATGGGCCGATACGCCAGGAATGTTGTAAAATACTACATCCGAGATGTTAGCCTGCCTTACGTTAGGATATATATCGCTGTAGACGTATATAATATCCCAACCGAGATGTACGGGACGACAGGAACGGGATTCTGTAAAACATTACCAGCGAGGGGCTAGATGTGTTAGGTTAGGTTAGATTACGTTATAGACGAATATAATGTTCCCACCGAGAAGTAGGGGCCGATACGCCAGGAATGTTGTAAAATACAAAATCCGAGACGTCAGCCTGCCTTACGTCAGGATATATATCGCTGTAGACGTTTATAATGTCCCAACCGAGACGTACGGGACGAAACAAACGGGATTCTGTAAAACATTACCAGCGAGGGGCTAGATGGGTTAGGTTAGGTTATGTAACGTTATAGACCTATATAATGTTCCTACCGAGAAGTAGAGGTCGATACACCAGGAATGTTGTAAAATACTACATCCGAGATGTTAGCCTGCCTTACGTTAGGATATATATCGCTGTAGACGTATATAATATCCCAACCGAGATGTACGGGACGACAGGAACGGGATTCTGCAAAACGTTATCAGCGAGGGGCTAGATGGGTTAGGTTAGGATGTCATACGCTATAGACGTATATAATGTTTCCACCGAGAACGGGGGCCGATACGCCAGGAATGTTGTAAAATACTACATCCGAGATGATAGCCTGCCTTAGGTTAGGATATATAACGCTATAGACGTATATAATATTCCAACCGAGATGTACTGGACGAAACGAACGGGATTCTGTAAAACATTACCAGCGAGGGGCTAGATGGGTTAGGTTAGGTTATGTTACGTTATAGAAGAATATAATGTTCCCACCGAGAAGTAGGGGCCGAAACGTCAGGAATGTTGTAAAATACTACATCCGAGATGATGGCCTGCCTTACGTTAGGATATCTAACGCTATAGACGTATTTAATATCCCAATCGAGACGTACGGAACGATACGAACGCGATTCTGTAAAACATTACCAGCGAGGGGCTAGATGCGTTAGGTTAGGTTATGTTACGTTATAGATCTATATAATGTTCCCACCGAGAAGTAGGGTCTGATACGCCAGGAATGTTGTAGAATACTACATCCGAGATGATAGCCTGCCTTAGGATAGGATATATAACGCTATAGACGTATATAATATTCCAACCGAGATGTACGGGACGGCACGAACGGGATTCTGTAAAACATTATCAGCGAGGGGCTAGATGTGTTAGGTTAGGTTAGATTACGTTATAGACGAATATAATGTTCCCACCGAGAAGTAGGGGCCGATACGCCAGGAATGTTGTAAAATACAAAATCCGAGACGTCAGCCTGCCTTACGTCAGGATATATATCGCTGTAGACGTTTATAATGTCCCAACCGAGATGTACGGGACGAAACGAACGGGATTCTGTAAAACATTACCAGCGAGGGGCTAGATGGGTTAGGTTAGTTTGTGATACGTTATAGACGTATATAATGTTCCCACCGTGAAGTAGGGGCCGATACGCCAGGAATGTTGTAGAATACTACATCCGAGATGATAGCCTGCCTTAGGTTAGGATATATAACGCTATAGACGTATATAATATTCCAACCGAGATGTACGGGACGGCACGAACGGGATTCTGTAAAACATTACCAGCGAGGGGCTAGATGTGTTAGGTTAGGTTAGATTACGTTATAGACGAATATAATGTTCCCACCGAGAAGTAGGGGCCGATACGCCAGGAATGTTGTAAAATATAACATCCGAGATGTTAGCCTGCCTTACGTTAGGATATATATCGCTGTAGACGTATATAATATCCCAACCGAGATGTACGGGACGACAGGAACGGGATTCTGTAAAACATTACCAGCGAGGGGCTAGATGTGTTAGGTTAGGTTAGATTACGTTATAGACGAATATAATGTTCCCACCGAGAAGTAGGGGCCGATACGCCAGGAATGTTGTAAAATACAAAATCCGAGACGTCAGCCTGCCTTACGTCAGGATATATATCGCTGTAGACGTTTATAATGTCCCAACCGAGACGTACGGGACGAAACAAACGGGATTCTGTAAAACATTACCAGCGAGGGGCTAGATGGGTTAGGTTAGGTTATGTTACGTTATAGACCTATATAATGTTCCTACCGAGAAGTAGAGGTCGATACACCAGGAATGTTGTAAAATACAACATCCGAGATGTCAGCCTGCCTTACGTTAGGATATATATCGCTGTAGACGTTTATAATGTCCCAACCGAGACGTACGGTACGACAGGAACGGGATTCTGTAAAACATTACCAGCGAGGGGCTAGATGTGTTAGGTTAGGTTGTGATACGTTATAGACATATATAATGTTCCCACCGTGAAGTATGGGCCGATACGCCAGAAATGTTGTAAAATACTACATCCGAGATGATAGCCTGCCATAGGTTAGGATATATAACGCTATAGACGTATATAATATTCCAACCGAGATGTACGGGACGAAACGAACGGGATTCTGTAAAACATTACCAGCGAGGGGCTAGATGGGTTAGGTTAGGTTATGTTACGTTATAGAAGAATATAATGTTCCCACCGAGAAGTAGGGGCCGATACGTCAGGAATGTTGTAAAATACTACATCCGAGATGATGGCCTGCCTTAGGTTAGGATATATAACGCTATAGACGTATATAATATTCCAACCGAGATGTACGGGACGGCACGAACGGGATTCTGTAAAACATTACCAGCGAGGGGCTAGATGTGTTAGGTTAGGTTAGATTACGTTATAGACGAATATAATGTTCCCACCGAGAAGTAGGGGCCGATACGCCAGGAATGTTGTAAAATACAACATCCGAGATGTTAGCCTGCCTTACGTTAGGATATATATCGCTGTAGACGTATATAATATCCCAACCGAGATGTACGGGACGACAGGAACGGGATTCTGTAAAACATTACCAGCGAGGGGCTAGATGGGTTAGGTTAGGATGTGATACGCTATAGACGTACATAATGTTCCCACCGAGAACGGGGGCCGATACGCCAGGAATGTTGTAAAATACTACATCCGACACGATAGCCTGCCTTAGGTTAGGATATATAACGCTATAGACGTATATAATATTCCAACCGAGATGTACGGGTCGAAACGAACGGGATTCTGTAAAACATTACCAGCGAGGGGCTAGATGGGTTAGGTTAGGTTATGTTACGTTATAGACGATTATAATGCTCCCACCGAGAAGTAGGGGCCGATACCTCAGGAATGTTGTAAAATACTACATCCGAGATGATAGCCTGCCTTAGGTTAGGATATATATCGCTGTAGACGTATATAACGTCCCAACCGAGACGTACGGAACGAAGCGAACGGGATTCTGTAAAACATTACCAGCGAGGGGCTAGATGGGTTAGGTTAGTTTGTGATACGCTATAGACGTATATATTATTCCAACCGAGATGTACGGGACGTCACGAACGAGTTTCTGTAAAACATTACCAGCCAGGGCCTAGATGTATTAGGTTAGGTTATATTACGTTATATACGAATATAATGATCCCACAGAGAAGTAGGGGCCGATACGCCAGGAATGTTGTAAAATACTACATCCGAGATGATAGCCTGCCTTAGGTTAGGATATATAACGCTATAGACGTATATAATATTCCAACCGAGATGTACGGGACGAAACGAACGGGATTCTGTAAAACATTACCAGCGAGGGGCTAGATGGGTTAGGTTAGGTTATGTTACGTTATAGAAGAATATAATTTTCCCACCGAGAAGTAGGGGCCGAAACGTCAGGAATGTTGTAAAATACTACATCCGAGATGATAGCCTGCCTTAGGTTAGGATATATAACGCTATAGACGTATTTAATATCCCAATCGAGACGTACGGAACGATACGAACGCGATTCTGTAAAACATTACCAGCGAGGGGCTAGATGCGTGAGGTTAGGTTATGTTACGTTATAGATCTATATAATGTTCCCACCGAGAAGTAGGGCCTGATACGCCAGGAATGTTGTAGAATACTACATCCGAGATGATAGCCTGCCTTAGGATAGGATATATAACGCTATAGACGTATATAATATTCCAACCGAGATGTACGGGACGGCACGAACGGGATTCTGTAAAACATTATCAGCGAGGGGCTAGATGTGTTAGGTTAGGTTAGATTACGTTATAGACGAATATAATGTTCCCACCGAGAAGTAGGGGCCGATACGCCAGGAATGTTGTAAAATACAAAATCCGAGACGTCAGCCTGCCTTACGTCAGGATATATATCGCTGTAGCCGTTTATAATGTCCCAACCGAGATGTACGGGACGAAACGAACGGGATTCTGTAAAACATTACCAGCGAGGGGCTAGATGGGTTAGGTTAGTTTGTGATACGTTATAGACGTATATAATGTTCCCACCGTGAAGTAGGGGCCGATACGCCAGGAATGTTGTAGAATACTACATCCGAGATGATAGCCTGCCTTAGGTTAGGATATATAACGCTATAGACGTATATAATATTCCAACCGAGATGTACGGGACGGCACGAACGGGATTCTGTAAAACATTACCAGCGAGGGGCTAGATGTGTTAGGTTAGGTTAGATTACGTTATAGACGAATATAATGTTCCCACCGAGAAGTAGGGGCCGATACGCCAGGAATGTTGTAAAATACAACATCCGAGATGTTAGCCTGCCTTACGTTAGGATATATATCGCTGTAGACGTATATAATATCCCAACCGAGATGTACGGGACGACAGGAACGGGATTCTGTAAAACATTACCAGCGAGGGGCTAGATGGGTTAGGTTAGGATGTGATACGCTATAGACGTACATAATGTTCCCACCGAGAACGGGGGCCGATACGCCAGGTATGTTGTAAAATACTACATCCGACACGATAGCCTGCCTTAGGTTAGGATATATAACGCTATAGACGTATATAATATTCCAACCGAGATGTACGGGTCGAAACGAACGGGATTCTGTAAAACATTACCAGCGAGGGGCTAGATGGGTTAGGTTAGGTTATGTTACGTTATAGACGATTATAATGATCCCACCGAGAAGTAGGGGCCGATACCTCAGGAATGTTGTAAAATACTACATCCGAGATGATAGCCTGCCTTAGGTTAGGATATATATCGCTGTAGACGTATATAACGTCCCAACCGAGACGTACGGAACGAAGCGAACGGGATTCTGTAAAACAATACCAGCGAGGGGCTAGATGGGTTAGGTTAGTTTGTGATACGCTATAGACGTATATATTATTCCAACCGAGATGTACGGGACGTCACGAACGAGTTTCTGTAAAACATTACCAGCCAGGGCCTAGATGTATTAGGTTAGGTTATATTACGTTATATACGAATATAATGATCCCACAGAGAAGTAGGGGCCGATACGCCAGGAATGTTGTAAAATACTACATCCGAGATGATAGCCTGCCTTAGGTTAGGATATATAACGCTATAGACGTATATAATATTCCAACCGAGATGTACGGGACGAAACGAACGGGATTCTGTAAAACATTACCAGCGAGGGGCTAGATGGGTTAGGTTAGGTTATGTTACGTTATAGAAGAATATAATTTTCCCACCGAGAAGTAGGGGCCGAAACGTCAGGAATGTTGTAAAATACTACATCCGAGATGATAGCCTGCCTTAGGTTAGGATATATAACGCTATAGACGTATATAATATTCCAACCGAGATGTACGGGACGAAACGAACGGGATTCTGTAAAACATTACCAGCGAGGGGCTAGATGCGTTAGGTTAGGTTATGTTACGTTATAGATCTATATAATGTTCCCACCGAGAAGTAGGGCCTGATACGCCAGGAATGTTGGAGAATACTACATCCGAGATGATAGCCTGCCTTAGGATAGGATATATAACGCTATAGACGTATATAATATTCCAACCGAGATGTACGGGACGGCACGAACGGGATTCTGTAAAACATTACCAGCGAGGGGCTAGATGGGTTAGGTTAGGTTATGTTACGTTATAGACCTATATAATGTTCCTACCGAGAAGTAGAGGTCGATACACCAGGAATGTTGTAAAATACTACATCCGAGATGTTAGCCTGCCTTACGTTAGGATATATATCGCTGTAGACGTATATAATATTCCAACCGAGATGTACGGGACGACAGGAACGGGATTCTGTAAAACGTTATCAGCGAGGGGCTAGATGGGTTAGGTTAGGATGTCATACGCTATAGACGTATATAATGTTTCCACCGAGAACGGGGGCCGATACGCCAGGAATGTTGTAAAATACTACATCCGAGATGATAGCCTGCCTTAGGTTAGGATATATAACGCTATAGACGTATATAATATTCCAACCGAGATGTACGGGACGTCACGAACGAGATTCTGTAAAACATTACCAGCCAGGGCCTAGATGTGTTAGGTTAGGTTATATCACGTCATAGACGAATATAATGATCCCACCGAGAGGTAGGGGCCTATACGCCGGGAATGTTGTAGAATACTACATCCGAGATGATAGCCTGCCTTAGGTTAGGATATATAACGCTATAGACGTATATAATATTCCAACCGAGATGTACGGGACGTCACGAACGAGATTCTGTAAAACATTACCAGCCAGGGCCTAGATGTGTTAGGTTAGGTTATATCACGTCATAGACGAATATAATGATCCCACCGAGAGGTAGGGGCCTATACGCCGGGAATGTTGTAGAATACTACATCCGAGATGATAGCCTGCCTTAGGTTAGGATATATAACGCTATAGACGTATATAATATTCCAACCGAGATGTACGGGACGGCACGAACGGGATTCTGTAAAACATTACCAGCGAGGGGCTAGATGGGTTAGGTTAGGATGTGATACGCTATAGACGTATATAATGTTCCCACCGAGACCGGGGGCCGATACGCCAGGAATGTTGTAAAATACTGCATCCGAGATGATGGCCTTCCTTAGGTTAGGATATATAACGCTATAGACGTATATAATATCCCAACCGAGACGTACGGGACGACACGAACGGGATTCTGTAAAACATTACCAGCGAGGGGCTAGATGTGTTAGGTTAGGTTATATTACGTTGTAGACGAATATAATGATCCCACCGAGAAGTAGGGACCGATACGCCGGGAATGTTGTAAAATACTACATCCGAGATGTTAGCCTACATTACGTTAGGATATATATCGCTGTAGACGTTTATAATGTCCCAACCGAGACGTACGGGACGAAATAAACGGGATTCTGTAAAACATTGCCAGCGAGGGGCTAGATGGGTTAGGTTAGGTTATGTTACATTATAGACCTATATAATGTTCCTACCGAGAAGTAGAGGTCGATACACCAGGAATGTTGTAAAATACTACATCCGAGATGTTAGCCTGCCTTACGTTAGGATATATATCGCTGTAGACGTATATAATATCCCAACCGAGATGTACGGGACGACAGGAACGGGATTCTCTAAAACATTACCAGCGAGGGGCTAGATGGGTTAGGTTAGGCTGTGATACGCTATAGACGTATATAATGTTCCCACCGAGAACGGGGGCCGATACGCCAGGAATGTTGTAAAATACTGCATCCGAGATGATGGCCTTCCTTAGGTTAGGATATATAACGCTATAGACGTATATAATATTCCAACCGAGATGTACGGGACGAAACGAACGGGATTCTGTAAAACATTACCAGCGAGGGGCTAGATGGGTTAGGTTAGGTTATGTTACGTTATAGACCTATATAATGTTCCTACCGAGAAGTAGAGGTCGATACACCAGGAATGTTGTAAAATACTACATCCGAGATGTTAGCCTGCCTTACGTTAGGATATATATCGCTGTAGACGTATATAATATCCCAACCGAGATGTACGGGACGACAGGAACGGGATTCTGTAAAACATTCCCAGCGAGGGGCTAGATGCGTTAGGTTAGGTTATATTACGTTATAGATCTATATAATGTTCCCACCGAGAAGTAGAGCCTGATACGCCAGGAATGTTGTAGAATACTACATCCGAGATGATAGCCTGCCTTAGGTTAGGATATATAACGCTATAGACGTATATAATATTCCAACCGAGATGTACGGGACGTCACGAACGAGGTTCTGTAAAACATTACCAGCGAGGGCCTAGATGTGTTAGGTTAGGTTATATTACGTTATAGACCTATATAATGTTCCCACCGAGAAGTAGGGGCCGATACGCCAGGAATGTTGTAGAATACTGCATCCGAGATTATAGCCTGCATTAGGTTAGGATATATAACGCTATAGACGTATATAATATTCCAACCGAGATGTACGGGACGGCACGAACGGGATTCTGTAAAACATTACCAGCGAGGGGCTAGATGTGTTGGGTTAGATTACGTTATAGACGAATATAATGTTCCCACCGGGAAGTAGGGGCCGATACGCCAGGAATGTTGTAAAATACAACATCCGAGGTGTCAGCCTGCCTTACGTTAGGATATATATCGCTGTAGACGTTTATAATGTCCCAACCGAGACGTACGGGACGACAGGAACGGGATTCTGTAAAACATTACCAGCGAGGGGCTAGATGTGTTAGGTTAGGTTGTGATACGTTATAGACATATATAATGTTCCCACCGTGAAGTATGGGCCGATACGCCAGGTATGTTGTAAAATACTACATCCGAGATGATAGCCTGCCATAGGTTAGGATATATAACGCTATAGACGTATATAATATTCCAACCGAGATGTACGGGACGAAACGAACGGGATTCTGTAAAACATTACCAGCGAGGGGCTAGATGGGTTAGGTTAGGTTATGTTACGTTATAGAAGAATATAATGTTCCCACCGAGAAGTAGGGGCCGATATGTCAGGAATGTTGTAAAATACTACATCCGAGATGATGGCCTGCCTTAGGTTAGGATATATAACGCTATAGACGTATTTAATATCCCAATCGAGACGTACGGAACGATACGAACGCGATTCTGTAAAACATTTCCAGCGAGGGGCTAGATGCGTTAGGTTAGGTTATGTTACGTTATAGATCTATATAATGTTCCCACCGAGAAGTAGGGCCTGATACGCCAGGAATGTTGTAGAATACTACATCCGAGATGATAGCCTGCCTTAGGATAGGATATATTACGCTATAGACGTATATAATATTCCAACCGAGATGTACGGGACGGCACGAACGGGATTCTGTAAAACATTATCAGCGAGGGGCTAGATGTGTTAGGTTAGGTTAGATTACGTTATAGACGAATATAATGTTCCCACCGAGAAGTAGGGGCCGATACGCCAGGAATGTTGTAAAATACAAAATCCGAGACGTCAGCCTGCCTTACGTCAGGATATATATCGCTGTAGACGTTTATAATGTCCCAACCGAAACGTACGGGACGAAACAAACGGGATTCTGTAAAACATTGCCAGCGAGGGGCTAGATGGGTTAGGTTAGGTTATGTTACGTTATAGACCTATATAATGTTCCTACCGAGAAGTAGAGGTCGATACACCAGGAATGTTGTAAAATACTACATCCGAGATGTTAGCCTGCCTTACGTTAGGATATATATCGCTGTAGACGTATATAATATCCCAACCGAGATGTACGGGACGACAGGAACGGGATTCTGTAAAACGTTATCAGCGAGGGGCTAGATGGGTTAGGTTAGGATGTCATACGCTATAGACGTATATAATGTTTCCACCGAGAACGGGGGCCGATACGCCAGGAATGTTGTAAAATACTACATCCGAGATGATAGCCTGCCTTAGGTTAGGATATATAACGCTATAGACGTATTTAATATCCCAATCGAGACGTACGGAACGATACGAACGCGATTCTGTAAAACATTTCCAGCGAGGGGCTAGATGCGTTAGGTTAGGTTATGTTACGTTATAGATCTATATAATGTTCCCACCGAGAAGTAGGGCCTGATACGCCAGGAATGTTGTAGAATACTACATCCGAGATGATAGCCTGCCTTAGGATAGGATATATTACGCTATAGACGTATATAATATTCCAACCGAGATGTACGGGACGGCACGAACGGGATTCTGTAAAACATTATCAGCGAGGGGCTAGATGTGTTAGGTTAGGTTAGATTACGTTATAGACGAATATAATGTTCCCACCGAGAAGTAGGGGCCGATACGCCAGGAATGTTGTAAAATACAAAATCCGAGACGTCAGCCTGCCTTACGTCAGGATATATATCGCTGTAGACGTTTATAATGTCCCAACCGAAACGTACGGGACGAAACAAACGGGATTCTGTAAAACATTGCCAGCGAGGGGCTAGATGGGTTAGGTTAGGTTATGTTACGTTATAGACCTATATAATGTTCCTACCGAGAAGTAGAGGTCGATACACCAGGAATGTTGTAAAATACTACATCCGAGATGTTAGCCTGCCTTACGTTAGGATATATATCGCTGTAGACGTATATAATATCCCAACCGAGATGTACGGGACGACAGGAACGGGATTCTGTAAAACGTTATCAGCGAGGGGCTAGATGGGTTAGGTTAGGATGTCATACGCTATAGACGTATATAATGTTTCCACCGAGAACGGGGGCCGATACGCCAGGAATGTTGTAAAATACTACATCCGAGATGATAGCCTGCCTTAGGTTAGGATATATAACGCTATAGACGTATATAATATTCCAACCGAGATGTACGGGACGTCACGAACGAGATTATGTAAAACATTACCAGCCAGGGCCTAGATGTGTTAGGTTAGGTTATATCACGTCATAGACGAATATAATGATCCCACCGAGAGGTAGGGGCCTATACGCCGGGAATGTTGTAAAATACTACATCCGAGATGTTAGCCTGCCTTACGTTAGGATATATATCGCTGTAGACGTATATAATATCCCATCCGAGATGTACGGGACGACAGGATCGGGATTCTCTAAAACATTACCAGCGAGGGGCTAGATGGGTTAGGTTAGGCTGTGATACGCTATAGACGTATACAATGTTCCCACCGAGAACGGGGGCCGATACGCCAGGAATGTTGTAAAATACTGCATCCGAGATGATGGCCTTCCTTAGGTTAGGATATATAACGCTATAGACGTATATAATATCCCAACCGAGACGTACGGGACGACACGAACGGGAGTCTGTAAAACATTACCAGCGAGGGGCTAGATGTGTTAGGTTAGGTTATATTACGTTATAGACGAATATAATGATCCCACCGAGAAGTAGGGACCGATACGCCGGGAATGTTGTAAAATACTACATCCGAGATGTTAGCCTACATTACGTTAGGATATATATCGCTGTAGAGGTTTATAATGTCCCAACCGAGACGTACGGGACGAAACAAACGGGATTCTGTAAAACATTGCCAGCGAGGGGCTAGATGGGTTAGGTTAGGTTATGTTACGTTATAGACCTATACAATGTTCCTACCGAGAAGTAGAGGTCGATACACCAGGAATGTTGTAAAATACTACATCCGAGATGTTAGCCTGCCTTACGTTAGGATATATATCGCTGTAGACGTATATAATATCCCAACCGAGATGTACGGGACGACAGGAACGGGATTCTGTAAAACGTTATCAGCGAGGGGCTAGATGGGTTAGGTTAGGATGTCATACGCTATAGACGTATATAATGCTTCCACCGAGAACGGGGGCCGATACGCCAGGAATGTTGTAAAATACTACATCCGAGAGGATAGCCTGCCTTAGGTTAGGATATATAACGCTATAGACGTATATAATATTCCAACCGAGATGTACGGGACGAAACGAACGGGATTCTGTAAAACATTACCAGCGAGGGGCTAGATGGGTTAGGTTCGTTTGTGATACGTTATAGACGTATATAATGTTCCCACCGTGAAGTAGGGGCCGATACGCCAGGAATGTTGTAGAATACTACATCCGAGATGATAGCCTGCCTTAGGTTAGGATATATAACGCTATAGACGTATATAATATTCCAACCGAGATGTACGGGACGGCACGAACGGGATTCTGTAAAACATTACCAGCGAGGGGCTAGATGTGTTAGGTTAGGTTAGATTACGTTATAGACGAATATAATGTTCCCACCGAGAAGTAGGGGCCGATACGCCAGGAATGTTGTAAAATACAACATCCGAGATGTTAGCCTGCCTTACGTTAGGATATATATCGCTGTAGACGTATATAATATCCCAACCGAGATGTACGGGACGACAGGAACGGGATTCTGTAAAACATTACCAGCGAGGGGCTAGATGGGTTAGGTTAGGATGTGATACGCTATAGACCTACATAATGTTCCCACCGAGAACGGGGGCCGATACGCCAGGAATGTTGTAAAATACTACATCCGACACGATAGCCTGCCTTAGGTTAGGATATATAACGCTATAGACGTATATAATATTCCAACCGAGATGTACGGGTCGAAACGAACGGGATTCTGTAAAACATTACCAGCGAGGGGCTAGATGGGTTAGGTTAGGTTATGTTACGTTATAGACGATTATAATGTTCCCACCGAGAAGTAGGGGCCGATACGCCAGGAATGTTGTAAAATACTACATCCGAGATGATAGCCTGCCTTAGGTTAGGATATATAACGCTATAGACGTATATAATATTCCAACCGAGATGTACGGGACGAAACGAACGGGATTCTGTAAAACATTACCAGCGAGGGGCTAGATGGGTTAGGTTAGGTTATGTTACGTTATAGAAGAATATAATGTTCCCACCGAGAAGTAGGGGCCGATACGTCAGGAATGTTGTAAAATACTACATCCGAGATGATGGCCTGCCTTAGGTTAGGATATATAACGCTATAGACGTATTTAATATCCCAATCGAGACGTACGGAACGACAACAACGCGATTCTGTAAAACATTACCAGCGAGGGGCTAGATGCGTTAGGTTAGGTTATGTTACGTTATAGATCTATATAATGTTCCCACCGAGAAGTAGGGCCTGATACGCCAGGAATGTTGTAGAATACTACATCCGAGAGGATAGCCTGCCTTAGGATAGGATATATAACGCTGTAGACGTATATAATATCCCAACCGAGATGTACGGGACGACAGGAACGGGATTCTGTAAAACGTTATCAGCGAGGGGCTAGATGGGTTAGGTTAGGATGTCATACGCTATAGACGTATATAATGTTTCCACCGAGAACGGGGGCCGATACGCCAGGAATGTTGTAAAATACTACATCCGAGATGATAGCCTGCCTTAGGTTAGGATATATAACGCTATAGACGTATATAATATTCCAACCGAGATGTACGGGACGTCACGAACGAGATTCTGTAAAACATTACCAGCCAGGGCCTAGATGTGTTAGGTTAGGTTATATCACGTCATAGACGAATATAATGATCCCACCGAGAGGTAGGGGCCTATACGCCGGGAATGTTGTAAAATACTACATCCGAGATGTTAGCCTGCCTTACGTTAGGATATATATCGCTGTAGACGTATATAATATCCCAACCGAGATGTACGGGACGACAGGAACGGGATTCTCTGAAACATTACCAGCGAGGGGCTAGATGGGTTAGGTTAGGATGTGATACGCTATAGACGTATATAATGTTCCCACCGAGAACGGGGGCCGATACGCCAGGAATGTTGTAAAATACTGCATCCGAGATGATGGCCTTCCTTAGGTTAGGATATATAACGCTATAGACGTATATAATATCCCAACCGAGACGTACGGGACGACACGAACGGGATTCTGTAAAACATTACCAGCGAGGGGCGAGATGGGTTAGGTTAGGTTATGTTACGTTATAGACCTATATAATGTTCCTACCGAGAAGTAGAGGTCGATACACCAGGAATGTTGTAAAATACTACATCCGAGATGTTAGCCTGCCTTACGTTAGGATAAAGATCGCTGTAGACGTATATAATATCCCAACCGAGATGTACGGGACGACAGGAACGGGATTCTGTAAAACGTTATCAGCGAGGGGCTAGATGGGTTAGGTTAGGATGTCATACGCTATAGACGTATATAATGTTTCCACCGAGAACGGGGGCCGATACGCCAGGAATGTTGTAAAATACTACATCCGAGATGATAGCCTGCCTTAGGTTAGGATATATAACGCTATAGACGTATAAAATATTCCAACCGAGATGTACGGGACGTCACGAACGAGGTTCTGTAAAACATTACCAGCGAGGGCCCAGATGTGTTAGGTTAGGTTATATTACGTTATAGACCTATATAATGTACCCACCGAGATGTAGGGGCCGATACGCCAGGAATGTTGTAGAATACTGCATCCGAGATGATAGCCTGCATTAGGTTAGGATATATAACGCTATAGACGTATATAATATTCCAACCGAGATGTACGGGACGTCACGAACGAGATTCTGTAAAACATTACCAGCCAGGGCCTAGATGTGTTAGGTTAGGTTATATCACGTTATAGACGAATATAATGATCCCACCGAGAAGTAGGGACCGATACGCCGGAAATGTTGTAAAATACTACATCCGAGATGTTAGCCTACCTTACGTTAGGATATATATCGCTATAGGCGTAAATAATATCCCAATCGAGATGTACGGGACGAAACGAACGGGATTCTGTAAAACATTACCAGCGAGGGGCTAGATGGGTTAGGTTAGGTTATGTTACGTTATAGACCTATATAATGTTCCCACCGAGAAGTAGAGGCCGATACACCAGGAATGTTGTAATATACTACATCCGAGATGTTAGCCTGCCTTACGTTAGGATATATAGCGCTGTAGACGTATATAATATCCCAACCGAGATGTACGGGACGACAGGAACGGGATTCTGTAAAACGTTATCAGCGAGGGGCTAGATGGGTTAGGTTAGGATGTGATACGCTATAGACGTATATAATGTTCCCACCGAGAACGGGGGCCGATACGCCAGGAATGTTGTAAAACACAACATCCGAGATGTCAGCCTGCCTTACGTTAGGATATATATCGCTGTAGACGTTTATAATTTCCCAACCGAGACGTACGGGACGAAACGAACGGGATTCTGTAAAACATTACCAGCGGGGGGCTAGATGTGTTAGGTTAGGTTATATTACGTTATAGACCTATATAATGTTCCCACCGTGAAGTATGGGCCGATACGTCAGGAATGTTGTAAAATACTACATCCGAGATGATAGCCTGCCTTAGGTTAGGATATATATCGCTGTAGACGTATATAACGTCCCAACCGAGACGTACGGGACGAAGCGAACGGGATTCTGTAAAACATTACCAGCGTGGGCCTAGATGTGTTAGGTTAGGTTATATTACGTTATAGACGAATATAATGTTCCCACCGAGAAGTAGGGGCCGATACGCCAGGAATGTTGTATAATACTACATCCGAGATGATAGCCTGCCTTAGGTTAGGATATATACTGCTATAGACGTATATAATATTCCAACCGAGATGTACGGGACGGCACGAACGGGATTCTGTAAAACATTACCAGCGAGGGGCTAGATGGGTTAGGTTAGGTTATGTTACGTTATAGAAGAATATAATGTTCCCACCGAGAAGTAGGGGCCGATACGTCAGGAATGTTGTAAAATACTACATCCGAGATGATGGCCTGCCTTAGGTTAGGATATATAACGCTATAGACGTATATAATATTCCAACCGAGATGTACGGGACGGCACGAACGGGATTCTGTAAAACATTACCAGCGAGGGGCTAGATGGGTTAGGTTAGGTTATGTTACGTTATAGAAGAATATAATGTTCCCACCGAGAAGTAGGGGCCGATACGTCAGGAATGTTGTAAAATACTACATCCGAGATGATGGCCTGCCTTAGGTTAGGATATATAACGCTATAGACGTATTTAATATCCCAATCGATATGTACGGGACGTCACGAACGAGATTCTGTAAAACATTACCAGCCAGGGCCTAGATGTGTTAGGTTAGGTTATATCACGTCATAGACGAATATAATGATCCCACCGAGAGGTAGGGGCCTATACGCCGGGAATGTTGTAAAATACTACATCCGAGATGTTAGCCTGCCTTACGTTAGGATATATATCGCTGTAGACGTATATAATATCCCAACCGAGATGTACGGGACGACAGGAACGGGATTCTCTGAAACATTACCAGCGAGGGGCTAGATGGGTTAGGTTAGGATGTGATACGCTATAGACGTACATAATGTTCCCACCGAGAACGGGGGCCGATACGCCAGGAATGTTGTAAAATACTACATCCGACACGATAGCCTGCCTTAGGTTAGGATATATAACGCTATAGACGTATATAATATTCCAACCGAGATGTACGGGTCGAAACGAACGGGATTCTGTAAAACATTACCAGCGAGGGGCTAGATGGGTTAGGTTAGGTTATGTTACGTTATAGACGATTATAATGTTCCCACCGAGAAGTAGGGGCCGATACGCCAGGAATGTTGTAAAATACTACATCCGAGATGATAGCCTGCCTTAGGTTAGGATATATAACGCTATAGACGTATATAATATTCCAACCGAGATGTACGGGACGAAACGAACGGGATTCTGTAAAACATTACCAGCGAGGGGCTAGATGGGTTAGGTTAGGTTATGTTACGTTATAGAAGAATATAATGTTCCCACCGAGAAGTAGGGGCCGATACGTCAGGAATGTTGTAAAATACTACATCCGAGATGTTAGCCTGCCTTACGTTAGGATAAAGATCGCTGTAGACGTATATAATATCCCAACCGAGATGTACGGGACGACAGGAACGGGATTCTGTAAAACGTTATCAGCGAGGGGCTAGATGGGTTAGGTTAGGATGTCATACGCTATAGACGTATATAATGTTTCCACCGAGAACGGGGGCCGATACGCCAGGAATGTTGTAAAATACTACATCCGAGATGATAGCCTGCCTTAGGTTAGGATATATAACGCTATAGACGTATAAAATATTCCAACCGAGATGTACGGGACGTCACGAACGAGGTTCTGTAAAACATTACCAGCGAGGGCCCAGATGTGTTAGGTTAGGTTATATTACGTTATAGACCTATATAATGTACCCACCGAGATGTAGGGGCCGATACGCCAGGAATGTTGTAGAATACTGCATCCGAGATGATAGCCTGCATTAGGTTAGGATATATAACGCTATAGACGTATATAATATTCCAACCGAGATGTACGGGACGTCACGAACGAGATTCTGTAAAACATTACCAGCCAGGGCCTAGATGTGTTAGGTTAGGTTATATCACGTTATAGACGAATATAATGATCCCACCGAGAAGTAGGGACCGATACGCCGGAAATGTTGTAAAATACTACATCCGAGATGTTAGCCTACCTTACGTTAGGATATATATCGCTGTAGGCGTTTATAATGTCCCAACCGAGACGTACGGGACGAAACGAACGGGATTCTGTAAAACATTACCAATGAGGGGCTAGATGGGTTAGGTTAGTTTGTGATACGTTATAGACGTATATAATGTTCCCACCGTGAAGTAGCGGCCGATACGCCAGGCATGTTGTAAAATACTGCATCCGAGATGATAGCCTGCATTCGGTTAGGATATATAACGCTATAGGCGTAAATAATATCCCAATCGAGATGTACGGGACGAAACGAACGGGATTCTGTAAAACATTACCAGCGAGGGGCTAGATGGGTTAGGTTAGGTTATGTTACGTTATAGACCTATATAATGTTCCCACCGAGAAGTAGAGGCCGATACACCAGGAATGTTGTAATATACTACATCCGAGATGTTAGCCTGCCTTACGTTAGGATATATAGCGCTGTAGACGTATATAATATCCCAACCGAGATGTACGGGACGACAGGAACGGGATTCTGTAAAACGTTATCAGCGAGGGGCTAGATGGGTTAGGTTAGGATGTGATACGCTATAGACGTATATAATGTTCCCACCGAGAACGGGGGCCGATACGCCAGGAATGTTGTAAAACACAACATCCGAGATGTCAGCCTGCCTTACGTTAGGATATATATCGCTGTAGACGTTTATAATTTCCCAACCGAGACGTACGGGACGAAACGAACGGGATTCTGTAAAACATTACCAGCGGGGGGCTAGATGTGTTAGGTTAGGTTATATTACGTTATAGACCTATATAATGTTCCCACCGTGAAGTATGGGCCGATACGTCAGGAATGTTGTAAAATACTACATCCGAGATGATAGCCTGCCTTAGGTTAGGATATATATCGCTGTAGACGTATATAACGTCCCAACCGAGACGTACGGGACGAAGCGAACGGGATTCTGTAAAACATTACCAGCGTGGGCCTAGATGTGTTAGGTTAGGTTATATTACGTTATAGACGAATATAATGTTCCCACCGAGAAGTAGGGGCCGATACGCCAGGAATGTTGTATAATACTACATCCGAGATGATAGCCTGCCTTAGGATAGGATATATAACGCTGTAGACGTATATAATATCCCAACCGAGATGTACGGGACGACAGGAACGGGATTCTGTAAAACGTTATCAGCGAGGGGCTAGATGGGTTAGGTTAGGATGTCATACGCTATAGACGTATATAATGTTTCCACCGAGAACGGGGGCCGATACGCCAGGAATGTTGTAAAATACTACATCCGAGATGATAGCCTGCCTTAGGTTAGGATATATAACGCTATAGACGTATATAATATTCCAACCGAGATGTACGGGACGTCACGAACGAGATTCTGTAAAACATTACCAGCCAGGGCCTAGATGTGTTAGGTTAGGTTATATCACGTCATAGACGAATATAATGATCCCACCGAGAGGTAGGGGCCTATACGCCGGGAATGTTGTAAAATACTACATCCGAGATGTTAGCCTGCCTTACGTTAGGATATATATCGCTGTAGACGTATATAATATCCCAACCGAGATGTACGGGACGACAGGAACGGGATTCTCTGAAACATTACCAGCGAGGGGCTAGATGGGTTAGGTTAGGATGTGATACGCTATAGACGTACATAATGTTCCCACCGAGAACGGGGGCCGATACGCCAGGAATGTTGTAAAATACTACATCCGACACGATAGCCTGCCTTAGGTTAGGATATATAACGCTATAGACGTATATAATATTCCAACCGAGATGTACGGGTCGAAACGAACGGGATTCTGTAAAACATTACCAGCGAGGGGCTAGATGGGTTAGGTTAGGTTATGTTACGTTATAGACGATTATAATGATCCCACCGAGAAGTAGGGGCCGATACCTCAGGAATGTTGTAAAATACTACATCCGAGATGATAGCCTGCCTTAGGTTAGGATATATATCGCTGTAGACGTATATAACGTCCCAACCGAGACGTACGGAACGAAGCGAACGGGATTCTGTAAAACAATACCAGCGAGGGGCTAGATGGGTTAGGTTAGTTTGTGATACGCTATAGACGTATATATTATTCCAACCGAGATGTACGGGACGTCACGAACGAGTTTCTGTAAAACATTACCAGCCAGGGCCTAGATGTATTAGGTTAGGTTATATTACGTTATATACGAATATAATGATCCCACAGAGAAGTAGGGGCCGATACGCCAGGAATGTTGTAAAATACTACATCCGAGATGATAGCCTGCCTTAGGTTAGGATATATAACGCTATAGACGTATATAATATTCCAACCGAGATGTACGGGACGAAACGAACGGGATTCTGTAAAACATTACCAGCGAGGGGCTAGATGGGTTAGGTTAGGTTATGTTACGTTATAGAAGAATATAATTTTCCCACCGAGAAGTAGGGGCCGAAACGTCAGGAATGTTGTAAAATACTACATCCGAGATGATAGCCTGCCTTAGGTTAGGATATATAACGCTATAGACGTATATAATATTCCAACCGAGATGTACGGGACGAAACGAACGGGATTCTGTAAAACATTACCAGCGAGGGGCTAGATGCGTTAGGTTAGGTTATGTTACGTTATAGATCTATATAATGTTCCCACCGAGAAGTAGGGCCTGATACGCCAGGAATGTTGGAGAATACTACATCCGAGATGATAGCCTGCCTTAGGATAGGATATATAACGCTATAGACGTATATAATATTCCAACCGAGATGTACGGGACGGCACGAACGGGATTCTGTAAAACATTACCAGCGAGGGGCTAGATGGGTTAGGTTAGGTTATGTTACGTTATAGACCTATATAATGTTCCTACCGAGAAGTAGAGGTCGATACACCAGGAATGTTGTAAAATACTACATCCGAGATGTTAGCCTGCCTTACGTTAGGATATATATCGCTGTAGACGTATATAATATTCCAACCGAGATGTACGGGACGACAGGAACGGGATTCTGTAAAACGTTATCAGCGAGGGGCTAGATGGGTTAGGTTAGGATGTCATACGCTATAGACGTATATAATGTTTCCACCGAGAACGGGGGCCGATACGCCAGGAATGTTGTAAAATACTACATCCGAGATGATAGCCTGCCTTAGGTTAGGATATATAACGCTATAGACGTATATAATATTCCAACCGAGATGTACGGGACGTCACGAACGAGATTCTGTAAAACATTACCAGCCAGGGCCTAGATGTGTTAGGTTAGGTTATATCACGTCATAGACGAATATAATGATCCCACCGAGAGGTAGGGGCCTATACGCCGGGAATGTTGTAGAATACTACATCCGAGATGATAGCCTGCCTTAGGTTAGGATATATAACGCTATAGACGTATATAATATTCCAACCGAGATGTACGGGACGTCACGAACGAGATTCTGTAAAACATTACCAGCCAGGGCCTAGATGTGTTAGGTTAGGTTATATCACGTCATAGACGAATATAATGATCCCACCGAGAGGTAGGGGCCTATACGCCGGGAATGTTGTAGAATACTACATCCGAGATGATAGCCTGCCTTAGGTTAGGATATATAACGCTATAGACGTATATAATATTCCAACCGAGATGTACGGGACGGCACGAACGGGATTCTGTAAAACATTACCAGCGAGGGGCTAGATGGGTTAGGTTAGGATGTGATACGCTATAGACGTATATAATGTTCCCACCGAGACCGGGGGCCGATACGCCAGGAATGTTGTAAAATACTGCATCCGAGATGATGGCCTTCCTTAGGATAGGATATATAACGCTATAGACGTATATAATATCCCAACCGAGACGTACGGGACGACACGAACGGGATTCTGTAAAACATTACCAGCGAGGGGCTAGATGTGTTAGGTTAGGTTATATTACGTTGTAGACGAATATAATGATCCCACCGAGAAGTAGGGACCGATACGCCGGGAATGTTGTAAAATACTACATCCGAGATGTTAGCCTACATTACGTTAGGATATATATCGCTGTAGACGTTTATAATGTCCCAACCGAGACGTACGGGACGAAATAAACGGGATTCTGTAAAACATTGCCAGCGAGGGGCTAGATGGGTTAGGTTAGGTTATGTTACATTATAGACCTATATAATGTTCCTACCGAGAAGTAGAGGTCGATACACCAGGAATGTTGTAAAATACTACATCCGAGATGTTAGCCTGCCTTACGTTAGGATATATATCGCTGTAGACGTATATAATATCCCAACCGAGATGTACGGGACGACAGGAACGGGATTCTGTAAAACGTTATCAGCGAGGGGCTAGATGGGTTAGGTTAGGTTATATTACGTTATAGATCTATATAATGTTCCCACCGAGAAGTAGAGCCTGATACGCCAGGAATGTTGTAGAATACTACATCCGAGATGATGGCCTGCCTTAGGTTAGGATATATAACGCTATAGACGTATTTAATATCCCAATCGAGACGTACGGAACGATACGAACGCGATTCTGTAAAACATTTCCAGCGAGGGGCTAGATGCGTTAGGTTAGGTTATGTTACGTTATAGATCTATATAATGTTCCCACCGAGAAGTAGGGCCTGATACGCCAGGAATGTTGTAGAATACTACATCCGAGATGATAGCCTGCCTTAGGATAGGATATATAACGCTATAGACGTATATAATATTCCAACCGAGATGTACGGGACGGCACGAACGGGATTCTGTAAAACATTATCAGCGAGGGGCTAGATGTGTTAGGTTAGGTTAGATTACGTTATAGACGAATATAATGTTCCCACCGAGAAGTAGGGGCCGATACGCCAGGAATGTTGTAAAATACAAAATCCGAGACGTCAGCCTGCCTTACGTCAGGATATATATCGCTGTAGACGTTTATAATGTCCCAACCGAGACGTACGGGACGAAACAAACGGGATTCTGTAAAACATTACCAGCGAGGGGCTAGATGGGTTAGGTTAGGTTATGTTACGTTATAGACCTATATAATGTTCCTACCGAGAAGTAGAGGTCGATACACCAGGAATGTTGTAAAATACTACATCCGAGATGTTAGCCTGCCTTACGTTAGGATATATATCGCTGTAGACGTATATAATATCCCAACCGAGATGTACGGGACGACAGGAACGGGATTCTGTAAAACGTTATCAGCGAGGGGCTAGATGGGTTAGGTTAGGATGTCATACGCTATAGACGTATATAATGTTTCCACCGAGAACGGGGGCCGATACGCCAGGAATGTTGTAAAATACTACATCCGAGATGATAGCCTGCCTTAGGTTAGGATATATAACGCTATAGACGTATATAATATTCCAACCGAGATGTACGGGACGTCACGAACGAGATTATGTAAAACATTACCAGCCAGGGCCTAGATGTGTTAGGTTAGGTTATATCACGTCATAGACGAATATAATGATCCCACCGAGAGGTAGGTGCCTATACGCCGGGAATGTTGTAAAATACTACATCCGAGATGTTAGCCTGCCTTACGTTAGGATATATATCGCTGTAGACGTATATAATATCCCAACCGAGATGTACGGGACGACAGGAACGGGATTCTCTAAAACATTACCAGCGAGGGGCTAGATGGGTTAGGTTAGGCTGTGATACGCTATAGACGTATATAATGTTCCCACCGAGAACGGGGGCCGATACGCCAGGAATGTTGTAAAATACTGCATCCGAGATGATGGCCTTCCTTAGGTTAGGATATATAACGCTATAGACGTATATAATATTCCAACCGAGATGTACGGGACGAAACGAACGGGATTCTGTAAAACATTACCAGCGAGGGGCTAGATGGGTTAGGTTAGGTTATGTTACGTTATAGACCTATATAATGTTCCTACCGAGAAGTAGAGGTCGATACACCAGGAATGTTGTAAAATACTACATCCGAGATGTTAGCCTGCCTTACGTTAGGATATATATCGCTGTAGACGTATATAATATCCCAACCGAGATGTACGGGACGACAGGAACGGGATTCTGTAAAACATTCCCAGCGAGGGGCTAGATGCGTTAGGTTAGGTTATATTACGTTATAGATCTATATAATGTTCCCACCGAGAAGTAGAGCCTGATACGCCAGGAATGTTGTAGAATACTACATCCGAGATGATAGCCTGCCTTAGGTTAGGATATATAACGCTATAGACGTATATAATATTCCAACCGAGATGTACGGGACGTCACGAACGAGGTTCTGTAAAACATTACCAGCGAGGGCCTAGATGTGTTAGGTTAGGTTATATTACGTTATAGACCTATATAATGTTCCCACCGAGAAGTAGGGGCCGATACGCCAGGAATGTTGTAGAATACTGCATCCGAGATTATAGCCTGCATTAGGTTAGGATATATAACGCTATAGACGTATATAATATTCCAACCGAGATGTACGGGACGGCACGAACGGGATTCTGTAAAACATTACCAGCGAGGGGCTAGATGTGTTGGGTTAGATTACGTTATAGACGAATATAATGTTCCCACCGGGAAGTAGGGGCCGATACGCCAGGAATGTTGTAAAATACAACATCCGAGGTGTCAGCCTGCCTTACGTTAGGATATATATCGCTGTAGACGTTTATAATGTCCCAACCGAGACGTACGGGACGACAGGAACGGGATTCTGTAAAACATTACCAGCGAGGGGCTAGATGTGTTAGGTTAGGTTGTGATACGTTATAGACATATATAATGTTCCCACCGTGAAGTATGGGCCGATACGCCAGGTATGTTGTAAAATACTACATCCGAGATGATAGCCTGCCATAGGTTAGGATATATAACGCTATAGACGTATATAATATTCCAACCGAGATGTACGGGACGAAACGAACGGGATTCTGTAAAACATTACCAGCGAGGGGCTAGATGGGTTAGGTTAGGTTATGTTACGTTATAGAAGAATATAATGTTCCCACCGAGAAGTAGGGGCCGATATGTCAGGAATGTTGTAAAATACTACATCCGAGATGATGGCCTGCCTTAGGTTAGGATATATAACGCTATAGACGTATTTAATATCCCAATCGAGACGTACGGAACGATACGAACGCGATTCTGTAAAACATTTCCAGCGAGGGGCTAGATGCGTTAGGTTAGGTTATGTTACGTTATAGATCTATATAATGTTCCCACCGAGAAGTAGGGCCTGATACGCCAGGAATGTTGTAGAATACTACATCCGAGATGATAGCCTGCCTTAGGATAGGATATATTACGCTATAGACGTATATAATATTCCAACCGAGATGTACGGGACGGCACGAACGGGATTCTGTAAAACATTATCAGCGAGGGGCTAGATGTGTTAGGTTAGGTTAGATTACGTTATAGACGAATATAATGTTCCCACCGAGAAGTAGGGGCCGATACGCCAGGAATGTTGTAAAATACAAAATCCGAGACGTCAGCCTGCCTTACGTCAGGATATATATCGCTGTAGACGTTTATAATGTCCCAACCGAGACGTACGGGACGAAACAAACGGGATTCTGTAAAACATTGCCAGCGAGGGGCTAGATGGGTTAGGTTAGGTTATGTTACGTTATAGACCTATATAATGTTCCTACCGAGAAGTAGAGGTCGATACACCAGGAATGTTGTAAAATACTACATCCGAGATGTTAGCCTGCCTTACGTTAGGATATATATCGCTGTAGACGTATATAATATCCCAACCGAGATGTACGGGACGACAGGAACGGGATTCTGTAAAACGTTATCAGCGAGGGGCTAGATGGGTTAGGTTAGGATGTCATACGCTATAGACGTATATAATGTTTCCACCGAGAACGGGGGCCGATACGCCAGGAATGTTGTAAAATACTACATCCGAGATGATAGCCTGCCTTAGGTTAGGATATATAACGCTATAGACGTATATAATATTCCAACCGAGATGTACGGGACGTCACGAACGAGATTATGTAAAACATTACCAGCCAGGGCCTAGATGTGTTAGGTTAGGTTATATCACGTCATAGACGAATATAATGATCCCACCGAGAGGTAGGGGCCTATACGCCGGGAATGTTGTAAAATACTACATCCGAGATGTTAGCCTGCCTTACGTTAGGATATATATCGCTGTAGACGTATATAATATCCCATCCGAGATGTACGGGACGACAGGATCGGGATTCTCTAAAACATTACCAGCGAGGGGCTAGATGGGTTAGGTTAGGCTGTGATACGCTATAGACGTATATAATGTTCCCACCGAGAACGGGGGCCGATACGCCAGGAATGTTGTAAAATACTGCATCCGAGATGATGGCCTTCCTTAGGTTAGGATATATAACGCTATAGACGTATATAATATCCCAACCGAGACGTACGGGACGACACGAACGGGAGTCTGTAAAACATTACCAGCGAGGGGCTAGATGTGTTAGGTTAGGTTATATTACGTTATAGACGAATATAATGATCCCACCGAGAAGTAGGGACCGATACGCCGGGAATGTTGTAAAATACTACATCCGAGATGTTAGCCTACATTACGTTAGGATATATATCGCTGTAGAGGTTTATAATGTCCCAACCGAGACGTACGGGACGAAACAAACGGGATTCTGTAAAACATTGCCAGCGAGGGGCTAGATGGGTTAGGTTAGGTTATGTTACGTTATAGACCTATATAATGTTCCTACCGAGAAGTAGAGGTCGATACACCAGGAATGTTGTAAAATACTACATCCGAGATGTTAGCCTGCCTTACGTTAGGATATATATCGCTGTAGACGTATATAATATCCCAACCGAGATGTACGGGACGACAGGAACGGGATTCTGTAAAACGTTATCAGCGAGGGGCTAGATGGGTTAGGTTAGGATGTCATACGCTATAGACGTATATAATGCTTCCACCGAGAACGGGGGCCGATACGCCAGGAATGTTGTAAAATACTACATCCGAGAGGATAGCCTGCCTTAGGTTAGGATATATAACGCTATAGACGTATATAATATTCCAACCGAGATGTACGGGACGAAACGAACGGGATTCTGTAAAACATTACCAGCGAGGGGCTAGATGGGTTAGGTTCGTTTGTGATACGTTATAGACGTATATAATGTTCCCACCGTGAAGTAGGGGCCGATACGCCAGGAATGTTGTAGAATACTACATCCGAGATGATAGCCTGCCTTAGGTTAGGATATATAACGCTATAGACGTATATAATATTCCAACCGAGATGTACGGGACGGCACGAACGGGATTCTGTAAAACATTACCAGCGAGGGGCTAGATGTGTTAGGTTAGGTTAGATTACGTTATAGACGAATATAATGTTCCCACCGAGAAGTAGGGGCCGATACGCCAGGAATGTTGTAAAATACAACATCCGAGATGTTAGCCTGCCTTACGTTAGGATATATATCGCTGTAGACGTATATAATATCCCAACCGAGATGTACGGGACGACAGGAACGGGATTCTGTAAAACATTACCAGCGAGGGGCTAGATGGGTTAGGTTAGGATGTGATACGCTATAGACCTACATAATGTTCCCACCGAGAACGGGGGCCGATACGCCAGGAATGTTGTAAAATACTACATCCGACACGATAGCCTGCCTTAGGTTAGGATATATAACGCTATAGACGTATATAATATTCCAACCGAGATGTACGGGTCGAAACGAACGGGATTCTGTAAAACATTACCAGCGAGGGCCTAGATGTGTTAGGTTAGGTTATATTACGTTATAGACCTATATAATGTTCCCACCGAGAAGTAGGGGCCGATTCGCCAGGAATGTTGTAGAATACTGCATCCGAGATGATAGCCTGCCTTAGGTTAGGATATATAACGCTATAGACGTATATAATATTCCAACCGAGATGTACGGGACGAAACGAACGGGATTCTGTAAAACATTACCAGCGAGGGGCTAGATGGGTTAGGTTAGGTTATGTTACGTTATAGAAGAATATAATGTTCCCACCGAGAAGTAGGGGCCGATACGTCAGGAATGTTGTAAAATACTACATCCGAGATGATGGCCTGCCTTAGGTTAGGATATATAACGCTATAGACGTATTTAATATCCCAATCGAGACGTACGGAACGACACGAACGCGATTCTGTAAAACATTACCAGCGAGGGGCTAGATGCGTTAGGTTAGGTTATGTTACGTTATAGATCTATATAATGTTCCCACCGAGAAGTAGGGCCTGATACGCCAGGAATGTTGTAGAATACTACATCCGAGATGATAGCCTGCCTTAGGATAGGATATATAACGCTGTAGACGTATATAATATCCCAACCGAGATGTACGGGACGACAGGAACGGGATTCTGTAAAACGTTATCAGCGAGGGGCTAGATGGGTTAGGTTAGGATGTCATACGCTATAGACGTATATAATGTTTCCACCGAGAACGGGGGCCGATACGCCAGGAATGTTGTAAAATACTACATCCGAGATGATAGCCTGCCTTAGGTTAGGATATATAACGCTATAGACGTATATAATATTCCAACCGAGATGTACGGGACGTCACGAACGAGATTCTGTAAAACATTACCAGCCAGGGCCTAGATGTGTTAGGTTAGGTTATATCACGTCATAGACGAATATAATGATCCCACCGAGAGGTAGGGGCCTATACGCCGGGAATGTTGTAAAATACTACATCCGAGATGTTAGCCTGCCTTACGTTAGGATATATATCGCTGTAGACGTATATAATATCCCAACCGAGATGTACGGGACGACAGGAACGGGATTCTCTGAAACATTACCAGCGAGGGGCTAGATGGGTTAGGTTAGGATGTGATACGCTATAGACGTACATAATGTTCCCACCGAGAACGGGGGCCGATACGCCAGGAATGTTGTAAAATACTACATCCGACACGATAGCCTGCCTTAGGTTAGGATATATAACGCTATAGACGTATATAATATTCCAACCGAGATGTACGGGTCGAAACGAACGGGATTCTGTAAAACATTACCAGCGAGGGGCTAGATGGGTTAGGTTAGGTTATGTTACGTTATAGACGATTATAATGATCCCACCGAGAAGTAGGGGCCGATACCTCAGGAATGTTGTAAAATACTACATCCGAGATGATAGCCTGCCTTAGGTTAGGATATATATCGCTGTAGACGTATATAACGTCCCAACCGAGACGTACGGATCGAAGCGAACGGGATTCTGTAAAACAATACCAGCGAGGGGCTAGATGGGTTAGGTTAGTTTGTGATACGCTATAGACGTATATATTATTCCAACCGAGATGTACGGGACGTCACGAACGAGTTTCTGTAAAACATTACCAGCCAGGGCCTAGATGTATTAGGTTAGGTTATATTACGTTATATACGAATATAATGATCCCACAGAGAAGTAGGGGCCGATACGCCAGGAATGTTGTAAAATACTACATCCGAGATGATAGCCTGCCTTAGGTTAGGATATATAACGCTATAGACGTATATAATATTCCAACCGAGATGTACGGGACGAAACGAACGGGATTCTGTAAAACATTACCAGCGAGGGGCTAGATGGGTTAGGTTAGGTTATGTTACGTTATAGAAGAATATAATTTTCCCACCGAGAAGTAGGGGCCGAAACGTCAGGAATGTTGTAAAATACTACATCCGAGATGATAGCCTGCCTTAGGTTAGGATATATAACGCTATAGACGTATATAATATTCCAACCGAGATGTACGGGACGAAACGAACGGGATTCTGTAAAACATTACCAGCGAGGGGCTAGATGCGTTAGGTTAGGTTATGTTACGTTATAGATCTATATAATGTTCCCACCGAGAAGTAGGGCCTGATACGCCAGGAATGTTGGAGAATACTACATCCGAGATGATAGCCTGCCTTAGGATAGGATATATAACGCTATAGACGTATATAATATTCCAACCGAGATGTACGGGACGGCACGAACGGGATTCTGTAAAACATTACCAGCGAGGGGCTAGATGGGTTAGGTTAGGTTATGTTACGTTATAGACCTATATAATGTTCCTACCGAGAAGTAGAGGTCGATACACCAGGAATGTTGTAAAATACTACATCCGAGATGTTAGCCTGCCTTACGTTAGGATATATATCGCTGTAGACGTATATAATATTCCAACCGAGATGTACGGGACGACAGGAACGGGATTCTGTAAAACGTTATCAGCGAGGGGCTAGATGGGTTAGGTTAGGATGTCATACGCTATAGACGTATATAATGTTTCCACCGAGAACGGGGGCCGATACGCCAGGAATGTTGTAAAATACTACATCCGAGATGATAGCCTGCCTTAGGTTAGGATATATAACGCTATAGACGTATATAATATTCCAACCGAGATGTACGGGACGTCACGAACGAGATTCTGTAAAACATTACCAGCCAGGGCCTAGATGTGTTAGGTTAGGTTATATCACGTCATAGACGAATATAATGATCCCACCGAGAGGTAGGGGCCTATACGCCGGGAATGTTGTAGAATACTACATCCGAGATGATAGCCTGCCTTAGGTTAGGATATATAACGCTATAGACGTATATAATATTCCAACCGAGATGTACGGGACGTCACGAACGAGATTCTGTAAAACATTACCAGCCAGGGCCTAGATGTGTTAGGTTAGGTTATATCACGTCATAGACGAATATAATGATCCCACCGAGAGGTAGGGGCCTATACGCCGGGAATGTTGTAGAATACTACATCCGAGATGATAGCCTGCCTTAGGTTAGGATATATAACGCTATAGACGTATATAATATTCCAACCGAGATGTACGGGACGGCACGAACGGGATTCTGTAAAACATTACCAGCGAGGGGCTAGATGGGTTAGGTTAGGATGTGATACGCTATAGACGTATATAATGTTCCCACCGAGACCGGGGGCCGATACGCCAGGAATGTTGTAAAATACTGCATCCGAGATGATGGCCTTCCTTAGGTTAGGATATATAACGCTATAGACGTATATAATATCCCAACCGAGACGTACGGGACGACACGAACGGGATTCTGTAAAACATTACCAGCGAGGGGCTAGATGTGTTAGGTTAGGTTATATTACGTTGTAGACGAATATAATGATCCCACCGAGAAGTAGGGACCGATACGCCGGGAATGTTGTAAAATACTACATCCGAGATGTTAGCCTACATTACGTTAGGATATATATCGCTGTAGACGTTTATAATGTCCCAACCGAGACGTACGGGACGAAATAAACGGGATTCTGTAAAACATTGCCAGCGAGGGGCTAGATGGGTTAGGTTAGGTTATGTTACATTATAGACCTATATAATGTTCCTACCGAGAAGTAGAGGTCGATACACCAGGAATGTTGTAAAATACTACATCCGAGATGTTAGCCTGCCTTACGTTAGGATATATATCGCTGTAGACGTATATAATATCCCAACCGAGATGTACGGGACGACAGGAACGGGATTCTGTAAAACGTTATCAGCGAGGGGCTAGATGGGTTAGGTTAGGTTATATTACGTTATAGATCTATATAATGTTCCCACCGAGAAGTAGAGCCTGATACGCCAGGAATGTTGTAGAATACTACATCCGAGATGATGGCCTGCCTTAGGTTAGGATATATAACGCTATAGACGTATTTAATATCCCAATCGAGACGTACGGAACGATACGAACGCGATTCTGTAAAACATTTCCAGCGAGGGGCTAGATGCGTTAGGTTAGGTTATGTTACGTTATAGATCTATATAATGTTCCCACCGAGAAGTAGGGCCTGATACGCCAGGAATGTTGTAGAATACTACATCCGAGATGATAGCCTGCCTTAGGATAGGATATATAACGCTATAGACGTATATAATATTCCAACCGAGATGTACGGGACGGCACGAACGGGATTCTGTAAAACATTATCAGCGAGGGGCTAGATGTGTTAGGTTAGGTTAGATTACGTTATAGACGAATATAATGTTCCCACCGAGAAGTAGGGGCCGATACGCCAGGAATGTTGTAAAATACAAAATCCGAGACGTCAGCCTGCCTTACGTCAGGATATATATCGCTGTAGACGTTTATAATGTCCCAACCGAGACGTACGGGACGAAACAAACGGGATTCTGTAAAACATTACCAGCGAGGGGCTAGATGGGTTAGGTTAGGTTATGTTACGTTATAGACCTATATAATGTTCCTACCGAGAAGTAGAGGTCGATACACCAGGAATGTTGTAAAATACTACATCCGAGATGTTAGCCTGCCTTACGTTAGGATATATATCGCTGTAGACGTATATAATATCCCAACCGAGATGTACGGGACGACAGGAACGGGATTCTGTAAAACGTTATCAGCGAGGGGCTAGATGGGTTAGGTTAGGATGTCATACGCTATAGACGTATATAATGTTTCCACCGAGAACGGGGGCCGATACGCCAGGAATGTTGTAAAATACTACATCCGAGATGATAGCCTGCCTTAGGTTAGGATATATAACGCTATAGACGTATATAATATTCCAACCGAGATGTACGGGACGTCACGAACGAGATTATGTAAAACATTACCAGCCAGGGCCTAGATGTGTTAGGTTAGGTTATATCACGTCATAGACGAATATAATGATCCCACCGAGAGGTAGGTGCCTATACGCCGGGAATGTTGTAAAATACTACATCCGAGATGTTAGCCTGCCTTACGTTAGGATATATATCGCTGTAGACGTATATAATATCCCAACCGAGATGTACGGGACGACAGGAACGGGATTCTCTAAAACATTACCAGCGAGGGGCTAGATGGGTTAGGTTAGGCTGTGATACGCTATAGACGTATATAATGTTCCCACCGAGAACGGGGGCCGATACGCCAGGAATGTTGTAAAATACTGCATCCGAGATGATGGCCTTCCTTAGGTTAGGATATATAACGCTATAGACGTATATAATATTCCAACCGAGATGTACGGGACGAAACGAACGGGATTCTGTAAAACATTACCAGCGAGGGGCTAGATGGGTTAGGTTAGGTTATGTTACGTTATAGACCTATATAATGTTCCTACCGAGAAGTAGAGGTCGATACACCAGGAATGTTGTAAAATACTACATCCGAGATGTTAGCCTGCCTTACGTTAGGATATATATCGCTGTAGACGTATATAATATCCCAACCGAGATGTACGGGACGACAGGAACGGGATTCTGTAAAACATTCCCAGCGAGGGGCTAGATGCGTTAGGTTAGGTTATATTACGTTATAGATCTATATAATGTTCCCACCGAGAAGTAGAGCCTGATACGCCAGGAATGTTGTAGAATACTACATCCGAGATGATAGCCTGCCTTAGGTTAGGATATATAACGCTATAGACGTATATAATATTCCAACCGAGATGTACGGGACGACAGGAACGGGATTCTGTAAAACGTTATCAGCGAGGGGCTAGATGGGTTAGGTTAGGTTATATTACGTTATAGATCTATATAATGTTCCCACCGAGAAGTAGAGCCTGATACGCCAGGAATGTTGTAGAATACTACATCCGAGATGATGGCCTGCCTTAGGTTAGGATATATAACGCTATAGACGTATTTAATATCCCAATCGAGACGTACGGAACGATACGAACGCGATTCTGTAAAACATTTCCAGCGAGGGGCTAGATGCGTTAGGTTAGGTTATGTTACGTTATAGATCTATATAATGTTCCCACCGAGAAGTAGGGCCTGATACGCCAGGAATGTTGTAGAATACTACATCCGAGATGATAGCCTGCCTTAGGATAGGATATATAACGCTATAGACGTATATAATATTCCAACCGAGATGTACGGGACGGCACGAACGGGATTCTGTAAAACATTATCAGCGAGGGGCTAGATGTGTTAGGTTAGGTTAGATTACGTTATAGACGAATATAATGTTCCCACCGAGAAGTAGGGGCCGATACGCCAGGAATGTTGTAAAATACAAAATCCGAGACGTCAGCCTGCCTTACGTCAGGATATATATCGCTGTAGACGTTTATAATGTCCCAACCGAGACGTACGGGACGAAACAAACGGGATTCTGTAAAACATTACCAGCGAGGGGCTAGATGGGTTAGGTTAGGTTATGTTACGTTATAGACCTATATAATGTTCCTACCGAGAAGTAGAGGTCGATACACCAGGAATGTTGTAAAATACTACATCCGAGATGTTAGCCTGCCTTACGTTAGGATATATATCGCTGTAGACGTATATAATATCCCAACCGAGATGTACGGGACGACAGGAACGGGATTCTGTAAAACGTTATCAGCGAGGGGCTAGATGGGTTAGGTTAGGATGTCATACGCTATAGACGTATATAATGTTTCCACCGAGAACGGGGGCCGATACGCCAGGAATGTTGTAAAATACTACATCCGAGATGATAGCCTGCCTTAGGTTAGGATATATAACGCTATAGACGTATA
The DNA here is from genome assembly GCA_963969225.1 of Xylocopa violacea. Lineage (NCBI taxonomy): Eukaryota > Metazoa > Arthropoda > Insecta > Hymenoptera > Apidae > Xylocopa > Xylocopa violacea. The sequence goes on along the minus strand of CAXAJV010000433.1, from coordinate 77,084 downwards.
TAATATTCCAACCGAGATGTACGGGACGTCACGAACGAGATTATGTAAAACATTACCAGCCAGGGCCTAGATGTGTTAGGTTAGGTTATATCACGTCATAGACGAATATAATGATCCCACCGAGAGGTAGGTGCCTATACGCCGGGAATGTTGTAAAATACTACATCCGAGATGTTAGCCTGCCTTACGTTAGGATATATATCGCTGTAGACGTATATAATATCCCAACCGAGATGTACGGGACGACAGGAACGGGATTCTCTAAAACATTACCAGCGAGGGGCTAGATGGGTTAGGTTAGGCTGTGATACGCTATAGACGTATATAATGTTCCCACCGAGAACGGGGGCCGATACGCCAGGAATGTTGTAAAATACTGCATCCGAGATGATGGCCTTCCTTAGGTTAGGATATATAACGCTATAGACGTATATAATATTCCAACCGAGATGTACGGGACGAAACGAACGGGATTCTGTAAAACATTACCAGCGAGGGGCTAGATGGGTTAGGTTAGGTTATGTTACGTTATAGACCTATATAATGTTCCTACCGAGAAGTAGAGGTCGATACACCAGGAATGTTGTAAAATACTACATCCGAGATGTTAGCCTGCCTTACGTTAGGATATATATCGCTGTAGACGTATATAATATCCCAACCGAGATGTACGGGACGACAGGAACGGGATTCTGTAAAACATTCCCAGCGAGGGGCTAGATGCGTTAGGTTAGGTTATATTACGTTATAGATCTATATAATGTTCCCACCGAGAAGTAGAGCCTGATACGCCAGGAATGTTGTAGAATACTACATCCGAGATGATAGCCTGCCTTAGGTTAGGATATATAACGCTATAGACGTATATAATATTCCAACCGAGATGTACGGGACGTCACGAACGAGGTTCTGTAAAACATTACCAGCGAGGGCCTAGATGTGTTAGGTTAGGTTATATTACGTTATAGACCTATATAATGTTCCCACCGAGAAGTAGGGGCCGATACGCCAGGAATGTTGTAGAATACTGCATCCGAGATTATAGCCTGCATTAGGTTAGGATATATAACGCTATAGACGTATATAATATTCCAACCGAGATGTACGGGACGGCACGAACGGGATTCTGTAAAACATTACCAGCGAGGGGCTAGATGTGTTGGGTTAGATTACGTTATAGACGAATATAATGTTCCCACCGGGAAGTAGGGGCCGATACGCCAGGAATGTTGTAAAATACAACATCCGAGGTGTCAGCCTGCCTTACGTTAGGATATATATCGCTGTAGACGTTTATAATGTCCCAACCGAGACGTACGGGACGACAGGAACGGGATTCTGTAAAACATTACCAGCGAGTGGCTAGATGTGTTAGGTTAGGTTGTGATACGTTATAGACATATATAATGTTCCCACCGTGAAGTATGGGCCGATACGCCAGGTATGTTGTAAAATACTACATCCGAGATGATAGCCTGCCATAGGTTAGGATATATAACGCTATAGACGTATATAATATTCCAACCGAGATGTACGGGACGAAACGAACGGGATTCTGTAAAACATTACCAGCGAGGGGCTAGATGGGTTAGGTTAGGTTATGTTACGTTATAGAAGAATATAATGTTCCCACCGAGAAGTAGGGGCCGATATGTCAGGAATGTTGTAAAATACTACATCCGAGATGATGGCCTGCCTTAGGTTAGGATATATAACGCTATAGACGTATTTAATATCCCAATCGAGACGTACGGAACGATACGAACGCGATTCTGTAAAACATTTCCAGCGAGGGGCTAGATGCGTTAGGTTAGGTTATGTTACGTTATAGATCTATATAATGTTCCCACCGAGAAGTAGGGCCTGATACGCCAGGAATGTTGTAGAATACTACATCCGAGATGATAGCCTGCCTTAGGATAGGATATATTACGCTATAGACGTATATAATATTCCAACTGAGATGTACGGGACGGCACGAACGGGATTCTGTAAAACATTATCAGCGAGGGGCTAGATGTGTTAGGTTAGGTTAGATTACGTTATAGACGAATATAATGTTCCCACCGAGAAGTAGGGGCCGATACGCCAGGAATGTTGTAAAATACAAAATCCGAGACGTCAGCCTGCCTTACGTCAGGATATATATCGCTGTAGACGTTTATAATGTCCCAACCGAGACGTACGGGACGAAACAAACGGGATTCTGTAAAACATTGCCAGCGAGGGGCTAGATGGGTTAGGTTAGGTTATGTTACGTTATAGACCTATATAATGTTCCTACCGAGAAGTAGAGGTCGATACACCAGGAATGTTGTAAAATACTACATCCGAGATGTTAGCCTGCCTTACGTTAGGATATATATCGCTGTAGACGTATATAATATCCCAACCGAGATGTACGGGACGACAGGAACGGGATTCTGTAAAACGTTATCAGCGAGGGGCTAGATGGGTTAGGTTAGGATGTCATACGCTATAGACGTATATAATGTTTCCACCGAGAACGGGGGCCGATACGCCAGGAATGTTGTAAAATACTACATCCGAGATGATAGCCTGCCTTAGGTTAGGATATATAACGCTATAGACGTATATAATATTCCAACCGAGATGTACGGGACGTCACGAACGAGATTATGTAAAACATTACCAGCCAGGGCCTAGATGTGTTAGGTTAGGTTATATCACGTCATAGACGAATATAATGATCCCACCGAGAGGTAGGGGCCTATACGCCGGGAATGTTGTAAAATACTACATCCGAGATGTTAGCCTGCCTTACGTTAGGATATATATCGCTGTAGACGTATATAATATCCCATCCGAGATGTACGGGACGACAGGATCGGGATTCTCTAAAACATTACCAGCGAGGGGCTAGATGGGTTAGGTTAGGCTGTGATACGCTATAGACGTATATAATGTTCCCACCGAGAACGGGGGCCGATACGCCAGGAATGTTGTAAAATACTGCATCCGAGATGATGGCCTTCCTTAGGTTAGGATATATAACGCTATAGACGTATATAATATCCCAACCGAGACGTACGGGACGACACGAACGGGAGTCTGTAAAACATTACCAGCGAGGGGCTAGATGTGTTAGGTTAGGTTATATTACGTTATAGACGAATATAATGATCCCACCGAGAAGTAGGGACCGATACGCCGGGAATGTTGTAAAATACTACATCCGAGATGTTAGCCTACATTACGTTAGGATATATATCGCTGTAGAGGTTTATAATGTCCCAACCGAGACGTACGGGACGAAACAAACGGGATTCTGTAAAACATTGCCAGCGAGGGGCTAGATGGGTTAGGTTAGGTTATGTTACGTTATAGACCTATATAATGTTCCTACCGAGAAGTAGAGGTCGATACACCAGGAATGTTGTAAAATACTACATCCGAGATGTTAGCCTGCCTTACGTTAGGATATATATCGCTGTAGACGTATATAATATCCCAACCGAGATGTACGGGACGACAGGAACGGGATTCTGTAAAACGTTATCAGCGAGGGGCTAGATGGGTTAGGTTAGGATGTCATACGCTATAGACGTATATAATGCTTCCACCGAGAACGGGGGCCGATACGCCAGGAATGTTGTAAAATACTACATCCGAGAGGATAGCCTGCCTTAGGTTAGGATATATAACGCTATAGACGTATATAATATTCCAACCGAGATGTACGGGACGAAACGAACGGGATTCTGTAAAACATTACCAGCGAGGGGCTAGATGGGTTAGGTTCGTTTGTGATACGTTATAGACGTATATAATGTTCCCACCGTGAAGTAGGGGCCGATACGCCAGGAATGTTGTAGAATACTACATCCGAGATGATAGCCTGCCTTAGGTTAGGATATATAACGCTATAGACGTATATAATATTCCAACCGAGATGTACGGGACGGCACGAACGGGATTCTGTAAAACATTACCAGCGAGGGGCTAGATGTGTTAGGTTAGGTTAGATTACGTTATAGACGAATATAATGTTCCCACCGAGAAGTAGGGGCCGATACGCCAGGAATGTTGTAAAATACAACATCCGAGATGTTAGCCTGCCTTACGTTAGGATATATATCGCTGTAGACGTATATAATATCCCAACCGAGATGTACGGGACGACAGGAACGGGATTCTGTAAAACATTACCAGCGAGGGGCTAGATGGGTTAGGTTAGGATGTGATACGCTATAGACCTACATAATGTTCCCACCGAGAACGGGGGCCGATACGCCAGGAATGTTGTAAAATACTACATCCGACACGATAGCCTGCCTTAGGTTAGGATATATAACGCTATAGACGTATATAATATTCCAACCGAGATGTACGGGTCGAAACGAACGGGATTCTGTAAAACATTACCAGCGAGGGCCTAGATGTGTTAGGTTAGGTTATATTACGTTATAGACCTATATAATGTTCCCACCGAGAAGTAGGGGCCGATTCGCCAGGAATGTTGTAGAATACTGCATCCGAGATGATAGCCTGCCTTAGGTTAGGATATATAACGCTATAGACGTATATAATATTCCAACCGAGATGTACGGGACGAAACGAACGGGATTCTGTAAAACATTACCAGCGAGGGGCTAGATGGGTTAGGTTAGGTTATGTTACGTTATAGAAGAATATAATGTTCCCACCGAGAAGTAGGGGCCGATACGTCAGGAATGTTGTAAAATACTACATCCGAGATGATGGCCTGCCTTAGGTTAGGATATATAACGCTATAGACGTATTTAATATCCCAATCGAGACGTACGGAACGACACGAACGCGATTCTGTAAAACATTACCAGCGAGGGGCTAGATGCGTTAGGTTAGGTTATGTTACGTTATAGATCTATATAATGTTCCCACCGAGAAGTAGGGCCTGATACGCCAGGAATGTTGTAGAATACTACATCCGAGATGATAGCCTGCCTTAGGATAGGATATATAACGCTGTAGACGTATATAATATCCCAACCGAGATGTACGGGACGACAGGAACGGGATTCTGTAAAACGTTATCAGCGAGGGGCTAGATGGGTTAGGTTAGGATGTCATACGCTATAGACGTATATAATGTTTCCACCGAGAACGGGGGCCGATACGCCAGGAATGTTGTAAAATACTACATCCGAGATGATAGCCTGCCTTAGGTTAGGATATATAACGCTATAGACGTATATAATATTCCAACCGAGATGTACGGGACGTCACGAACGAGATTCTGTAAAACATTACCAGCCAGGGCCTAGATGTGTTAGGTTAGGTTATATCACGTCATAGACGAATATAATGATCCCACCGAGAGGTAGGGGCCTATACGCCGGGAATGTTGTAAAATACTACATCCGAGATGTTAGCCTGCCTTACGTTAGGATATATATCGCTGTAGACGTATATAATATCCCAACCGAGATGTACGGGACGACAGGAACGGGATTCTCTGAAACATTACCAGCGAGGGGCTAGATGGGTTAGGTTAGGATGTGATACGCTATAGACGTACATAATGTTCCCACCGAGAACGGGGGCCGATACGCCAGGAATGTTGTAAAATACTACATCCGACACGATAGCCTGCCTTAGGTTAGGATATATAACGCTATAGACGTATATAATATTCCAACCGAGATGTACGGGTCGAAACGAACGGGATTCTGTAAAACATTACCAGCGAGGGGCTAGATGGGTTAGGTTAGGTTATGTTACGTTATAGACGATTATAATGATCCCACCGAGAAGTAGGGGCCGATACCTCAGGAATGTTGTAAAATACTACATCCGAGATGATAGCCTGCCTTAGGTTAGGATATATATCGCTGTAGACGTATATAACGTCCCAACCGAGACGTACGGAACGAAGCGAACGGGATTCTGTAAAACAATACCAGCGAGGGGCTAGATGGGTTAGGTTAGTTTGTGATACGCTATAGACGTATATATTATTCCAACCGAGATGTACGGGACGTCACGAACGAGTTTCTGTAAAACATTACCAGCCAGGGCCTAGATGTATTAGGTTAGGTTATATTACGTTATATACGAATATAATGATCCCACAGAGAAGTAGGGGCCGATACGCCAGGAATGTTGTAAAATACTACATCCGAGATGATAGCCTGCCTTAGGTTAGGATATATAACGCTATAGACGTATATAATATTCCAACCGAGATGTACGGGACGAAACGAACGGGATTCTGTAAAACATTACCAGCGAGGGGCTAGATGGGTTAGGTTAGGTTATGTTACGTTATAGAAGAATATAATTTTCCCACCGAGAAGTAGGGGCCGAAACGTCAGGAATGTTGTAAAATACTACATCCGAGATGATAGCCTGCCTTAGGTTAGGATATATAACGCTATAGACGTATATAATATTCCAACCGAGATGTACGGGACGAAACGAACGGGATTCTGTAAAACATTACCAGCGAGGGGCTAGATGCGTTAGGTTAGGTTATGTTACGTTATAGATCTATATAATGTTCCCACCGAGAAGTAGGGCCTGATACGCCAGGAATGTTGGAGAATACTACATCCGAGATGATAGCCTGCCTTAGGATAGGATATATAACGCTATAGACGTATATAATATTCCAACCGAGATGTACGGGACGGCACGAACGGGATTCTGTAAAACATTACCAGCGAGGGGCTAGATGGGTTAGGTTAGGTTATGTTACGTTATAGACCTATATAATGTTCCTACCGAGAAGTAGAGGTCGATACACCAGGAATGTTGTAAAATACTACATCCGAGATGTTAGCCTGCCTTACGTTAGGATATATATCGCTGTAGACGTATATAATATTCCAACCGAGATGTACGGGACGACAGGAACGGGATTCTGTAAAACGTTATCAGCGAGGGGCTAGATGGGTTAGGTTAGGATGTCATACGCTATAGACGTATATAATGTTTCCACCGAGAACGGGGGCCGATACGCCAGGAATGTTGTAAAATACTACATCCGAGATGATAGCCTGCCTTAGGTTAGGATATATAACGCTATAGACGTATATAATATTCCAACCGAGATGTACGGGACGTCACGAACGAGATTCTGTAAAACATTACCAGCCAGGGCCTAGATGTGTTAGGTTAGGTTATATCACGTCATAGACGAATATAATGATCCCACCGAGAGGTAGGGGCCTATACGCCGGGAATGTTGTAGAATACTACATCCGAGATGATAGCCTGCCTTAGGTTAGGATATATAACGCTATAGACGTATATAATATTCCAACCGAGATGTACGGGACGTCACGAACGAGATTCTGTAAAACATTACCAGCCAGGGCCTAGATGTGTTAGGTTAGGTTATATCACGTCATAGACGAATATAATGATCCCACCGAGAGGTAGGGGCCTATACGCCGGGAATGTTGTAGAATACTACATCCGAGATGATAGCCTGCCTTAGGTTAGGATATATAACGCTATAGACGTATATAATATTCCAACCGAGATGTACGGGACGGCACGAACGGGATTCTGTAAAACATTACCAGCGAGGGGCTAGATGGGTTAGGTTAGGATGTGATACGCTATAGACGTATATAATGTTCCCACCGAGACCGGGGGCCGATACGCCAGGAATGTTGTAAAATACTGCATCCGAGATGATGGCCTTCCTTAGGTTAGGATATATAACGCTATAGACGTATATAATATCCCAACCGAGACGTACGGGACGACACGAACGGGATTCTGTAAAACATTACCAGCGAGGGGCTAGATGTGTTAGGTTAGGTTATATTACGTTGTAGACGAATATAATGATCCCACCGAGAAGTAGGGACCGATACGCCGGGAATGTTGTAAAATACTACATCCGAGATGTTAGCCTACATTACGTTAGGATATATATCGCTGTAGACGTTTATAATGTCCCAACCGAGACGTACGGGACGAAATAAACGGGATTCTGTAAAACATTGCCAGCGAGGGGCTAGATGGGTTAGGTTAGGTTATGTTACATTATAGACCTATATAATGTTCCTACCGAGAAGTAGAGGTCGATACACCAGGAATGTTGTAAAATACTACATCCGAGATGTTAGCCTGCCTTACGTTAGGATATATATCGCTGTAGACGTATATAATATCCCAACCGAGATGTACGGGACGACAGGAACGGGATTCTGTAAAACGTTATCAGCGAGGGGCTAGATGGGTTAGGTTAGGTTATATTACGTTATAGATCTATATAATGTTCCCACCGAGAAGTAGAGCCTGATACGCCAGGAATGTTGTAGAATACTACATCCGAGATGATGGCCTGCCTTAGGTTAGGATATATAACGCTATAGACGTATTTAATATCCCAATCGAGACGTACGGAACGATACGAACGCGATTCTGTAAAACATTTCCAGCGAGGGGCTAGATGCGTTAGGTTAGGTTATGTTACGTTATAGATCTATATAATGTTCCCACCGAGAAGTAGGGCCTGATACGCCAGGAATGTTGTAGAATACTACATCCGAGATGATAGCCTGCCTTAGGATAGGATATATAACGCTATAGACGTATATAATATTCCAACCGAGATGTACGGGACGGCACGAACGGGATTCTGTAAAACATTATCAGCGAGGGGCTAGATGTGTTAGGTTAGGTTAGATTACGTTATAGACGAATATAATGTTCCCACCGAGAAGTAGAGGCCGATACGCCAGGAATGTTGTAAAATACAGCATGCGAGGTGTCAGCCTGCCTTACGTTAGGATATATATCGCTGTAGACGTATATAATATCCCAACCGAGATGTACGGGACGACAGGAACGAGATTCTGTATCACATTACCAGAGAGGGGCTAGATGGGTTAGGTTAGGTTATGTTACGTTATAGACCTATATAATGTTCCTACCGAGAAGTAGAGGTCGATACACCAGGAATGTTGTAAAATACTACATCCGAGATGTTAGCCTGCCTTACGTTAGGATATATATCGCTGTAGACGTATATAATATCCCAACCGAGATGTACGGGACGACAGGAACGGGATTCTGTAAAACGTTATCAGCGAGGGGCTAGATGGGTTAGGTTAGGATGTCATACGCTATAGACGTATATAATGTTTCCACCGAGAACGGGGGCCGATACGCCAGGAATGTTGTAAAATACTACATCCGAGATGATAGCCTGCCTTAGGTTAGGATATATAACGCTATAGACGTATATAATATTCCAACCGAGATGTACGGGACGTCACGAACGAGATTATGTAAAACATTACCAGCCAGGGCCTAGATGTGTTAGGTTAGGTTATATCACGTCATAGACGAATATAATGATCCCACCGAGAGGTAGGTGCCTATACGCCGGGAATGTTGTAAAATACTACATCCGAGATGTTAGCCTGCCTTACGTTAGGATATATATCGCTGTAGACGTATATAATATCCCAACCGAGATGTACGGGACGACAGGAACGGGATTCTCTAAAACATTACCAGCGAGGGGCTAGATGGGTTAGGTTAGGCTGTGATACGCTATAGACGTATATAATGTTCCCACCGAGAACGGGGGCCGATACGCCAGGAATGTTGTAAAATACTGCATCCGAGATGATGGCCTTCCTTAGGTTAGGATATATAACGCTATAGACGTATATAATATTCCAACCGAGATGTACGGGACGAAACGAACGGGATTCTGTAAAACATTACCAGCGAGGGGCTAGATGGGTTAGGTTAGGTTATGTTACGTTATAGACCTATATAATGTTCCTACCGAGAAGTAGAGGTCGATACACCAGGAATGTTGTAAAATACTACATCCGAGATGTTAGCCTGCCTTACGTTAGGATATATATCGCTGTAGACGTATATAATATCCCAACCGAGATGTACGGGACGACAGGAACGGGATTCTGTAAAACATTCCCAGCGAGGGGCTAGATGCGTTAGGTTAGGTTATATTACGTTATAGATCTATATAATGTTCCCACCGAGAAGTAGAGCCTGATACGCCAGGAATGTTGTAGAATACTACATCCGAGATGATAGCCTGCCTTAGGTTAGGATATATAACGCTATAGACGTATATAATATTCCAACCGAGATGTACGGGACGTCACGAACGAGGTTCTGTAAAACATTACCAGCGAGGGCCTAGATGTGTTAGGTTAGGTTATATTACGTTATAGACCTATATAATGTTCCCACCGAGAAGTAGGGGCCGATACGCCAGGAATGTTGTAGAATACTGCATCCGAGATTATAGCCTGCATTAGGTTAGGATATATAACGCTATAGACGTATATAATATTCCAACCGAGATGTACGGGACGGCACGAACGGGATTCTGTAAAACATTACCAGCGAGGGGCTAGATGTGTTGGGTTAGATTACGTTATAGACGAATATAATGTTCCCACCGGGAAGTAGGGGCCGATACGCCAGGAATGTTGTAAAATACAACATCCGAGGTGTCAGCCTGCCTTACGTTAGGATATATATCGCTGTAGACGTTTATAATGTCCCAACCGAGACGTACGGGACGACAGGAACGGGATTCTGTAAAACATTACCAGCGAGGGGCTAGATGTGTTAGGTTAGGTTGTGATACGTTATAGACATATATAATGTTCCCACCGTGAAGTATGGGCCGATACGCCAGGTATGTTGTAAAATACTACATCCGAGATGATAGCCTGCCATAGGTTAGGATATATAACGCTATAGACGTATATAATATTCCAACCGAGATGTACGGGACGAAACGAACGGGATTCTGTAAAACATTACCAGCGAGGGGCTAGATGGGTTAGGTTAGGTTATGTTACGTTATAGAAGAATATAATGTTCCCACCGAGAAGTAGGGGCCGATATGTCAGGAATGTTGTAAAATACTACATCCGAGATGATGGCCTGCCTTAGGTTAGGATATATAACGCTATAGACGTATTTAATATCCCAATCGAGACGTACGGAACGATACGAACGCGATTCTGTAAAACATTTCCAGCGAGGGGCTAGATGCGTTAGGTTAGGTTATGTTACGTTATAGATCTATATAATGTTCCCACCGAGAAGTAGGGCCTGATACGCCAGGAATGTTGTAGAATACTACATCCGAGATGATAGCCTGCCTTAGGATAGGATATATTACGCTATAGACGTATATAATATTCCAACCGAGATGTACGGGACGGCACGAACGGGATTCTGTAAAACATTATCAGCGAGGGGCTAGATGTGTTAGGTTAGGTTAGATTACGTTATAGACGAATATAATGTTCCCACCGAGAAGTAGGGGCCGATACGCCAGGAATGTTGTAAAATACAAAATCCGAGACGTCAGCCTGCCTTACGTCAGGATATATATCGCTGTAGACGTTTATAATGTCCCAACCGAGACGTACGGGACGAAACAAACGGGATTCTGTAAAACATTGCCAGCGAGGGGCTAGATGGGTTAGGTTAGGTTATGTTACGTTATAGACCTATATAATGTTCCTACCGAGAAGTAGAGGTCGATACACCAGGAATGTTGTAAAATACTACATCCGAGATGTTAGCCTGCCTTACGTTAGGATATATATCGCTGTAGACGTATATAATATCCCAACCGAGATGTACGGGACGACAGGAACGGGATTCTGTAAAACGTTATCAGCGAGGGGCTAGATGGGTTAGGTTAGGATGTCATACGCTATAGACGTATATAATGTTTCCACCGAGAACGGGGGCCGATACGCCAGGAATGTTGTAAAATACTACATCCGAGATGATAGCCTGCCTTAGGTTAGGATATATAACGCTATAGACGTATATAATATTCCAACCGAGATGTACGGGACGTCACGAACGAGATTATGTAAAACATTACCAGCCAGGGCCTAGATGTGTTAGGTTAGGTTATATCACGTCATAGACGAATATAATGATCCCACCGAGAGGTAGGGGCCTATACGCCGGGAATGTTGTAAAATACTACATCCGAGATGTTAGCCTGCCTTACGTTAGGATATATATCGCTGTAGACGTATATAATATCCCATCCGAGATGTACGGGACGACAGGATCGGGATTCTCTAAAACATTACCAGCGAGGGGCTAGATGGGTTAGGTTAGGCTGTGATACGCTATAGACGTATATAATGTTCCCACCGAGAACGGGGGCCGATACGCCAGGAATGTTGTAAAATACTGCATCCGAGATGATGGCCTTCCTTAGGTTAGGATATATAACGCTATAGACGTATATAATATCCCAACCGAGACGTACGGGACGACACGAACGGGAGTCTGTAAAACATTACCAGCGAGGGGCTAGATGTGTTAGGTTAGGTTATATTACGTTATAGACGAATATAATGATCCCACCGAGAAGTAGGGACCGATACGCCGGGAATGTTGTAAAATACTACATCCGAGATGTTAGCCTACATTACGTTAGGATATATATCGCTGTAGAGGTTTATAATGTCCCAACCGAGACGTACGGGACGAAACAAACGGGATTCTGTAAAACATTGCCAGCGAGGGGCTAGATGGGTTAGGTTAGGTTATGTTACGTTATAGACCTATATAATGTTCCTACCGAGAAGTAGAGGTCGATACACCAGGAATGTTGTAAAATACTACATCCGAGATGTTAGCCTGCCTTACGTTAGGATATATATCGCTGTAGACGTATATAATATCCCAACCGAGATGTACGGGACGACAGGAACGGGATTCTGTAAAACGTTATCAGCGAGGGGCTAGATGGGTTAGGTTAGGATGTCATACGCTATAGACGTATATAATGCTTCCACCGAGAACGGGGGCCGATACGCCAGGAATGTTGTAAAATACTACATCCGAGAGGATAGCCTGCCTTAGGTTAGGATATATAACGCTATAGACGTATATAATATTCCAACCGAGATGTACGGGACGAAACGAACGGGATTCTGTAAAACATTACCAGCGAGGGGCTAGATGGGTTAGGTTCGTTTGTGATACGTTATAGACGTATATAATGTTCCCACCGTGAAGTAGGGGCCGATACGCCAGGAATGTTGTAGAATACTACATCCGAGATGATAGCCTGCCTTAGGTTAGGATATATAACGCTATAGACGTATATAATATTCCAACCGAGATGTACGGGACGGCACGAACGGGATTCTGTAAAACATTACCAGCGAGGGGCTAGATGTGTTAGGTTAGGTTAGATTACGTTATAGACGAATATAATGTTCCCACCGAGAAGTAGGGGCCGATACGCCAGGAATGTTGTAAAATACAACATCCGAGATGTTAGCCTGCCTTACGTTAGGATATATATCGCTGTAGACGTATATAATATCCCAACCGAGATGTACGGGACGACAGGAACGGGATTCTGTAAAACATTACCAGCGAGGGGCTAGATGGGTTAGGTTAGGATGTGATACGCTATAGACCTACATAATGTTCCCACCGAGAACGGGGGCCGATACGCCAGGAATGTTGTAAAATACTACATCCGACACGATAGCCTGCCTTAGGTTAGGATATATAACGCTATAGACGTATATAATATTCCAACCGAGATGTACGGGTCGAAACGAACGGGATTCTGTAAAACATTACCAGCGAGGGGCTAGATGGGTTAGGTTAGGTTATGTTACGTTATAGACGATTATAATGTTCCCACCGAGAAGTAGGGGCCGATACGCCAGGAATGTTGTAAAATACTACATCCGAGATGATAGCCTGCCTTAGGTTAGGATATATAACGCTATAGACGTATATAATATTCCAACCGAGATGTACGGGACGAAACGAACGGGATTCTGTAAAACATTACCAGCGAGGGGCTAGATGGGTTAGGTTAGGTTATGTTACGTTATAGAAGAATATAATGTTCCCACCGAGAAGTAGGGGCCGATACGTCAGGAATGTTGTAAAATACTACATCCGAGATGATGGCCTGCCTTAGGTTAGGATATATAACGCTATAGACGTATTTAATATCCCAATCGAGACGTACGGAACGACAACAACGCGATTCTGTAAAACATTACCAGCGAGGGGCTAGATGCGTTAGGTTAGGTTATGTTACGTTATAGATCTATATAATGTTCCCACCGAGAAGTAGGGCCTGATACGCCAGGAATGTTGTAGAATACTACATCCGAGAGGATAGCCTGCCTTAGGATAGGATATATAACGCTGTAGACGTATATAATATCCCAACCGAGATGTACGGGACGACAGGAACGGGATTCTGTAAAACGTTATCAGCGAGGGGCTAGATGGGTTAGGTTAGGATGTCATACGCTATAGACGTATATAATGTTTCCACCGAGAACGGGGGCCGATACGCCAGGAATGTTGTAAAATACTACATCCGAGATGATAGCCTGCCTTAGGTTAGGATATATAACGCTATAGACGTATATAATATTCCAACCGAGATGTACGGGACGTCACGAACGAGATTATGTAAAACATTACCAGCCAGGGCCTAGATGTGTTAGGTTAGGTTATATCACGTCATAGACGAATATAATGATCCCACCGAGAGGTAGGTGCCTATACGCCGGGAATGTTGTAAAATACTACATCCGAGATGTTAGCCTGCCTTACGTTAGGATATATATCGCTGTAGACGTATATAATATCCCAACCGAGATGTACGGGACGACAGGAACGGGATTCTCTAAAACATTACCAGCGAGGGGCTAGATGGGTTAGGTTAGGCTGTGATACGCTATAGACGTATATAATGTTCCCACCGAGAACGGGGGCCGATACGCCAGGAATGTTGTAAAATACTGCATCCGAGATGATGGCCTTCCTTAGGTTAGGATATATAACGCTATAGACGTATATAATATTCCAACCGAGATGTACGGGACGAAACGAACGGGATTCTGTAAAACATTACCAGCGAGGGGCTAGATGGGTTAGGTTAGGTTATGTTACGTTATAGACCTATATAATGTTCCTACCGAGAAGTAGAGGTCGATACACCAGGAATGTTGTAAAATACTACATCCGAGATGTTAGCCTGCCTTACGTTAGGATATATATCGCTGTAGACGTATATAATATCCCAACCGAGATGTACGGGACGACAGGAACGGGATTCTGTAAAACATTCCCAGCGAGGGGCTAGATGCGTTAGGTTAGGTTATATTACGTTATAGATCTATATAATGTTCCCACCGAGAAGTAGAGCCTGATACGCCAGGAATGTTGTAGAATACTACATCCGAGATGATAGCCTGCCTTAGGTTAGGATATATAACGCTATAGACGTATATAATATTCCAACCGAGATGTACGGGACGTCACGAACGAGGTTCTGTAAAACATTACCAGCGAGGGCCTAGATGTGTTAGGTTAGGTTATATTACGTTATAGACCTATATAATGTTCCCACCGAGAAGTAGGGGCCGATACGCCAGGAATGTTGTAGAATACTGCATCCGAGATTATAGCCTGCATTAGGTTAGGATATATAACGCTATAGACGTATATAATATTCCAACCGAGATGTACGGGACGGCACGAACGGGATTCTGTAAAACATTACCAGCGAGGGGCTAGATGTGTTGGGTTAGATTACGTTATAGACGAATATAATGTTCCCACCGGGAAGTAGGGGCCGATACGCCAGGAATGTTGTAAAATACAACATCCGAGGTGTCAGCCTGCCTTACGTTAGGATATATATCGCTGTAGACGTTTATAATGTCCCAACCGAGACGTACGGGACGACAGGAACGGGATTCTGTAAAACATTACCAGCGAGGGGCTAGATGTGTTAGGTTAGGTTGTGATACGTTATAGACATATATAATGTTCCCACCGTGAAGTATGGGCCGATACGCCAGGTATGTTGTAAAATACTACATCCGAGATGATAGCCTGCCATAGGTTAGGATATATAACGCTATAGACGTATATAATATTCCAACCGAGATGTACGGGACGAAACGAACGGGATTCTGTAAAACATTACCAGCGAGGGGCTAGATGGGTTAGGTTAGGTTATGTTACGTTATAGAAGAATATAATGTTCCCACCGAGAAGTAGGGGCCGATATGTCAGGAATGTTGTAAAATACTACATCCGAGATGATGGCCTGCCTTAGGTTAGGATATATAACGCTATAGACGTATTTAATATCCCAATCGAGACGTACGGAACGATACGAACGCGATTCTGTAAAACATTTCCAGCGAGGGGCTAGATGCGTTAGGTTAGGTTATGTTACGTTATAGATCTATATAATGTTCCCACCGAGAAGTAGGGCCTGATACGCCAGGAATGTTGTAGAATACTACATCCGAGATGATAGCCTGCCTTAGGATAGGATATATTACGCTATAGACGTATATAATATTCCAACCGAGATGTACGGGACGGCACGAACGGGATTCTGTAAAACATTATCAGCGAGGGGCTAGATGTGTTAGGTTAGGTTAGATTACGTTATAGACGAATATAATGTTCCCACCGAGAAGTAGGGGCCGATACGCCAGGAATGTTGTAAAATACAAAATCCGAGACGTCAGCCTGCCTTACGTCAGGATATATATCGCTGTAGACGTTTATAATGTCCCAACCGAGACGTACGGGACGAAACAAACGGGATTCTGTAAAACATTGCCAGCGAGGGGCTAGATGGGTTAGGTTAGGTTATGTTACGTTATAGACCTATATAATGTTCCTACCGAGAAGTAGAGGTCGATACACCAGGAATGTTGTAAAATACTACATCCGAGATGTTAGCCTGCCTTACGTTAGGATATATATCGCTGTAGACGTATATAATATCCCAACCGAGATGTACGGGACGACAGGAACGGGATTCTGTAAAACGTTATCAGCGAGGGGCTAGATGGGTTAGGTTAGGATGTCATACGCTATAGACGTATATAATGTTTCCACCGAGAACGGGGGCCGATACGCCAGGAATGTTGTAAAATACTACATCCGAGATGATAGCCTGCCTTAGGTTAGGATATATAACGCTATAGACGTATATAATATTCCAACCGAGATGTACGGGACGTCACGAACGAGATTATGTAAAACATTACCAGCCAGGGCCTAGATGTGTTAGGTTAGGTTATATCACGTCATAGACGAATATAATGATCCCACCGAGAGGTAGGGGCCTATACGCCGGGAATGTTGTAAAATACTACATCCGAGATGTTAGCCTGCCTTACGTTAGGATATATATCGCTGTAGACGTATATAATATCCCATCCGAGATGTACGGGACGACAGGATCGGGATTCTCTAAAACATTACCAGCGAGGGGCTAGATGGGTTAGGTTAGGCTGTGATACGCTATAGACGTATATAATGTTCCCACCGAGAACGGGGGCCGATACGCCAGGAATGTTGTAAAATACTGCATCCGAGATGATGGCCTTCCTTAGGTTAGGATATATAACGCTATAGACGTATATAATATCCCAACCGAGACGTACGGGACGACACGAACGGGAGTCTGTAAAACATTACCAGCGAGGGGCTAGATGTGTTAGGTTAGGTTATATTACGTTATAGACGAATATAATGATCCCACCGAGAAGTAGGGACCGATACGCCGGGAATGTTGTAAAATACTACATCCGAGATGTTAGCCTACATTACGTTAGGATATATATCGCTGTAGAGGTTTATAATGTCCCAACCGAGACGTACGGGACGAAACAAACGGGATTCTGTAAAACATTGCCAGCGAGGGGCTAGATGGGTTAGGTTAGGTTATGTTACGTTATAGACCTATATAATGTTCCTACCGAGAAGTAGAGGTCGATACACCAGGAATGTTGTAAAATACTACATCCGAGATGTTAGCCTGCCTTACGTTAGGATATATATCGCTGTAGACGTATATAATATCCCAACCGAGATGTACGGGACGACAGGAACGGGATTCTGTAAAACGTTATCAGCGAGGGGCTAGATGGGTTAGGTTAGGATGTCATACGCTATAGACGTATATAATGCTTCCACCGAGAACGGGGGCCGATACGCCAGGAATGTTGTAAAATACTACATCCGAGAGGATAGCCTGCCTTAGGTTAGGATATATAACGCTATAGACGTATATAATATTCCAACCGAGATGTACGGGACGAAACGAACGGGATTCTGTAAAACATTACCAGCGAGGGGCTAGATGGGTTAGGTTCGTTTGTGATACGTTATAGACGTATATAATGTTCCCACCGTGAAGTAGGGGCCGATACGCCAGGAATGTTGTAGAATACTACATCCGAGATGATAGCCTGCCTTAGGTTAGGATATATAACGCTATAGACGTATATAATATTCCAACCGAGATGTACGGGACGGCACGAACGGGATTCTGTAAAACATTACCAGCGAGGGGCTAGATGTGTTAGGTTAGGTTAGATTACGTTATAGACGAATATAATGTTCCCACCGAGAAGTAGGGGCCGATACGCCAGGAATGTTGTAAAATACAACATCCGAGATGTTAGCCTGCCTTACGTTAGGATATATATCGCTGTAGACGTATATAATATCCCAACCGAGATGTACGGGACGACAGGAACGGGATTCTGTAAAACATTACCAGCGAGGGGCTAGATGGGTTAGGTTAGGATGTGATACGCTATAGACCTACATAATGTTCCCACCGAGAACGGGGGCCGATACGCCAGGAATGTTGTAAAATACTACATCCGACACGATAGCCTGCCTTAGGTTAGGATATATAACGCTATAGACGTATATAATATTCCAACCGAGATGTACGGGTCGAAACGAACGGGATTCTGTAAAACATTACCAGCGAGGGGCTAGATGGGTTAGGTTAGGTTATGTTACGTTATAGACGATTATAATGTTCCCACCGAGAAGTAGGGGCCGATACGCCAGGAATGTTGTAAAATACTACATCCGAGATGTTAGCCTGCCTTACGTTAGGATATATATCGCTGTAGACGTATATAATATCCCAACCGAGATGTACGGGACGACAGGAACGGGATTCTCTGAAACATTACCAGCGAGGGGCTAGATGGGTTAGGTTAGGATGTGATACGCTATAGACGTATATAATGTTCCCACCGAGAACGGGGGCCGATACGCCAGGAATGTTGTAAAATACTGCATCCGAGATGATGGCCTTCCTTAGGTTAGGATATATAACGCTATAGACGTATATAATATCCCAACCGAGACGTACGGGACGACACGAACGGGATTCTGTAAAACATTACCAGCGAGGGGCGAGATGGGTTAGGTTAGGTTATGTTACGTTATAGACCTATATAATGTTCCTACCGAGAAGTAGAGGTCGATACACCAGGAATGTTGTAAAATACTACATCCGAGATGTTAGCCTGCCTTACGTTAGGATAAAGATCGCTGTAGACGTATATAATATCCCAACCGAGATGTACGGGACGACAGGAACGGGATTCTGTAAAACGTTATCAGCGAGGGGCTAGATGGGTTAGGTTAGGATGTCATACGCTATAGACGTATATAATGTTTCCACCGAGAACGGGGGCCGATACGCCAGGAATGTTGTAAAATACTACATCCGAGATGATAGCCTGCCTTAGGTTAGGATATATAACGCTATAGACGTATAAAATATTCCAACCGAGATGTACGGGACGTCACGAACGAGGTTCTGTAAAACATTACCAGCGAGGGCCCAGATGTGTTAGGTTAGGTTATATTACGTTATAGACCTATATAATGTACCCACCGAGATGTAGGGGCCGATACGCCAGGAATGTTGTAGAATACTGCATCCGAGATGATAGCCTGCATTAGGTTAGGATATATAACGCTATAGACGTATATAATATTCCAACCGAGATGTACGGGACGTCACGAACGAGATTCTGTAAAACATTACCAGCCAGGGCCTAGATGTGTTAGGTTAGGTTATATCACGTTATAGACGAATATAATGATCCCACCGAGAAGTAGGGACCGATACGCCGGAAATGTTGTAAAATACTACATCCGAGATGTTAGCCTACCTTACGTTAGGATATATATCGCTGTAGGCGTTTATAATGTCCCAACCGAGACGTACGGGACGAAACGAACGGGATTCTGTAAAACATTACCAATGAGGGGCTAGATGGGTTAGGTTAGTTTGTGATACGTTATAGACGTATATAATGTTCCCACCGTGAAGTAGCGGCCGATACGCCAGGCATGTTGTAAAATACTGCATCCGAGATGATAGCCTGCATTCGGTTAGGATATATAACGCTATAGGCGTAAATAATATCCCAATCGAGATGTACGGGACGAAACGAACGGGATTCTGTAAAACATTACCAGCGAGGGGCTAGATGGGTTAGGTTAGGTTATGTTACGTTATAGACCTATATAATGTTCCCACCGAGAAGTAGAGGCCGATACACCAGGAATGTTGTAATATACTACATCCGAGATGTTAGCCTGCCTTACGTTAGGATATATAGCGCTGTAGACGTATATAATATCCCAACCGAGATGTACGGGACGACAGGAACGGGATTCTGTAAAACGTTATCAGCGAGGGGCTAGATGGGTTAGGTTAGGATGTGATACGCTATAGACGTATATAATGTTCCCACCGAGAACGGGGGCCGATACGCCAGGAATGTTGTAAAACACAACATCCGAGATGTCAGCCTGCCTTACGTTAGGATATATATCGCTGTAGACGTTTATAATTTCCCAACCGAGACGTACGGGACGAAACGAACGGGATTCTGTAAAACATTACCAGCGGGGGGCTAGATGTGTTAGGTTAGGTTATATTACGTTATAGACCTATATAATGTTCCCACCGTGAAGTATGGGCCGATACGTCAGGAATGTTGTAAAATACTACATCCGAGATGATAGCCTGCCTTAGGTTAGGATATATATCGCTGTAGACGTATATAACGTCCCAACCGAGACGTACGGGACGAAGCGAACGGGATTCTGTAAAACATTACCAGCGTGGGCCTAGATGTGTTAGGTTAGGTTATATTACGTTATAGACGAATATAATGTTCCCACCGAGAAGTAGGGGCCGATACGCCAGGAATGTTGTATAATACTACATCCGAGATGATAGCCTGCCTTAGGTTAGGATATATACTGCTATAGACGTATATAATATTCCAACCGAGATGTACGGGACGGCACGAACGGGATTCTGTAAAACATTACCAGCGAGGGGCTAGATGGGTTAGGTTAGGTTATGTTACGTTATAGAAGAATATAATGTTCCCACCGAGAAGTAGGGGCCGATACGTCAGGAATGTTGTAAAATACTACATCCGAGATGATGGCCTGCCTTAGGTTAGGATATATAACGCTATAGACGTATATAATATTCCAACCGAGATGTACGGGACGGCACGAACGGGATTCTGTAAAACATTACCAGCGAGGGGCTAGATGGGTTAGGTTAGGTTATGTTACGTTATAGAAGAATATAATGTTCCCACCGAGAAGTAGGGGCCGATACGTCAGGAATGTTGTAAAATACTACATCCGAGATGATGGCCTGCCTTAGGTTAGGATATATAACGCTATAGACGTATTTAATATCCCAATCGATATGTACGGGACGTCACGAACGAGATTCTGTAAAACATTACCAGCCAGGGCCTAGATGTGTTAGGTTAGGTTATATCACGTCATAGACGAATATAATGATCCCACCGAGAGGTAGGGGCCTATACGCCGGGAATGTTGTAAAATACTACATCCGAGATGTTAGCCTGCCTTACGTTAGGATATATATCGCTGTAGACGTATATAATATCCCAACCGAGATGTACGGGACGACAGGAACGGGATTCTCTGAAACATTACCAGCGAGGGGCTAGATGGGTTAGGTTAGGATGTGATACGCTATAGACGTACATAATGTTCCCACCGAGAACGGGGGCCGATACGCCAGGAATGTTGTAAAATACTACATCCGACACGATAGCCTGCCTTAGGTTAGGATATATAACGCTATAGACGTATATAATATTCCAACCGAGATGTACGGGTCGAAACGAACGGGATTCTGTAAAACATTACCAGCGAGGGGCTAGATGGGTTAGGTTAGGTTATGTTACGTTATAGACGATTATAATGTTCCCACCGAGAAGTAGGGGCCGATACGCCAGGAATGTTGTAAAATACTACATCCGAGATGATAGCCTGCCTTAGGTTAGGATATATAACGCTATAGACGTATATAATATTCCAACCGAGATGTACGGGACGAAACGAACGGGATTCTGTAAAACATTACCAGCGAGGGGCTAGATGGGTTAGGTTAGGTTATGTTACGTTATAG
This sequence comes from Xylocopa violacea, assembly GCA_963969225.1. Taxonomy (NCBI): domain Eukaryota; kingdom Metazoa; phylum Arthropoda; class Insecta; order Hymenoptera; family Apidae; genus Xylocopa; species Xylocopa violacea. The sequence goes on along the minus strand of CAXAJV010000433.1, from coordinate 54,781 downwards.
AAGAATATAATGTTCCCACCGAGAAGTAGGGGCCGATACGTCAGGAATGTTGTAAAATACTACATCCGAGATGTTAGCCTGCCTTACGTTAGGATAAAGATCGCTGTAGACGTATATAATATCCCAACCGAGATGTACGGGACGACAGGAACGGGATTCTGTAAAACGTTATCAGCGAGGGGCTAGATGGGTTAGGTTAGGATGTCATACGCTATAGACGTATATAATGTTTCCACCGAGAACGGGGGCCGATACGCCAGGAATGTTGTAAAATACTACATCCGAGATGATAGCCTGCCTTAGGTTAGGATATATAACGCTATAGACGTATAAAATATTCCAACCGAGATGTACGGGACGTCACGAACGAGGTTCTGTAAAACATTACCAGCGAGGGCCCAGATGTGTTAGGTTAGGTTATATTACGTTATAGACCTATATAATGTACCCACCGAGATGTAGGGGCCGATACGCCAGGAATGTTGTAGAATACTGCATCCGAGATGATAGCCTGCATTAGGTTAGGATATATAACGCTATAGACGTATATAATATTCCAACCGAGATGTACGGGACGTCACGAACGAGATTCTGTAAAACATTACCAGCCAGGGCCTAGATGTGTTAGGTTAGGTTATATCACGTTATAGACGAATATAATGATCCCACCGAGAAGTAGGGACCGATACGCCGGAAATGTTGTAAAATACTACATCCGAGATGTTAGCCTACCTTACGTTAGGATATATATCGCTGTAGGCGTTTATAATGTCCCAACCGAGACGTACGGGACGAAACGAACGGGATTCTGTAAAACATTACCAATGAGGGGCTAGATGGGTTAGGTTAGTTTGTGATACGTTATAGACGTATATAATGTTCCCACCGTGAAGTAGCGGCCGATACGCCAGGCATGTTGTAAAATACTGCATCCGAGATGATAGCCTGCATTCGGTTAGGATATATAACGCTATAGGCGTAAATAATATCCCAATCGAGATGTACGGGACGAAACGAACGGGATTCTGTAAAACATTACCAGCGAGGGGCTAGATGGGTTAGGTTAGGTTATGTTACGTTATAGACCTATATAATGTTCCCACCGAGAAGTAGAGGCCGATACACCAGGAATGTTGTAATATACTACATCCGAGATGTTAGCCTGCCTTACGTTAGGATATATAGCGCTGTAGACGTATATAATATCCCAACCGAGATGTACGGGACGACAGGAACGGGATTCTGTAAAACGTTATCAGCGAGGGGCTAGATGGGTTAGGTTAGGATGTGATACGCTATAGACGTATATAATGTTCCCACCGAGAACGGGGGCCGATACGCCAGGAATGTTGTAAAACACAACATCCGAGATGTCAGCCTGCCTTACGTTAGGATATATATCGCTGTAGACGTTTATAATTTCCCAACCGAGACGTACGGGACGAAACGAACGGGATTCTGTAAAACATTACCAGCGGGGGGCTAGATGTGTTAGGTTAGGTTATATTACGTTATAGACCTATATAATGTTCCCACCGTGAAGTATGGGCCGATACGTCAGGAATGTTGTAAAATACTACATCCGAGATGATAGCCTGCCTTAGGTTAGGATATATATCGCTGTAGACGTATATAACGTCCCAACCGAGACGTACGGGACGAAGCGAACGGGATTCTGTAAAACATTACCAGCGTGGGCCTAGATGTGTTAGGTTATGTTATATTACGTTATAGACGAATATAATGTTCCCACCGAGAAGTAGGGGCCGATACGCCAGGAATGTTGTATAATACTACATCCGAGATGATAGCCTGCCTTAGGTTAGGATATATACTGCTATAGACGTATATAATATTCCAACCGAGATGTACGGGACGAAACGAACGGGATTCTGTAAAACATTACCAGCGAGGGGCTAGATGGGTTAGGTTAGGTTATGTTACGTTATAGAAGAATATAATGTTACCACCGAGAAGTAGGGGCCGATACGTCAGGTATGTTGTAAAATACTGCATCCGAGATGATAGCCTGCATTCGGTTAGGATATATAACGCTATAGACGTAAATAATATCCCAATCGATATGTACGGGACGGCACGAAAGGGATTCTGTAAAACATTACCAGCGAGGGGCTAGATGTGTTAGGTTAGATTAGGTTATAGACGAATATAATGTTCCCACCGGGAAGTAGGGGCCGATACGCCAGGAATGTTGTAAAATACAACATCCGAGATGTCAGCCTGCCTTACGTTAGGATATATATCGCTGTAGACGTTTATAATGTCCCAACCGAGACGTACAGGACGGCACGAACGGGATTCTGTAAAACATTACCAGCGAGGGGCTAGATGTGTTAGGTTAGGTTAGATTACGTTATAGACGAATATAATGTTCCCACCGAGAAGTAGGGGCCGATACGCCAGGAATGTTGTAAAATACAAAATCCGAGACGTCAGCCTGCCTTACGTCAGGATATATATCGCTGTAGACGTTTATAATGTCCCAACCGAGACGTCCGGGGCGAAACAAACGGGATTCTGTAAAACATTACCAGCGAGGGGCTAGATGGGTTAGGTTAGGTTATGTTACGTTATAGACCTATATAATGTTCCTACCGAGAAGTAGAGGTCGATACACCAGGAATGTTGTAAAATACTACATCCGAGATGTTAGCCTGCCTTACGTTAGGATATATATCGCTGTAGACGTATATAATATCCCAACCGAGATGTACGGGACGACAGGAACGGGATTCTGTAAAACGTTATCAGCGAGGGGCTAGATGGGTTAGGTTAGGATGCCATACGCTATAGACGTATATAATATTCCAACCGAGATGTGCGGGACGTCACGAACGAGGTTCTGTAAAACATTACCAGCGAGGGCCTAGATGTGTTAGGTTAGGTTATATTACGTTATAGACCTATATAATGTTCCCACCGAGAAGTAGGGGCCGATTCGCCAGGAATGTTGTAGAATACTGCATCCGAGATGATAGCCTGCCTTAGGTTAGGATATATAACGCTATAGACGTATATAATATTCCAACCGAGATGTACGGGACGAAACGAACGGGATTCTGTAAAACATTACCAGCGAGGGGCTAGATGGGTTAGGTTAGGTTATGTTACGTTATAGAAGAATATAATGTTCCCACCGAGAAGTAGGGGCCGATACGTCAGGAATGTTGTAAAATACTACATCCGAGATGATGGCCTGCCTTAGGTTAGGATATATAACGCTATAGACGTATTTAATATCCCAATCGAGACGTACGGAACGACACGAACGCGATTCTGTAAAACATTACCAGCGAGGGGCTAGATGCGTTAGGTTAGGTTATGTTACGTTATAGATCTATATAATGTTCCCACCGAGAAGTAGGGCCTGATACGCCAGGAATGTTGTAGAATACTACATCCGAGATGATAGCCTGCCTTAGGATAGGATATATAACGCTGTAGACGTATATAATATCCCAACCGAGATGTACGGGACGACAGGAACGGGATTCTGTAAAACGTTATCAGCGAGGGGCTAGATGGGTTAGGTTAGGATGTCATACGCTATAGACGTATATAATGTTTCCACCGAGAACGGGGGCCGATACGCCAGGAATGTTGTAAAATACTACATCCGAGATGATAGCCTGCCTTAGGTTAGGATATATAACGCTATAGACGTATATAATATTCCAACCGAGATGTACGGGACGTCACGAACGAGATTCTGTAAAACATTACCAGCCAGGGCCTAGATGTGTTAGGTTAGGTTATATCACGTCATAGACGAATATAATGATCCCACCGAGAGGTAGGGGCCTATACGCCGGGAATGTTGTAAAATACTACATCCGAGATGTTAGCCTGCCTTACGTTAGGATATATATCGCTGTAGACGTATATAATATCCCAACCGAGATGTACGGGACGACAGGAACGGGATTCTCTGAAACATTACCAGCGAGGGGCTAGATGGGTTAGGTTAGGATGTGATACGCTATAGACGTACATAATGTTCCCACCGAGAACGGGGGCCGATACGCCAGGAATGTTGTAAAATACTACATCCGACACGATAGCCTGCCTTAGGTTAGGATATATAACGCTATAGACGTATATAATATTCCAACCGAGATGTACGGGTCGAAACGAACGGGATTCTGTAAAACATTACCAGCGAGGGGCTAGATGGGTTAGGTTAGGTTATGTTACGTTATAGACGATTATAATGTTCCCACCGAGAAGTAGGGGCCGATACGCCAGGAATGTTGTAAAATACTACATCCGAGATGATAGCCTGCCTTAGGTTAGGATATATAACGCTATAGACGTATATAATATTCCAACCGAGATGTACGGGACGAAACGAACGGGATTCTGTAAAACATTACCAGCGAGGGGCTAGATGGGTTAGGTTAGGTTATGTTACGTTATAGAAGAATATAATGTTCCCACCGAGAAGTAGGGGCCGATACGTCAGGAATGTTGTAAAATACTACATCCGAGATGATGGCCTGCCTTAGGTTAGGATATATAACGCTATAGACGTATTTAATATCCCAATCGAGACGTACGGAACGACACGAACGCGATTCTGTAAAACATTACCAGCGAGGGGCTAGATGCGTTAGGTTAGGTTATGTTACGTTATAGATCTATATAATGTTCCCACCGAGAAGTAGGGCCTGATACGCCAGGAATGTTGTAGAATACTACATCCGAGATGATAGCCTGCCTTAGGATAGGATATATAACGCTGTAGACGTATATAATATCCCAACCGAGATGTACGGGACGACAGGAACGGGATTCTGTAAAACGTTATCAGCGAGGGGCTAGATGGGTTAGGTTAGGATGTCATACGCTATAGACGTATATAATGTTTCCACCGAGAACGGGGGCCGATACGCCAGGAATGTTGTAAAATACTACATCCGAGATGATAGCCTGCCTTAGGTTAGGATATATAACGCTATAGACGTATATAATATTCCAACCGAGATGTACGGGACGTCACGAACGAGATTCTGTAAAACATTACCAGCCAGGGCCTAGATGTGTTAGGTTAGGTTATATCACGTCATAGACGAATATAATGATCCCACCGAGAGGTAGGGGCCTATACGCCGGGAATGTTGTAAAATACTACATCCGAGATGTTAGCCTGCCTTACGTTAGGATATATATCGCTGTAGACGTATATAATATCCCAACCGAGATGTACGGGACGACAGGAACGGGATTCTCTGAAACATTACCAGCGAGGGGCTAGATGGGTTAGGTTAGGATGTGATACGCTATAGACGTATATAATGTTCCCACCGAGAACGGGGGCCGATACGCCAGGAATGTTGTAAAATACTGCATCCGAGATGATGGCCTTCCTTAGGTTAGGATATATAACGCTATAGACGTATATAATATCCCAACCGAGACGTACGGGACGACACGAACGGGATTCTGTAAAACATTACCAGCGAGGGGCTAGATGTGTTAGGTTAGGCTATATTACGTTATAGACGAATATAATGATCCCACCGAGAAGTAGGGACCGATACGCCGGGAATGTTGTAAAATACAAAATCCGAGACGTCAGCCTGCCTTACGTCAGGATATATATCGCTGCAGACGTTTATAATGTCCCAACCGAGACGTACGGGACGAAACAAACGGGATTCTGTAAAACATTACCAGCGAGGGGCGAGATGGGTTAGGTTAGGTTATGTTACGTTATAGACCTATATAATGTTCCTACCGAGAAGTAGAGGTCGATACACCAGGAAAGTTGTAAAATACTACATCCGAGATGTTAGCCTGCCTTACGTTAGGATAAAGATCGCTGTAGACGTATATAATATCCCAACCGAGATGTGCGGGACGTCACGAACGAGGTTCTGTAAAACATTACCAGCCAGGGCCTAGATGTGTTAGGTTAGGTTATATCACGTTATAGACGAATATAATGATCCCACCGAGAAGTAGGGACCGATACGCCGGGAATGTTGTAAAATACTACATCCGAGATGTTAGCCTACCTTACGTTAGGATATATATCGCTGTAGGCGTTTATAATGTCCCAACCGAGACGTACGGGACGAAACGAACGGGATTCTGTAAAACATTACCAATGAGGGGCTAGATGGGTTAGGTTAGTTTGTGATACGTTATAGACGTATATAATGTTCCCACCGTGAAGTAGCGGCCGATACGCCAGGCATGTTGTAAAATACTGCATCCGAGATGATAGCCTGCATTCGGTTAGGATATATAACGCTATAGACGTAAATAATATCCCAATCGAGATGTACGGGACGAAACGAACGGGATTCTGTAAAACATTACCAGCGAGGGGCTAGATGGGTTAGGTTAGGTTATGTTACGTTATAGACCTATATAATGTTCCTACCGAGAAGTAGAGGTCGATACACCAGGAATGTTGTAAAATACTACATCCGAGATGTTAGCCTGCCTTACGTTAGGATATATATCGCTGTAGACGTATATAATATCCCAACCGAGATGTACGGGACGACAGGAACGGGATTCTCTAAAACATTACCAGCGAGGGGCTAGATGGGTTAGGTTAGGATGTGATACGCTATAGACGTATATAATGTTTCCACCGCGAACGGGGGCCGATACGCCAGGAATGTTGTAAAATACTGCATCCGAGATGATGGCCTGCCTTAGGTTAGGATATATAACGCTATAGACGTATATAATATTCCAACCGAGATGTACGGGACGAAACGAACGGGATTCTGTAAAACATTACCAGCGAGGGGCTAGATGGGTTAGGTTAGGTTATGTTACGTTATAGAAGAATATAATGTTCCCACCGAGAAGTAGGGGCCGATACGTCAGGAATATTGTAAAATACTACATCCGGGATGATGGCCTGCCTTAGGTTAGGATATATAACGCTATAGACGTATATAATATTCCAACCGAGATGTACGAGACGGCACGAACGGGATTCTGTAAAACATTACCAGCGAGGGGCTAGATGTGTTAGGTTAGATTGCGTTATAGACGAATATAATGATCCCACCGAGAAGTAGGGACCGATACGCCGGGAATGTTGTAAAATACTACATCCGAGATGTTAGCCTACCTTACGTTAGGATATATATCGCTGTAGGCGTTTATAATGTCCCAACCGAGACGTACGGGACGAAACGAACGGGATTCTGTAAAACACTACCAATGAGGGTCTAGATGGGTTAGGTTAGTTTGTGATACGTTATAGACGTATATAATGTTCCCACCGTGAAGTAGGGGCCGATACGCCAGGCATGTTGGAAAATACTGCATCCGAGATGATAGCCTGCATTCGGTTAGGATATATAACTCTATAGACGTAAATAATATCCCAATCGAGATGTACCGGACGAAACGAACGGGATTCTGTAAAACATCACAGCGAGGGACTAGATGGGTTAGATTAGGTTATGTTACGTTATAGACGAATATAATGTTCCCACTGAGAAGTAGAGGCCGATACGACAGGAATGTTGTAAAATACTACATCCGAGATGTTAGCCTGCCTTACGTTAGGATATATATCGCTGTAGACGTATATAATATCCCAACCGAGATGTACGGGACGACAGGAACGGGATTCTGTAAAACATTTCCAGCGAGGGGCTAGATGGGTTAGGTTAGGTTATGTTACGTTATAGAAGAATATAATGTTACCACCGAGAAGTAGGGGCCGATACGTCAGGAATGTTGTAAAATACTGCATCCGAGATGATAGCCTGCCTTAGGTTAGGATATATAACGCTATAGACGTATATAATATTCCAACCGAGATGTACGGGACGTCACGAACGGGATTCTGTAAAACATTACCAGCGAGGGGCTAGATCTGTTAGGTTAGGTTATATTACGTTATAGACGAATATAATGTTCCCACCGAGAAGTAGGGGCCGATACGTCAGGAATGTTGTAAAATACTACATCCGGGATGATAGCCTGCCTTAGGTTAGGATATATACTGCTATAGACGTATATAATATTCCAACCGAGATGTACGAGACGGCACGAACGGGATTCTGTAAAACATTACCAGCGAGGGGCTAGATGTGTTAGGTTAGATTGCGTTATAGACGAATATAATGATCCCACCGAGAAGTAGGGACCGATACGCCGGGAATGTTGTAAAATACTACATCCGAGATGTTAGCCTACCTTACGTTAGGATATATATCGCTGTAGGCGTTTATAATGTCCCAACCGAGACGTACGGGACGAAACGAACGGGATTCTGTAAAACATTACCAATGAGGGTCTAGATGGGTTAGGTTAGTTTGTGATACGTTATAGACGTATATAATGTTCCCACCGTGAAGTAGGGGCCGATACGCCAGGCATGTTGTAAAATACTGCATCCGAGATGATAGCCTGCATTCGGTTAGGATATATAACTCTATAGACGTAAATAATATCCCAATCGAGATGTACCGGACGAAACGAACGGGATTCTGTAAAACATCACAGCGAGGGACTAGATGGGTTAGATTAGGTTATGTTACGTTATAGACGAATATAATGTTCCCACTGAGAAGTAGAGGCCGATACGACAGGAATGTTGTAAAATACTACATCCGAGATGTTAGCCTGCCTTACCTTAGGATATATATCGCTGTAGACGTATATAATATCCCAACCGAGATGTACGGGACGACAGGAACGGGATTCTGTAAAACATTACCAGCGAGGGGCTAGATGGGTTAGGTTAGGATGTGATACGCTATAGACGTATATAATGTTCCCACCGAGAACGGGGGCCGATACGCCAGGAATGTTGTAAAATACTACATCCGAGATGATAGCCTGCCTTAGGTTAGGATATATAACGCTATAGACGTATATAATATTCCAACCGAGATGTGCGGGACGTCACGAACGAGGTTCTGTAAAACATTACCAGCGAGGGCCTAGATGTGTTAGGTTAGGTTATATTACGTTATAGACCTATATAATGTTCCCACCGAGAAGTACGGGCCGATACGCCAGGAATGTTGTAGAATACTGCATCCGAGATGTTAGCCTACCTTACGTTAGGATATATATCGCTGTAGGCGTTTATAATGTCCCAACCGAGACGTACGGGACGAAACGAACGGGATTCTGTAAAACATTACCAATGAGGGTCTAGATGGGTTAGGTTTGTTTGTGATACGTTATAGACGTATATAATGTTCCCACCGTGAAGTAGGGGCCGATACGCCAGGCATGTTGTAAAATACTGCATCCGAGATGATAGCCTGCATTCGGTTAGGATATATAACTCTATAGACGTAAATAATATCCCAATCGAGATGTACCGGACGAAACGAACGGGATTCTGTAAAACATCACAGCGAGGGACTAGATGGGTTAGATTAGGTTATGTTACGTTATAGACGAATATAATGTTCCCACTGAGAAGTAGAGGCCGATACGACAGGAATGTTGTAAAATACTACATCCGAGATGTTAGCCTGCCTTACCTTAGGATATATATCGCTGTAGACGTATATAATATCCCAACCGAGATGTACGGGACGACAGGAACGGGATTCTGTAAAACATTACCAGCGAGGGGCTAGATGGGTTAGGTTAGGATGTGATACGCTATAGACGTATATAATGTTCCCACCGAGAACGGGGGCCGATACGCCAGGAATGTTGTAAAATACTACATCCGAGATGATAGCCTGCCTTAGGTTAGGATATATAACGCTATAGACGTATATAATATTCCAACCGAGATGTACGGGACGAAACGAACGGGATTCTGTAAAACATTACCAGCGAGGGGCTAGATGGGTTAGGTTAGGTTATGTTACGTTATAGAAGAATATAATGTTCCCACCGAGAAGTAGGGGCCGATACGTCAGGAATGTTGTAAAATACTACATCCGGGATGATGGCCTGCCTTAGGTTAGGATATATAACGCTATAGACGTATATAATATTCCAACCGAGATGTACGGGACGGCACGAACGGGATTCTGTAAAACATTACCAGCGAGGGGCTAGATGTGTTAGGTTAGATTGCGTTATAGACGAATATAATGTTTCCACCGAGAAGTAGGGGCCGATACGCCAGGAATGTTGTAAAATACAACATCCGAGATGTCAGCCTGCCTTACGTTAGGATATATATCGCTGTAGACGTTTATAATGTCTCAACCGAGACGTACGGGACGAAACGAACGGGATTCTGTAAAACATTACCAGCGCGGGGCTAGATGGGTTAGGTTAGTTTGTGATACGTTATAGACGTATATAATGTTCCCACCGTGAAGTAGGGGCCGATACGCCAGGCATGTTGTAAAATACTGCATCCGAGATGATAGCCTGCATTCGGATAGGATATATAACGCTATAGACGTAAATAATATCCCAATCGAGATGTACGGGACGAAACGAACGGGATTCTGTAAAACATCACCAGCGAGGGGCTAGATGGGTTAGATTAGGTTATGTTACGTTATAGACGAATATAATGTTCCCACTGAGAAGTAGAGGCCGATACGCCAGGAATGTTGTAAAATACTACATCCGAGATGTTAGCCTGCCTTACGTTAGGATATATATCGCTGTTGACGTATATAATATCCCAACCGAGATGTACGGGACGACAGGAACGGGATTCTGTAAAACGTTATCAGCGAGGGGCTAGATGGGTTAGGTTAGGATGTGATACGCTATAGACGTATATAATGTTCCCACCGAGAACGGGGGCCGATACGCCAGGAATGTTGTAAAACACAACATCCGAGATGTCAGCCTGCCTTACGTTAGGATATATATCGCTGTAGACGTTTATAATTTCCCAACCGAGACGTACGGGACGAAACGAACGGGATTCTGTAAAACATTACCAGCGAGGGGCTAGATGTGTTAGGTTAGGTTGTATTACGTTATAGACCTATATAATGTTCCCACCGAGAAGTACGGGCCGATACGCCAGGAATGTTGTAGAATACTACATCCGAGATGATAGCCTGCCTTAGGTTAGGATATATAACGCTATAGACGTATATAATATTCCAACCGAGATGTACGGGACGGCACGAACGGGATTCTGTAAAACATTAACAGCGAGGGACTAGATGTGTTAGGTTAGGTTAGATTACGTTATAGACGAATATAATGTTCCCACCGTGAAGTATGGGCCGATACGCCAGGAATGTTGTAAAATACAAAATCCGAGACGTCAGCCTGCCTTACGTCAGGATATATATCGCTGTAGACGTTTATAATGTCCCAACCGAGACGTACGGGACGAAACAAACGGGATTCTGTAAAACATTACCAGCGAGGGGCTAGATGGGTTAGGTTAGGTTATGTTACGTTATAGACCTATATAATGTTCCTACCGAGAAGTAGAGGTCGATACACCAGGAATGTTGTAAAATACTACATCCGAGATGTTAGCCTGCCTTAGGTTAGGATATATAACGCTATAGACGTATATAATATTCCAACCGAGATGTACGGGACGTCACGAACGAGGTTCTGTAAAACATTACCAGCGAGGGCCTAGATGTGTTAGGTTAGGTTATATTACGTTATAGACCTATATAATGTTCCCACCGAGAAGTACGGGCCGATACGCCAGGAATGTTGTAGAATACTGCATCCGAGATGACAGCCTGCCTTAGGTTAGGATATATAACGCTATAGACGTATATAATATTCCAACCGAGATGTACGGGACGTCACGAACGGGATTCTGTAAAACATTACCAGCGAGGGGCTAGATCTGTTAGGTTAGGTTATATTACGTTATAGACGAATATAATTTTCCCACCGAGAAGTAGGGGCCGATACGCCAGGAATGTTGTAAAATACTACATCCGAGATGATAGCCTGCCTTAGGTTAGGATATATACTGCTATAGACGTACATAATATTCCAACCGAGATGTACGGGACGAAACGAACGGGATTCTGTAAAACATTACCAGCGAGGGGCTAGATGGGTTAGGTTAGGTTATGTTACGTTATAGAAGAATATAATTTTACCACCGAGAAGTAGGGGCCGATACGTCAGGAATGTTGTAAAATACTACATCCGAGATGTCAGCCTGCCTTACGTTAGGATATATATCGCTGTAGACGTATATAATATCCCAACCGAGATGTACGGGACGACAGGTACGGGATTCTCTAAAACATTACTAGCGAGGGGCTAGATGGGTTAGGTTAGGTTATGTTACGTTATAGAAGAATATAATGTTCCCACCGAGAAGTAGGGGCCGATACGTCAGGAATGTTGTAAAATACTACATCCGAGATGATGGCCTGCCTTAGGTTAGGATATATAACGCTATAGACGTATATAATATTCCAACCGAGATGTACGGGACGGCACGAACGGGATTCTGTAAAACATTACCAGCGAGGGGCTAGATGGGTTAGGTTAGGTTATGTTACGTTATAGAAGAATATAATGTTCCCACCGAGAAGTAGGGGCCGATACGTCAGGAATGTTGTAAAATACTACATCCGAGATGATGGCCTGCCTTAGGTTAGGATATATAACGCTATAGACGTATATAATATTTCAACCGAGATGTACGGGACGGCACGAACGGGATTCTGTAAAACATTACCAGCGAGGGGCTAGATGTGTTAGGTTAGATTACGTTATAGACGAATATAATGTTCCCACCGAGAAGTAGGGGCCGATACGCCAGGAATGTTGTAAAATACAACATCCGAGATGTCAGCCTGCCTTACGTTAGGATATATATCGCTGTAGACGTTTATAATGTCCCAACCGAGACGTACGGGACGAACGAACGGGATTCTGTAAAACATTACCAGCGAGGGGCTAGATGTGTTAGGTTAGGTTATATTACGTTATAGACCTATATAATGTTCCCACCGCGAAGTACGGGCCGATACGCCAGCAATGTTGTAGAATACTACATCCGAGATGATAGCCTGCCTTACGTTAGGATATATATCGCTGTAGACGTTTATAATGTCCCAACCGAGACGTACGGGACGAAACGAACGGGATTCTGTAAAACATTACCAGCGAGGGGCTAGATGTGTTAGGTTAGGTTATATTACGTTATAGACCTATATAATGTTCCCACCGAGAAGTACGGGCCGATACGCCAGGAATGTTGTAGAATACTACATCCGAGATGATAGCCTGCCTTAGGTTAGGATATATAACGCTATAGACGTATATAATATTCCAACCGAGATGTACGGGACGGCACGAACGGGATTCTGTAAAACATTACCAGCGAGGGGCTAGATGTGTTAGGTTAGATTGCGTTATAGACGAATATAATGTTCCCACCGAGAAGTAGGGGCCGATACGCAATGAATGTTGTAAAATACTACATCCGAGATGTTAGCCTGCCTTACGTTAGGATATATATCGCTGTAGACGTTTATAATGTCCCAACCGAGACGTACGGGACGAAACGAACGGGATTCTGTAAAACATTACCAGCGAGGGGCTAGATGGGTTAGGTTAGGTTATGTTACGTTATAGAAGAATATAATGTTACCACCGAGAAGTAGGGGCCGATACGTCAGGAATGTTGTAAAATACTACATCCGAGATGATAGCCTGCCTTAGGTTAGGATATATATCGCTGTAGACGTATATAACGTCCCAAACGAGATGTACGGGACGAAACGAACTGGATTCTGTAAAACATTACCAGCCAGGGGCTAGATGGGTTAGGTTAGGTTATGTTACGTTATAGAAGAATATAATGTTCCCACCGAGAAGAAGGGGCTGATACGTCAGGAATGTTGTAAAATACTACATCCGAGATGATGGCCTGCCTTAGGTTAGGATATATAACGCTATAGACGTATATAATATTCCAACCGAGATGTACGGGACGGCACGAACGGGATTCTGTAAAACATTACCAGCGAGGGGCTAGATGTGTTAGGTTAGGTTAGATTACGTTATAGACGAATATAATGTTCCCACCGAGAAGTAGGAGCCGATACGCCAGGAATGTTGTAAAATACAACATCCGAGATGTCAGCCTGCCTTACGTTAGGATATATATCGCTGTAGACGTTTATAATGTCCCAACCGAGACGTACGGGACGACAGGAACGGGATTCTGTAAAACATTACCAGCGAGGGGCTAGATGGGTTAGGTTAGGTTGTGATACGTTATAGACATATATAATGTTCCCACCGTGAAGTATGGGCCGATACGCCAGGAATGTTGTAAAATACTACATCCGAGATTATAGCCTGCCTTAGGTTAGGATATATACTGCTATAGACGTATATAATATTCCAACCGAGATGTACGGGACGCCACGAACGGGATTCTGTAAAACATTACCAGCGAGGGGCTAGATGTGTTAGGTTAGGTTATATTACGTTATAGACAAATATAATGTTCCCACCAAGAAGTACGGGCCGATACACCAGGAATGTTGTAGAATACTACATCCGAGATGTTAGCCTGCCTTAGGTTAGGATATATATCGCTGTAGACGTATATAATATTCCAACCGAGATGTACGGGACGGCACGAACGGGATTCTGTAAAACATTACCAGCGAGGGGCTAGATGTGTTAGGTTAGATTACGTTATAGACGAGTATAATGTTCCCACCGAGAAGTAGGGGCCGATACGCCAGGAATGTTGTAAAATACAACATCCGAGATGTCAGCCTGCCTTACGTTAGGATATATATCGCTGTAGCCGTTTATAATGTCCCAACCGAGACGTACGGGACGAAACGAACGGGATTCTGTAAAACATTACCAGCGAGGGGCTAGATAGGTTAGGTTAGGTTATGTTACGCTATAGACCTATATAATGTTCCCACCGAGAAGTAGAGGCCGATACGCCAGGAATGTCGTAAAATACTACATCCGAGATGATAGCCTGCCTTAGGTTAGGATATATACTGCTATAGACGTATATAATATTCCAACCGAGATGTACGGGACGTCACGAACGGGATTCTGTAAAACATTGCCAGCGAGGGGCTAGATGGGTTAGATTAGGTTATGTTACGTTATAAACGAATATAATGTTCCCACTGAGAAGTAGAGGCCGATACGCCAGGAATGTTGTAAAATACTACATCCGAGATGTTAGCCTGCCTTACGTTAGGATATATATCGCTGTAGACGTATATAATATCCCAACCGAGATGTACGGGACGACAGGAACGGGATTCTGTAAAACATTACCAGCGAGGGGCTAGATGGGTTAGGTTAGGATGTGATACGCTATAGACGTATATAATGTTCCCACCGAGAAGTAGGTGCCGATACGTCAGGAATGTTGTAAAATACTACATCCGAGATGATGGCCTGCCTTATGTTAGGATATATAACGCTATAGACGTATATAATATTCCAACCGAGATGTACGGGACGGCACGAGCGGGATTCTGTAAAACATTACCAGCGAAGGGCTAGATGTGTTAGGTTAGATTACGTTATAGACGAATATAATGTTCCCACCGACAAGTAGGGGCCGATACGCCAGGTATGTTGTAAAATACAACATCCGAGATGTCAGCCTGCCTTACGTTAGGATGTATATCGCTGTAGACGTTTATAATGTCCCAACCGAGACGTACGGGACGACAGGAACGGGATTCTGTAAAACATTACCAGCGAGGGGCTAGATGTGTTAGGTTAGGTTGTGATACGTTATAGACATATATAATGTTCCCACCGTGAAGTATGGGCCGATACGCCAGGAATGTTGTAAAATACTACATCCGAGATGATAGTCTGCCTTAGGTTAGGATATATACTGCTATAGACGTATATAATATTCCAACCGAGATGTACGGGACGTCACGAACGGGATTCTGTAAAACATTACCAGCGAGGGGCTAGATGTGTTAGGTTAGGTTATATTACGTTATAGACGAATATAATGTTCCCACCGAGAAGTAGGGCCGATACGCCAGGAATGTTGTAAAATACTACATCCGAGATGATAGCCTGCCTTAGGTTAGGATATATATCGCTGTAGACGTTTATAATGTCCCAACCGAGACGTACGGGACGACAGGAACGGGATTCTGTAAAACATTACCAGCGAGGGGCTAGATGGGTTAGGTTAGGTTGTGATACGTTATAGACATATATAATGTTCCCACCGTGAAGTATGGGCCGATACGCCAGGAATGTTGTAAAATACTACATCCGAGATGATGGCCTGCCTTAGGTTAGGATATATAAAGCTAGAGACGTATTTAATATCCCAATCGAGACGTACGGAACGACACGAACGCGATTCTGTAAAACATTACCAGCGAGGGGCTAGATGCGTTAGGTTAGGTTATATTACGTTATAGACCTATATAATGTTCCCACCGAGATGTAGGGGCCGATACGCCAGGAATGTTGTAGAATACTACATCCGAGATGGTAGCCTGCCTTAGGATAGGATATATAACGCTATAGACGTATATAATATTCCAACCGAGATGTACGGGACGAAACGAACGGGATTCTGTAAAACATTACCAGCGAGGGGCTAGATGTGTTAGGTTAATTACGTTATAGACGAATATAATGTTCCCGCCGAGAAGTAGGGGCCGATACGCCAGGAATGTTGTAAAATACAACATCCAAGATGTCAGCCTGCCTTACGTTAGGATATATATCGCTGTAGAAGTTTATAATGTCCCAACCGAGACGTACGGGACGACAGGAACGGGATTCTGTAAAACATTACCAGCGAGGGGCTAGATGGGTTAGATTAGGTTGTGATACGTTATAGACGTACATAATGTTCCCAACGAGAAGTAGGGGCCGATATACCAGGAATGTTGTAAAATACTGCATCCGAGATGATGGCCTGCCTTAGGTTAGGATATATAACGCTATAGACGTATATAATATCTCAACCGAGACATACGGGACGACACGAACGGGATTCTGTAAAACATTACCAGCGAGGGGCTAGATGTGTTAGGTTAGGTTATGTTACGTTATGGAAGAATATAATGTTACCACCGAGAAGTAGGGGCCGATACGCCAGGAATGTTGTAAAATACTACATCCGAGATGATGGCCTGCCTTAGGTTAGGATATATAAAGCTATAGACGTATTTAATATCCCAATCGAGACGTACGGAACGACACGAACGCGATTCTGTATAACAATACCAGCGAGGGGCTAGATGTGTTAGGTTAGGTTATATTACTTTATAGACCTATATAATGTTCCCTCCGAGAAATACGGGCCGATACGCCAGGAATGTTGTAGAATACTACATCCGAGATGATAGCCTGCCTTAGGTTAGGATATATAACGCTATAGACGTATATAATATTCCAACCGAGACCTACGGGACGGCACGAACGGGATTCTGTAAAACATTACCAGCCAGGGCCTAGATGTGTTAGGTTAGGTTATATCACGTCATAGACGAATATAATGATCCCACCGAGAGGTAGGGGCCTATACGCCGGGAATGTTGTAAAATACTACATCCGAGATGATGGCCTGCCTTAGGTTAGGATATATAAAGCTATAGACGTATTTAATATCCCAATCGAGACGTACGGAACGACACGAACGCGATTCTGTGAAACATTACCAGCGAGGGGCTAGATGTGTTAGGTTAGATTACGTTATAGACCTATATAATGTTCCCACCGAGAAGTAGGGGCCGATACGCCAGGAATGTTGTAAAATACAACTTCCGAGATGTCAGCCTGCCTTACGTTAGGATATATATCGCTGTAGCCGTTTATAATGTCCCAACCGAGACGTACGGGACGAAACGAACGGGATTCTGTAAAACATTACCAGCGAGGGGCTAGATAGGTTAGGTTAGGTTATGTTACGTTATAGACCTATATAATGTTCCCACCGAGAAGTAGAGGCCGATACGCCAGGAATGTTGTAAAATAATACATCCGAGATGATAGCCTGCCTTACGTTAGGTTATATATCGCTGTAGACGTATATAATATCCCAACTGAGATGTACGGGACGACAGGAACGGGATTCTGTAAAACATTACCAGCGAGGGGCTAGATGGATTAGATTAGGTTGTGATACGTTATAGACGTATATAATGTTCCCACCGAGAAGTAGGGGCCGATATGCCAGGAATGTTGTAAAATACTGCATCCGAGATGACAGCCTGCCTTAGGTTAGGATTTATAACGCTACAGACGTATATAATATTCCAACCGAGATGTACGGGACGGCACGAACGGGATTCTGTAAAACATTACCAGCGAGGGGCTAGATGGGTTAGGTTAGGATGTGATTCGTTATAGACGTATATAATGTTCCCACCGAGAAGTAGGGGCCGATACGCCAGGAATGTTGTAAAATACAACATCCGAGATGTCAGCCTGCCTTACGTTAGGATATATATCGCTGTAGACGTTTATAATGTCCCAACCGAGATGTACGGGACGACAGGAACGGGATTCTGTAAAACATTATCAGCGAGGGGCTAGATGGGTTAGGTTAGGATGTAATACGCTATAGACGTATATAATGTTCCCACCGAGAACGGGGGCCGATACGCCAGGAATGTTGTAAAATACTACATCCGAGATGATAGCCTGCCTTAGGTTAGGATATATAACGCTATAGACGTATATAATATTCCATCCGAGATGTACGGGACGTCACGAACGAGGTTCTGTAAAACATTACCAGCGAGGGCCTAGATGTGTTAGGTTAGGTTATATTACGTTATAGACCTATATAATGTTCCCACCGAGAAGTAGGGGCCGATACGCCAGGAATGTTGTAGAATACTACATCCGAGATGATAGTCTGCCTTAGGTTAGGATATATAACGCTACAGACGTATATAATATTCCAACCGAGGTGTGCGGGACGGCACGAAGGGGATTCTGTAAAACATTACCAGAGAGGGGCTTGATGGGTTAGTTTAGGTTGTGATACGTTATAGACGTATATAATGTTCCCACCGAGAAGTAGGGGCCGATATGCCAGGAATGTTTTAAAATACTGCATCCGAGATTATAGCCTGCCTTAGGCTAGGATATATAACCCTATAGATGTATATAATATTCCAACCGAGATGTACGGGACGGCACGAACGGGATTCTGTAAAACATTACCAGCGAGGGCCTAGATGTGCTAGGTTAGATTACGTTATAGACGAATATAATGTTCCCACCGAGAAGTAGGGGCCGATACGCCAGGAATGTTGTAAAATACAACATCCGAGATGTCAGCCTGCCTTACGTTAGGATATATATCGCTGTAGCCGTTTATAATGTCCCAACCGAGACGTACGGGACGAAACGAACGGGATTCTGTAAAACATTACCAGCGAGGGGCTAGATAGGTTAGGTTAGGTTATGTTACGTTATAGACCTATATAATGTTCCCACCGAGAAGTAGAGGCCGATACGCCAGGAATGTTGTAAAATACAACATCCGAGATGTCAGCCTGCCTTACGTTCGGATATATATCGCTGTAGCCGTTTATAATGTCCCAACCGAGACGTACGGGACGAAACGAACGGGATTCTGTAAAACATTACCAGCGAGGGGCTAGATAGGTTAGTTTGGGTTATGTTACGTTGTAGACCTATATAATGTTCCCACCGAGAGGTAGAGGCCGATACGCCAGGAATGTTGTAAAATACTACATCCGAGATGATAGCCTGCCTTACGTTAGAATATATATCGCTGTAGACGTATATAATATTCCAACCGAGATGTACGGGACGGCACGAACGGGATTCTGTAAAACATTACCAGCGAGGGGCTAGATGTGTTAGGTTAGGTTGTGATACGTTATAGACATATATAATGTTCCCACCGTGAAGTATGGGCCGATACGCCAGGAATGTTGTAAAATACTACATCCGAGATGATAGCCTGCCTTAGGTTAGGATATATACTGCTATAGACGTATATAATATTCCAACCGAGATGTACGGGACGTCACGAACGGGATTCTGTAAAACATTACCAGCGAGGGGCTAGATGTGTTAGGTTAGGTTATATTACGTTATAGACGAATATAATGTTCCCACCGAGAAGTAGGGGCCGATACGCCAGGAATGTTGTAAAATACTACATCCGAGATGATAGCCTGCCTTAGGTTAGGATATATATCGCTGTAGACGTTTATAATGTCCCAACCGAGACGTACGGGACGACAGGAACGGGATTCTGTAAAACATTACCAGCGAGGGGCTAGATGGGTTAGGTTAGGTTGTGATACGTTATAGACATATATAATGTTCCCACCGTGAAGTATGGGCCGATACGCCAGGAATGTTGTAAAATACTACATCCGAGATGATGGCCTGCCTTAGGTTAGGATATATAAAGCTAGAGACGTATTTAATATCCCAATCGAGACGTACGGAACGACACGAACGCGATTCTGTAAAACATTACCAGCGAGGGGCTAGATGCGTTAGGTTAGGTTATATTACGTTATAGACCTATATAATGTTCCCACCGAGAAGTAGGGGCCGATACGCCAGGAATGTTGTAGAATACTACGTCCGAGATGGTAGCCTGCCTTAGGATAGGATATATAACGCTATAGACGTATATAATATTCCAAACGAGATGTACGGGACCAAACGAACGGGATTCTGTAAAACATTACCAGCGAGGGGCTAGATGTGTTAGGTTATATTACGTTATAGACGAATATAATGTTACCACCGAGAAGTAGGGGCCGATACGTCAGGAATGTTGTAAAATACTACATCCGAGATGATGGCCTGCCTTAGGTTAGGATATATAAAGCTAGAGACGTATTTAATACCAATCGAGACGTACGGAACGACACGAACGCGATTCTGTAAAACATTACCAGCGAGGGGCTAGATGCGTTAGGTCAGGTTATATTACGTTATAGACCTATATAATGTTCCCACCGAGAAGTAGGGGTCGATACGCCAGGAATGTTGTAGAATACTACATCCAAGATGGTAGCCTGCCTTAGGATAGGATATATAACGCTATAGACGTATATAATATTCCAACCGAGATGTACGGGACGAAACGAACGGGATTCTGTAAAACATTACCAGAGAGGGGCTAGATGTGTTAGGTTAATTACGTTATAGACGAATATAATGTTCCCGCCGAGAAGTAGGGGCCGATACGCCAGGAATGTTGTAAAATACAACATCCAAGATGTCAGCCTGCCTTACGTTAGGATATATATCGCTGTAGAAGTTTATAATGTCCCAACCGAGACGTACGGGACGACAGGAACGGGATTCTGTAAAACATTACCAGCGAGGGGCTAGATGGGTTAGATTAGGTTGTGATACGTTATAGACGTACATAATGTTCCCAACGAGAAGTAGGGGCCGATATACCAGGAATGTTGTAAAATACTGCATCCGAGATGATGGCCTGCCTTAGGTTAGGATATATAACGCTATAGACGTATATAATATCTCAACCGAGACATACGGGACGACACGAACGGGATTCTGTAAAACATTACCAGCGAGGGGCTAGATGTGTTAGGTTAGGTTATGTTACGTTATGGAAGAATATAATGTTACCACCGAGAAGTAGGGGCCGATACGCCAGGAATGTTGTAAAATACTACATCCGAGATGATGGCCTGCCTTAGGTTAGGATATATAAAGCTATAGACGTATTTAATATCCCAATCGAGACGTACGGAACGACACGAACGCGATTCTGTATAACAATACCAGCGAGGGGCTAGATGTGTTAGGTTAGGTTATATTACTTTATAGACCTATATAATGTTCCCTCCGAGAAATACGGGCCGATACGCCAGGAATGTTGTAGAATACTACATCCGAGATGATAGCCTGCCTTAGGTTAGGATATATAACGCTATAGACGTATATAATATTCCAACCGAGACCTACGGGACGGCACGAACGGGATTCTGTAAAACATTACCAGCCAGGGCCTAGATGTGTTAGGTTAGGTTATATCACGTCATAGACGAATATAATGATCCCACCGAGAGGTAGGGGCCTATACGCCGGGAATGTTGTAAAATACTACATCCGAGATGTTAGCCTGCCTTACGTTAGGATATATATCGCTGTAGACATATATAATATCCCAACCGAGATGTACGGGACGACAGGAACGGGATTCTGTAAAACATTACCAGCGAGGGGCTAGATGGGTTAGGTTAGGTTGTGATACGTTATAGACATATATAATGTTCCCACCGAGAAGTAGGGGCCGATACGTCAGGAATGTTGTAAAATACTACATCCGAGATGATGGCCTGCCTTAGGTTAGGATATATAAAGCTAGAGACGTATTTAATACCCCAATCGAGACGTACGGAACGACACGAACGCGATTCTGTAAAACATTACCAGCGAGGGGCTAGATGCGTTAGGTTAGGTTATATTACGTTATAGACCTATATAATGTTCCCACCGAGAAGTAGGGGCCGATACGCCAGGAATGTTGTAGAATACTACATCCGAGATGGTAGCCTACCTTAGGATAGGATATATAACGCTATAGACGTATATAATATTCCAACCGAGATGTACGGGACGAAACGAACGGGATTCTGTAAAACATTACCAGCGAGGGGCTAGATGGGTTAGATTAGGTTGTGATACGTTATAGACGTACATAATGTTCCCAACGAGAAGTAGGGGCCGGTATGCCAGGAATGTTGTAAAATACTACATCCGAGATGTTAGCCTGCCTTACGTTAGGATATATATCGCTGTAGACGTATATAATATCCCAACCGAGATGTACGGGACGGCACGAACGGGATTCTGTAAAACATTACCAGAGAGGGGCTAGATGTGTTAGGTTAGATTACGTTATAGACGAATATAATGTTCCCACCGAGAAGTAGGGGCCGATACGCCAGGAGGGTTGTAAAATACAACATCCGAGATGTCAGCCTGCCTTACGTTAGGATATATATCGCTGTAGCCGTTTATAATGTCCCAACCGAGACGTACGGGACGAAACGAACGGGATTCTGTAAAACATTACCAGCGAGGGGCTAGATAGGTTAGGTTAGGTTATGTTACGTTATAGACCTATATAATGTTCCCACCGAGAAGTAGAGGCCGATACGCCAGGAATGTTGTAAAATAATACATCCGAGATGATAGCCTGCCTTACGTTAGGATATATATCGCTGTAGACGTATATAATATCCCAACTGAGATGTACGGGACGACAGGAACGGGATTCTGTAAAACATTACCAGCGAGGGGCTAGATGGATTAGATTAGGTTGTGATACGTTATAGACGTATATAATGTTCCCACCGAGAAGTAGGGGCCGATATGCCAGGAATGTTGTAAAATACTGCATCCGAGAGGATAGCCTGCCTTAGGTTAGGATTTATAACGCTACAGACGTATATAATATTCCAACCGAGATGTACGGGACGGCACGAACGGGATTCTGTAAAACATTACCAGCGAGGGGCTAGATGGGTTAGGTTAGGATGTGATTCGTTATAGACGTATATAATGTTCCCACCGAGAAGTAGGGGCCGATACGCCAGGAATGTTGTAAAATACAACATCCGAGATGTCAGCCTGCCTTACGTTAGGATATATATCGCTGTAGACGTTTATAATGTCCCAACCGAGACGTACGGGACGAAACGAACGGGATTCTGTAAAACATTACCAGCGAGGGGCTAGATAGGTTAGGTTAGGTTATGTTACGTTATAGACCTATATAATGTTCCCACCGAGAAGTAGAGGCCGATACGCCAGGAATGTTGTAAAATACTACATCCGAGATGTTAGCCTGCCTTACGTTAGGATATATATCGCTGTAGACGTATATAATATTCCAACCGAGATGTACGGGACGGCACGAACGGGATTCTGTAAAACATTACCAGCGAGGGGCTAGATGTGTTAGGTTAGATTACGTTATAGACGAATATAATGTTCCCACCAAGAAGTAGGGGCCGATACGCCAGGAATGTTGTAAAATACAACATCCGAGATGTCAGCCTGCCTTACGTTAGGATATATATCGCTGTAGCCGTTTATAATGTCCCAACCGAGACGTACGGGACGAAACGAACGGGATTCTGTAAAACATTACCAGCGAGGGGCTAGATAGGTTAGGTTAGGTTATGTTACGTTATAGACCTATATAATGTTCCCACCGAGAAGTAGAGGCCGATACGCCAGGACTGTTGTAAAATACAACATCCGAGATGTCAGCCTGCCTTACGTTCGGATATATATCGCTGTAGCCGTTTATAATGTCCCAACCGAGACGTACGGGACGAAACGAACGGGATTCTGTAAAACATTACCAGCGAGGGGCTAGATAGGTTAGTTTAGGTTATGTTACGTTGTAGACCTATATAATGTTCCCACCGAGAGGTAGAGGCCGATACGCCAGGAATGTTGTAAAATACTACATCCGAGATGATAGCCTGCCTTACGTTAGAATATATATCGCTGTAGACGTATATAATATTCCAACCGAGATGTACGGGACGGCACGAACGGGATTCTGTAAAACATTACCAGCGAGGGGCTAGATGTGTTAGGTTAGATAACGTTATAGACGGATATGATGTTCCCACCGAGAAGTAGGGGCCGATACGCCAGGAATGTTGTAAAATACAACATCCGAGATGTCAGCCTGCCTTACGTTCGGATATATATCGCTGTAGCCGTTTATAATGTCCCAACCGAGACGT
The DNA here is from genome assembly GCA_963969225.1 of Xylocopa violacea. Lineage (NCBI taxonomy): Eukaryota > Metazoa > Arthropoda > Insecta > Hymenoptera > Apidae > Xylocopa > Xylocopa violacea. The sequence goes on along the minus strand of CAXAJV010000433.1, from coordinate 30,116 downwards.
ACGGGACGAAACGAACGGGATTCTGTAAAACATTACCAGCGAGGGGCTAGATAGGTTAGTTTAGGTTATGTTACGTTGTAGACCTATATAATGTTCCCACCGAGAAGTAGAGGCCGATACGCCAGGAATGTTGTAAAATACTACATCCGAGATGATAGCCTGCCTTACGTTAGAATATATATCGCTGTAGACGTATATAATATTCCAACCGAGATGTACGGGACGGCACGAACGGGATTCTGTAAAACATTACCAGCGAGGGGCTAGATGTGTTAGGTTAGATTACGTTATAGACGAATATAATGTTCCCACCGAGAAGTAGGGGCCGATACGCCAGGAATGTTGTAAAATACAACATCCGAGATGTCAGCCTGCCTTACGTTAGTATATATATCGCTGTAGCCGTTTATAATGTCCCAACCGAGACGTACGGGACGAAACGAACGGGATTCTGTAAAACATTACCAGCGAGGGGCTAGATAGGTTAGTTTAGGTTATGTTACGTTGTAGACCTATATAATGTTCCCACCGAGAAGTAGAGGCCGATACGCCAGGAATGTTGTAAAATACTACATCCGAGATGATAGCCTGCCTTACGTTAGAATATATATCGCTGTAGACGTATATAATATTCCAACCGAGATGTACGGGACGGCACGAACGGGATTCTGTAAAACATTACCAGCGAGGGGCTAGATGTGTTAGGTTAGATTACGTTATAGACGAATATAATGTTCCCACCGAGAAGTAGGGGCCGATACGCCAGGAATGTTGTAAAATACAACATCCGAGATGTCAGCCTGCCTTACGTTAGTATATATATCGCTGTAGCCGTTTATAATGTCCCAACCGAGACGTACGGGACGAAACGAACGGGATTCTGTAAAACATTACCAGCGATGGGCTAGATAGGTTAGGTTAGGTTATGTTACGTTATAGACCTATATAATGTTCCAACCGAGAAGTAGAGGCCGATGCGCCAGGAATGTTGTAAAATACTACATCCGAGATGTTAGCCTGCCTTACGTTAGGATATATATCGCTGTAGACGTATATAATATTCCAACCGAGATGTACGGGACGGCACGAACGGGATTCTGTAAAACATTACCAGCGAGGGGCTAGATGTGTTAGGTTAGATTACGTTATAGACGAATATAATGTTCCCACCGAGAAGTAGGGGCCGATACGCCAGGAATGTTGTAAAATACAACATCCGAGATGTCAGCCTGCCTTACGTTAGGATATATATCGCTGTAGCCGTTTATAATGTCCCAACCGAGACGTACGGGACGAAACGAACGGGATTCTGTAAAACATTACCAGCGAGGGGCTAGATGGGTTAGGTTAGGATGTGATACGTTATGGACGTATATAATGTTCCCACCGAGAAGTAGGGGCCGAAACGCCAGGAATGTTGTAAAATACTACATCCGAGATGTTAGCCTGCCTTACGTTAGGATATATATCGCTGTAGACGTATATAATATTCCAACCGAGATGTGCGGGACGACAGGAACGGGATTCTGTAAAACATTACCAGAGAGGGGCTTGATGGGTTAGGTTAGGTTGTGATACGTTATAGACGTATATAATGTTCCCACCGAGAAGTAGGGGCCGATATGCCAGGAATGTTCTAAAATACTGCATCCGAGATTATAGCCTGCCTTAGGCTAGGATATATAACCCTATAGACGTATATAATATTCCAACCGACATGTACGGGACGGCACGAACGGGATTCTGTAAAACATTACCAGCGAGGGGCTAGATGGGTTAGGTTAGGATGTGATTCGTTATAGACGTATATAATGTTCCCACCGAGAAGTAGGGGCCGATACGCCAGGAATGTTGTAAAATACAACATCCGAGATGTCAGCCTGCCTTACGTTCGGATATATATCGCTGTAGCCGTTTATAATGTCCCAACCGAGACGTACGGGACGAAACGAACGGGATTCTGTAAAACATTACCAGCGAGGGGCTAGATAGGTTAGGTTAGGTTATGTTACGTTATAGACCTATATAATGTTCCCACCGAGAAGTAGAGGCCGATACGTCAGGAATGTTGTAAAATACTACATCCGAGATGTTAGCCTGCCTTACGTTAGGATATATATCGCTGTAGACGTATATAATATTCCAACCGAGATGTACGGGACGGCACGAACGGGATTCTGTAAAACATTACCAGCGAGGGGCTAGATGTGTTAGGTTAGATTACGTTATAGACGAATATAATGTTCCCACCAAGAAGTAGGGGCCGATACGCCAGGAATGTTGTAAAATACAACATCCGAGATGTCAGCCTGCCTTACGTTAGGATATATATCGCTGTAGCCGTTTATAATGTCCCAACCGAGACGTACGGGACGAAACGAACGGGATTCTGTAAAACATTACCAGCGAGGGGCTAGATAGGTTAGTTTAGGTTATGTTACGTTGTAGACCTATATAATGTTCCCACCGAGAGGTAGAGGCCGATACGCCAGGAATGTTGTAAAATACTACATCCGAGATGATAGCCTGCCTTACGTTAGAATATATATCGCTGTAGACGTATATAATATTCCAACCGAGATGTACGGGACGGCACGAACGGGATTCTGTAAAACATTACCAGCGAGGGGCTAGATGTGTTAGGTTAGATTACGTTATAGACGGATATAATGTTCCCACCGAGAAGTAGGGGCCGATACGCCAGGAATGTTGTAAAATACAACATCCGAGATGTCAGCCTGCCTTACGTTCGGATATATATCGCTGTAGACGTATATAATATTCCAACCGAGATGTGCGGGACGACAGGAACGGGATTCTGTAAAACATTACCAGAGAGGGGCTTGATGGGTTAGGTTAGGTTGTGATACGTTATAGACGTATATAATGTTCCCACCGAGAAGTAGGGGCCGATATGCCAGGAATGTTCTAAAATACTGCATCCGAGATTATAGCCTGCCTTAGGCTAGGATATATAACCCTATAGACGTATATAATATTCCAACCGACATGTACGGGACGGCACGAACGGGATTCTGTAAAACATTACCAGCGAGGGGCTAGATGGGTTAGGTTAGGATGTGATTCGTTATAGACGTATATAATGTTCCCACCGAGAAGTAGGGGCCGATACGCCAGGAATGTTGTAAAATACAACATCCGAGATGTCAGCCTGCCTTACGTTCGGATATATATGGCTGTAGCCGTTTATAATGTCCCAACCGAGACGTACGGGACGAAACGAACGGGATTCTGTAAAACATTACCAGCGAGGGGCTAGATAGGTTAGGTTAGGTTATGTTACGTTATAGACCTATATAATGTTCCCACCGAGAAGTAGAGGCCGATACGCCAGGAATGTTGTAAAATACTACATCCGAGATGTTAGCCTGCCTTACGTTAGGATATATATCGCTGTAGACGTATATAATATTCCAACCGAGATGTACGGGACGGCACGAACGGGATTCTGTAAAACATTACCAGCGAGGGGCTAGATGTGTTAGGTTAGATTACGTTATAGACGAATATAATGTTCCCACCAAGAAGTAGGGGCCGATACGCCAGGAATGTTGTAAAATACAACATCCGAGATGTCAGCCTGCCTTACGTTAGGATATATATCGCTGTAGCCGTTTATAATGTCCCAACCGAGACGTACGGGACGAAACGAACGGGATTCTGTAAAACATTACCAGCGAGGGGCTAGATAGGTTAGTTTAGGTTATGTTACGTTGTAGACCTATATAATGTTCCCACCGAGAGGTAGAGGCCGATACGCCAGGAATGTTGTAAAATACTACATCCGAGATGATAGCCTGCCTTACGTTAGAATATATATCGCTGTAGACGTATATAATATTCCAACCGAGATGTACGGGACGGCACGAACGGGATTCTGTAAAACATTACCAGCGAGGGGCTAGATGTGTTAGGTTAGATTACGTTATAGACGGATATAATGTTCCCACCGAGAAGTAGGGGCCGATACGCCAGGAATGTTGTAAAATACAACATCCGAGATGTCAGCCTGCCTTACGTTCGGATATATATCGCTGTAGCCGTTTATAATGTCCCAACCGAGACGTACGGGACGAAACGAACGGGATTCTGTAAAACATTACCAGCGAGGGGCTAGATAGGTTAGTTTAGGTTATGTTACGTTGTAGACCTATATAATGTTCCCACCGAGAAGTAGAGGCCGATACGCCAGGAATGTTGTAAAATACTACATCCGAGATGATAGCCTGCCTTACGTTAGAATATATATCGCTGTAGACGTATATAATATTCCAACCGAGATGTACGGGACGGCACGAACGGGATTCTGTAAAACATTACCAGCGAGGGGCTAGATGTGTTAGGTTAGATTACGTTATAGACGAATATAATGTTCCCACCGAGAAGTAGGGGCCGATACGCCAGGAATGTTGTAAAATACAACATCCGAGATGTCAGCCTGCCTTACGTTAGTATATATATCGCTGTAGCCGTTTATAATGTCCCAACCGAGACGTACGGGACGAAACGAACGGGATTCTGTAAAACATTACCAGCGATGGGCTAGATAGGTTAGGTTAGGTTATGTTACGTTATAGACCTATATAATGTTCCAACCGAGAAGTAGAGGCCGATGCGCCAGGAATGTTGTAAAATACTACATCCGAGATGTTAGCCTGCCTTACGTTAGGATATATATCGCTGTAGACGTATATAATATTCCAACCGAGATGTACGGGACGGCACGAACGGGATTCTGTAAAACATTACCAGCGAGGGGCTAGATGTGTTAGGTTAGATTACGTTATAGACGAATATAATGTTCCCACCGAGAAGTAGGGGCCGATACGCCAGGAATGTTGTAAAATACAACATCCGAGATGTCAGCCTGCCTTACGTTAGGATATATATCGCTGTAGCCGTTTATAATGTCCCAACCGAGACGTACGGGACGAAACGAACGGGATTCTGTAAAACATTACCAGCGAGGGGCTAGATGGGTTAGGTTAGGATGTGATACGTTATATACCTATATAATGTTCCCACCGAGAAGTAGAGGCCGATACGCCAGGAATGTTGTAAAATACTACATCCGCGATGTTAGCCTGCATTACGTTAGGATATATGTCGCTGTAGACGTATATAATATTCCAACCGAGATGTACGGGACGACAGGAACGGGATTCTGTAAAACATTATCAGCGAGGGGCTAGATGGGTTAGGTTAGGATGTGATACACTATTGACGTATATAATGTTCCCACCGAGAACGGGGGCCGATACGCCAGGAATGTTGTAAAATACTACATCCGAGATGATATCTTGCCTTAGGTTAGGATATATAACGCTATAGACGTATATAATATTCCAACCGAGATGTATGGGACGTCACGAACTGGATTCTGTAAAACATTACCAGCGAGGGGCTAGATGTGTTAGGTTAGGTTACATTACGTTATAGACGAATATAATGTTCCCACCGAGAAGTAGGGGCCGCTACATCAGGAATGTTGTAAAATACTACATCCGAGATGTTAGCCTGCCTTACGTCAGGATATATATCGTTGTAGACGTATATAATATCCCAACCGAGATGTCCGGGACGACAGGAACGGGATTCTGTAAAACATTACCAGCGAGGGGCTAGATGGGTTAGGTTAGGATGTGATACGTTATAGACGTATATAATGATCCCACCGAGAAGTAGGGGCCGATGCGCCAGGAATGTTGTAAAATACTACATCCGAGATGTTAGCCTGCCTTACGTTAGGATATATATCGCTGTAGACGTATATAATATTCCAACCGAGATGTACGGGACGACAGGAACGGGATTCTGTAAAACATTACCAGAGAGGGGCTAGATGGGTTAGGTTAGGTTGTGATAAGTTATAGACGTATATAATGTTCCCACCGAGAAGTAGGGGCCGATATGCCAGGAATGTTTTAAAATACTGCATCCGAGATTATAGCCTGCCTTAGGCTAGGATATATAATGCTATAGATGTATATAATATTCCAACCGAGATGTACGGGACGGCACGAACGGGATTCTGTAAAACATTACCAGCGAGGGGCTAGATGTGTTAGGTTAGATTACGTTATAGACGAATATAATGTTCCCACCGAGAAGTAGGGGCCGATACGCCAGGAATGTTGTAAAATACTACATCCGAGATGTTAGCCTGCCTTACGTTAGGATATATATCGCTGTAGGCGTTTATAATGTCCCAACCGAGACGTACGGGACGGTACGAACGGGATTCTGTAAAACATTACCAGCGAGGGGCTAGATGTGTTAGGCTAGATTACGTTATAGACGAATATAATGTTCCCACCGAGAAGTAGGGGCCGATACACCAGGAATGTTGTAAAATACTACATCCGAGATGATAGCCTGCCTTAGGTTAGGATATATAACGCTATAGACGTATATAATATTCCAACCGAGATGTACGGGACGTCACGAACGAGGTTCTGTAAAACATTACCAGCGAGGGCCTAGATGTGTTAGGTTAGGTTATGTTACGTTATAGACCTATATAATGTTCCCACCGAGAAGTAGGGGCCGATACGCCAGGAATGTTGTAGAATACTGCATCCGAGATGATAGCCTGCATTAGGTTAGGATATATAACGCTATAGACGTATATAATATTCCAACCGAGATGTACGGGACGGCACCAACGGGATTCTGTAAAACATTACCAGCGAGGGGCTAGATGTGTTAGGTTAGATTACATTATAGACGAATATAACGTTCCCACCGAGAAGTAGGGGCCGTTACGCCAGGAATGTTGTAAAATACAACATCCGAGATGTCAGCCTGCCTTACGTTAGGATATATATCGCTGTAGACGTTTATAATGTCGCAACCGAGACGTACGGGACGAAACGAACGGGATTCTGTAAAACATTACCAGCGAGGGGCTAGATGGGTTAGGTTAGATTACGTTATAGACGAATATAATGTTCCCACCGAGAAGTAGGGGCCGATACGCCAAGAATGTTGTAAAATACAACATCCGAGATGTCAGCCTGCGTTACGTTAGGATATATATCGCTGTAGCCGTTTATAATGTCCCAACCGAGACGTACGGGACGAAACGAACCGGATTCTGTAAAACATTACCAGCGAGGGGCTAGATAGGTTAGGTTAGGTTATGTTACGTTATATACCTATATAATGTTCCCACCGAGAAGTAGTGGCCGATACGCCAGGAATGTTGTAAAATACTACATCCGCGATGTTAGCCTGCATTACGTTAGGATATATGTCGCTGTAGACGTATATAATATTCCAACCGAGATGTACGGGACGGCACGAACGGGATTCTGTGAAACATTACCAGCGAGGGGCTAGATGTGTTAGGTTAGATTACGTTATAGACGAATATAATGTTCCCACCGAGAAGTAGGGGCCGATACGCCAGGAATGTTGTAAAATACAACATCCGAGATGTCAGCCTGCCTTACGTTAGGATATATATCGCTGTAGCCGTTTATAATGTCCCAACCGAGACGTACGGGACGGCACGAACGGGATTCTGTAAAACATTACCAGCGAGGGGCTAGATGTGTTAGGTTAGATTACGTTATAGACGAATATAATGTTCCCACCGAGAAGTAGGGGCCGATACGCCAGGAATGTTGTAAAATACAACATCCGAGATGTCAGCCTGCCTTACGTTAGGATATATATCGCTGTAGCCGTTTATAATGTCCCAACCGAGACGTACGGGACGGCACGAACGGGATTCTGTAAAACATTACCAGCGAGGGGCTAGATGTGTTAGGTTAGATTACGTTATAGACGAATATAATGTTCCCAACGAGAAGTAGGGGCCGATACGCCAGGAATGTTGTAAAATACAACATCCGAGATGTCAGCCTGCCTTACGTTAGGATATATATCGCTGTAGCCGTTCATAATGTCCCAACCGAGACGTACGGGACGAAACGAACGGGATTCTGTAAAACATTACCAGCGAGGGGCTAGATAGGTTAGGTTAGGTTATGTTACGTTATAGACCTATATAATGTTCCCACCGAGAAGTAGAGGCCGATACGCCAGGAATGTTGTAGAATACTACATCCGAGATGATAGTCTGCCTTAGGATAGGATATATAACGCTACAGACGTATATAATATTCCAACCGAGATGTACGGGACGGCACGAAGGGGATTCTGTAAAACATTACCAGCGAGGGGCTAGATGGGTTAGGTTAGGATGTGATACGTTATAGACGTATATAATGTTCCCACCGAGAAGTAGGGGCCGAAACGCCAGGAATGTTGTAAAATACTACATCCGAGATGTTAGCCTGCCTTACGTTAGGATATATATCGCTGTAGACGTATATAATATTCCAACCGAGATGTGCGGGACGTCACGAACGAGGTTCTGTAAAACATTACCAGCGAGGGCCCAGATGTGTTAGGTTAGGTTATATTACGTTATAGACCTATATAATGTTCCCACCGAGAAGTAGGGGCCGATACCCCAGGAATGTTGTAGAATACTACATCCTAGATGATAGTCTGCCTTAGGTTAGGATATATAACGCTACAGTCGTATATAATATTCCAACCGAGATGTACGGGACGGCACGAACGGGATTCTGTAAAGCATTACCAGCGAGGGGCTAGATAGGTTAGGTTAGGTTATGTTACGTTATATACCTATATAATGTTCCCACCGAGAAGTAGAGGCCGATACGCCAGGAATGTTGTAAAATACTACATCCGCGATGTTAGCCTGCATTACGTTAGGATATATGTCGCTGTAGACGTATATAATATTCCAACCGAGATGTACGGGACGACAGGAACGGGATTCTGTAAAACATTATCAGCGAGGGGCTAGATGGGTTAGGTTAGGATGTGATACACTATTGACGTATATAATGTTCCCACCGAGAACGGGGGCCGATACGCCAGGAATGTTGTAAAATACTACATCCGAGATGATATCTTGCCTTAGGTTAGGATATATAACGCTATAGACGTATATAATATTCCAACCGAGATGTATGGGACGTCACGAACTGGATTCTGTAAAACATTACCAGCGAGGGGCTAGATGTGTTAGGTTAGGTTACATTACGTTATAGACGAATATAATGTTCCCACCGAGAAGTAGGGGCCGCTACATCAGGAATGTTGTAAAATACTACATCCGAGATGTTAGCCTGCCTTACGTCAGGATATATATCGTTGTAGACGTATATAATATCCCAACCGAGATGTCCGGGACGACAGGAACGGGATTCTGTAAAACATTACCAGCGAGGGGCTAGATGGGTTAGGTTAGGATGTGATACGTTATAGACGTATATAATGATCCCACCGAGAAGTAGGGGCCGATGCGCCAGGAATGTTGTAAAATACTACATCCGAGATGTTAGCCTGCCTTACGTTAGGATATATATCGCTGTAGACGTATATAATATTCCAACCGAGATGTACGGGACGACAGGAACGGGATTCTGTAAAACATTACCAGAGAGGGGCTAGATGGGTTAGGTTAGGTTGTGATAAGTTATAGACGTATATAATGTTCCCACCGAGAAGTAGGGGCCGATATGCCAGGAATGTTTTAAAATACTGCATCCGAGATTATAGCCTGCCTTAGGCTAGGATATATAATGCTATAGATGTATATAATATTCCAACCGAGATGTACGGGACGGCACGAACGGGATTCTGTAAAACATTACCAGCGAGGGGCTAGATGTGTTAGGTTAGATTACGTTATAGACGAATATAATGTTCCCACCGAGAAGTAGGGGCCGATACGCCAGGAATGTTGTAAAATACTACATCCGAGATGTTAGCCTGCCTTACGTTAGGATATATATCGCTGTAGACGTATAGAATATTCCAACCGAGATGTACGGGACGGTACGAACGGGATTCTGTAAAACATTACCAGCGAGGGGCTAGATGTGTTAGGCTAGATTACGTTATAGACGAATATAATGTTCCCACCGAGAAGTAGGGGCCGATACACCAGGAATGTTGTAAAATACTACATCCGAGATGATAGCCTGCCTTAGGTTAGGATATATAACGCTATAGACGTATATAATATTCCAACCGAGATGTACGGGACGTCACGAACGAGGTTCTGTAAAACATTACCAGCGAGGGCCTAGATGTGTTAGGTTAGGTTATGTTACGTTATAGACCTATATAATGTTCCCACCGAGAAGTAGGGGCCGATACGCCAGGAATGTTGTAGAATACTGCATCCGAGATGATAGCCTGCATTAGGTTAGGATATATAACGCTATAGACGTATATAATATTCCAACCGAGATGTACGGGACGGCACCAACGGGATTCTGTAAAACATTACCAGCGAGGGGCTAGATGTGTTAGGTTAGATTACATTATAGACGAATATAATGTTCCCACCGAGAAGTAGGGGCCGTTACGCCAGGAATGTTGTAAAATACAACATCCGAGATGTCAGCCTGCCTTACGTTAGGATATATATCGCTGTAGACGTTTATAATGTCGCAACCGAGACGTACGGGACGAAACGAACGGGATTCTGTAAAACATTACCAGCGAGGGGCTAGATGGGTTAGGTTAGATTACGTTATAGACGAATATAATGTTCCCACCGAGAAGTAGGGGCCGATACGCCAAGAATGTTGTAAAATACAACATCCGAGATGTCAGCCTGCGTTACGTTAGGATATATATCGCTGTAGCCGTTTATAATGTCCCAACCGAGACGTACGGGACGAAACGAACCGGATTCTGTAAAACATTACCAGCGAGGGGCTAGATAGGTTAGGTTAGGTTATGTTACGTTATATACCTATATAATGTTCCCACCGAGAAGTAGTGGCCGATACGCCAGGAATGTTGTAAAATACTACATCCGCGATGTTAGCCTGCATTACGTTAGGATATATGTCGCTGTAGACGTATATAATATTCCAACCGAGATGTACGGGACGACAGGAACGGGATTCTGTAAAACATTATCAGCGAGGGGCTAGATGGGTTAGGTTAGGATGTGATACACTATTGACGTATATAATGTTCCCACCGAGAACGGGGGCCGATACGCCAGGAATGTTGTAAAATACTACATCTGAGATGATAGCCTGCCTTAGGTTAGGATATATAACGCTATAGACGTATATAATATTCCAACCGAGATATACGGGACGTCACGAACGAGGTTCTGTAAAACATTACCAGCGAGGGCCTAGATGTGTTAGGTTAGGTTATATTACGTTATAGACGAATATAATGATCCCACCGAGAAGTAGGGGCCGATACGCCAGGAATGTTGTAAAATACTACATCCGAGATGTTAGCCTGCCTTACGTTAGGATATATATCGCTGTAGACGTATATAATATTCCAACCGAGATGTACGGGACGGTACGAACGGGATTCTGTAAAACATTACCAGCGAGGGGCTAGATGTGTTAGGCTAGATTACGTTATAGACGAATATAATATTCCCACCGAGAAGTAGGGGCCGATACACCAGGAATGTTGTAAAATACTACATCCGAGATGATAGCCTGCCTTAGGTTAGGATATATAACGCTATAGACGTATATAATATTCCAACCGAGATGTACGGGACGGCACGAACGGGATTCTGTAAAACATTACCAGCGAGGGGCTAGATGTGTTAGGTTAGATTACGTTATAGACGAATATAATGTTCCCACCGAGAAGTAGGGGCCGATACGCCAGGAATGTTGTAAAATACAACATCCGAGATGTCAGCCTGCCTTACGTTAGGATATATATCGCTGTAGACGTTTATAATGTCCCAACCGAGACGTACGGGACGAAACGAACGGGATTCTGTAAAACATTACCAGCGTGGGGCTAGATAGGTTAGGTTAGGTTATGTTACGTTATAGACCTATATAATGTTCCCACCGAGAAGTAGGGGCCGATACACCAGGAATGTTGTAAAATACTACATCCGAGATGATAGCCTGCCTTAGGTTAGGATATATAACGCGATAGACGTATATAATATTCCAACCGAGATGTACGGGACGTCACGAACGAGGTTCTGTAAAACATTACCAGCGAGGGCCTAGATGTGTTAGGTTAGGTTATGTTACGTTATAGACCTATATAATGTTCCCACCGAGAAGTAGAGGCCGATACGCCAGGAATGTTGTAGAATACTACATCCTAGATGATAGTCTGCCTTAGGTTAGGATATATAACGCTACAGACGTATATAATATTCCAACCGAGATGTACGGGACGGCACGAACGGGATTCTGTAAAACATTACCAGCGAGGGGCTAGATAGGTTAGGTTAGGTTATGTTACGTTATATACCTATATAATGTTCCCACCGAGAAGTAGTGACCGATACGCCAGGAATGTTGTAAAATACTACATCCGCGATGTTAGCCTGCATTACGTTAGGATATATGTCGCTGTAGACGTATATAATATTCCAACCGAGATGTACGGGACGACAGGAACGGGATTCTGTAAAACATTATCAGCGAGGGGCTAGATGGGTTAGGTTAGGATGTGATACACTATTGACGTATATAATGTTCCCACCGAGAACGGGGGCCGATACGCCAGGAATGTTGTAAAATACTACATCTGAGATGATAGCCTGCCTTAGGTTAGGATATATAACGCTATAGACGTATATAATATTCCAACCGAGATATACGGGACGTCACGAACGAGGTTCTGTAAAACATTACCAGCGAGGGCCTAGATGTGTTAGGTTAGGTTATATTACGTTATAGACGAATATAATGATCCCACCGAGAAGTAGGGGCCGATACGCCAGGAATGTTGTAAAATACTACATCCGAGATGTTAGCCTGCCTTACGTTAGGATATATATCGCTGTAGACGTATATAATATTCCAACCGAGATGTACGGGACGACAGGAACGGGATCCTGTAAAACATTACCAGAGAGGGGCTAGATGGGTTAGGTTAGGTTGTGATACGTTATAGACCTATATAATGTTCCCACCGAGAAGTAGGGGCCGATACGCCAGGAATGTTGTAGAATACTGCATCCGAGATGATAGCCTGCATTAGGTTAGGATATATAACGCTATAGACGTATATAATATTCCAACCGAGATGTACGGGACGGCACCAACGGGATTCTGTAAAACATTACCAGCGAGGGGCTAGATGTGTTAGGTTAGATTACATTATAGACGAATATAATGTTCCCACCGAGAAGTAGGGGCCGTTACGCCAGGAATGTTGTAAAATACAACATCCGAGATGTCAGCCTGCCTTACGTTAGGATATATATCGCTGTAGACGTTTATAATGTCCCAACCGAGACGTACGGGACGAAACGAACGGGATTCTGTAAAACATTACCAGCGAGGGGCTAGATGGGTTAGGTTAGATTACGTTATAGACGAATATAATGTTCCCACCGAGAAGTAGGGGCCGATACGCCAAGAATGTTGTAAAATACAACATCCGAGATGTCAGCCTGCGTTACGTTAGGATATATATCGCTGTAGCCGTTTATAATGTCCCAACCGAGACGTACGGGACGAAACGAACCGGATTCTGTAAAACATTACCAGCGAGGGGCTAGATAGGTTAGGTTAGGTTATGTTACGTTATATACCTATATAATGTTCCCACCGAGAAGTAGTGGCCGATACGCCAGGAATGTTGTAAAATACTACATCCGCGATGTTAGCCTGCATTACGTTAGGATATATGTCGCTGTAGACGTATATAATATTCCAACCGAGATGTACGGGACGACAGGAACGGGATTCTGTAAAACATTATCAGCGAGGGGCTAGATGGGTTAGGTTAGGATGTGATACACTATTGACGTATATAATGTTCCCACCGAGAACGGGGGCCGATACGCCAGGAATGTTGTAAAATACTACATCTGAGATGATAGCCTGCCTTAGGTTAGGATATATAACGCTATAGACGTATATAATATTCCAACCGAGATATACGGGACGTCACGAACGAGGTTCTGTAAAACATTACCAGCGAGGGCCTAGATGTGTTAGGTTAGGTTATATTACGTTATAGACGAATATAATGATCCCACCGAGAAGTAGGGGCCGATACGCCAGGAATGTTGTAAAATACTACATCCGAGATGTTAGCCTGCCTTACGTTAGGATATATATCGCTGTAGACGTATATAATATTCCAACCGAGATGTACGGGACGGTACGAACGGGATTCTGTAAAACATTACCAGCGAGGGGCTAGATGTGTTAGGCTAGATTACGTTATAGACGAATATAATATTCCCACCGAGAAGTAGGGGCCGATACACCAGGAATGTTGTAAAATACTACATCCGAGATGATAGCCTGCCTTAGGTTAGGATATATAACGCTATAGACGTATATAATATTCCAACCGAGATGTACGGGACGGCACGAACGGGATTCTGTAAAACATTACCAGCGAGGGGCTAGATGTGTTAGGTTAGATTACGTTATAGACGAATATAATGTTCCCACCGAGAAGTAGGGGCCGATACGCCAGGAATGTTGTAAAATACAACATCCGAGATGTCAGCCTGCCTTACGTTAGGATATATATCGCTGTAGACGTTTATAATGTCCCAACCGAGACGTACGGGACGAAACGAACGGGATTCTGTAAAACATTACCAGCGTGGGGCTAGATAGGTTAGGTTAGGTTATGTTACGTTATAGACCTATATAATGTTCCCACCGAGAAGTAGGGGCCGATACACCAGGAATGTTGTAAAATACTACATCCGAGATGATAGCCTGCCTTAGGTTAGGATATATAACGCTATAGACGTATATAATATTCCAACCGAGATGTACGGGACGTCACGAACGAGGTTCTGTAAAACATTACCAGCGAGGGCCTAGATGTGTTAGGTTAGGTTATGTTACGTTATAGACCTATATAATGTTCCCACCGAGAAGTAGAGGCCGATACGCCAGGAATGTTGTAGAATACTACATCCTAGATGATAGTCTGCCTTAGGTTAGGATATATAACGCTACAGACGTATATAATATTCCAACCGAGATGTACGGGACGGCACGAACGGGATTCTGTAAAACATTACCAGCGAGGGGCTAGATAGGTTAGGTTAGGTTATGTTACGTTATATACCTATATAATGTTCCCACCGAGAAGTAGTGGCCGATACGCCAGGAATGTTGTAAAATACTACATCCGCGATGTTAGCCTGCATTACGTTAGGATATATGTCGCTGTAGACGTATATAATATTCCAACCGAGATGTACGGGACGACAGGAACGGGATTCTGTAAAACATTATCAGCGAGGGGCTAGATGGGTTAGGTTAGGATGTGATACACTATTGACGTATATAATGTTCCCACCGAGAACGGGGGCCGATACGCCAGGAATGTTGTAAAATACTACATCTGAGATGATAGCCTGCCTTAGGTTAGGATATATAACGCTATAGACGTATATAATATTCCAACCGAGATATACGGGACGTCACGAACGAGGTTCTGTAAAACATTACCAGCGAGGGCCTAGATGTGTTAGGTTAGGTTATATTACGTTATAGACGAATATAATGATCCCACCGAGAAGTAGGGGCCGATACGCCAGGAATGTTGTAAAATACTACATCCGAGATGTTAGCCTGCCTTACGTTAGGATATATATCGCTGTAGACGTATATAATATTCCAACCGAGATGTACGGGACGACAGGAACGGGATCCTGTAAAACATTACCAGAGAGGGGCTAGATGGGTTAGGTTAGGTTGTGATACGTTATAGACCTATATAATGTTCCCACCGAGAAGTAGGGGCCGATACGCCAGGAATGTTGTAGAATACTGCATCCGAGATGATAGCCTGCATTAGGTTAGGATATATAACGCTATAGACGTATATAATATTCCAACCGAGATGTACGGGACGGCACCAACGGGATTCTGTAAAACATTACCAGCGAGGGGCTAGATGTGTTAGGTTAGATTACATTATAGACGAATATAATGTTCCCACCGAGAAGTAGGGGCCGTTACGCCAGGAATGTTGTAAAATACAACATCCGAGATGTCAGCCTGCCTTACGTTAGGATATATATCGCTGTAGACGTTTATAATGTCCCAACCGAGACGTACGGGACGAAACGAACGGGATTCTGTAAAACATTACCAGCGAGGGGCTAGATGGGTTAGGTTAGATTACGTTATAGACGAATATAATGTTCCCACCGAGAAGTAGGGGCCGATACGCCAAGAATGTTGTAAAATACAACATCCGAGATGTCAGCCTGCGTTACGTTAGGATATATATCGCTGTAGCCGTTTATAATGTCCCAACCGAGACGTACGGGACGAAACGAACCGGATTCTGTAAAACATTACCAGCGAGGGGCTAGATAGGTTAGGTTAGGTTATGTTACGTTATATACCTATATAATGTTCCCACCGAGAAGTAGTGGCCGATACGCCAGGAATGTTGTAAAATACTACATCCGCGATGTTAGCCTGCATTACGTTAGGATATATGTCGCTGTAGACGTATATAATATTCCAACCGAGATGTACGGGACGACAAGAACGGGATTCTGTAAAACATTATCAGCGAGGGGCTAGATGGGTTAGGTTAGGATGTGATACACTATTGACGTATATAATGTTCCCACCGAGAACGGGGGCCGATACGCCAGGAATGTTGTAAAATACTACATCTGAGATGATAGCCTGCCTTAGGTTAGGATATATAACGCTATAGACGTATATAATATTCCAACCGAGATATACGGGACGTCACGAACGAGGTTCTGTAAAACATTACCAGCGAGGGCCTAGATGTGTTAGGTTAGGTTATATTACGTTATAGACGAATATAATGATCCCACCGAGAAGTAGGGGCCGATACGCCAGGAATGTTGTAAAATACTACATCCGAGATGTTAGCCTGCCTTACGTTAGGATATATATCGCTGTAGACGTATATAATATTCCAACCGAGATGTACGGGACGGTACGAACGGGATTCTGTAAAACATTACCAGCGAGGGGCTAGATGTGTTAGGCTAGATTACGTTATAGACGAATATAATATTCCCACCGAGAAGTAGGGGCCGATACACCAGGAATGTTGTAAAATACTACATCCGAGATGATAGCCTGCCTTAGGTTAGGATATATAACGCTATAGACGTATATAATATTCCAACCGAGATGTACGGGACGGCACGAACGGGATTCTGTAAAACATTACCAGCGAGGGGCTAGATGTGTTAGGTTAGATTACGTTATAGACGAATATAATGTTCCCACCGAGAAGTAGGGGCCGATACGCCAGGAATGTTGTAAAATACAACATCCGAGATGTCAGCCTGCCTTACGTTAGGATATATATCGCTGTAGACGTTTATAATGTCCCAACCGAGACGTACGGGACGAAACGAACGGGATTCTGTAAAACATTACCAGCGTGGGGCTAGATAGGTTAGGTTAGGTTATGTTACGTTATAGACCTATATAATGTTCCCACCGAGAAGTAGGGGCCGATACACCAGGAATGTTGTAAAATACTACATCCGAGATGATAGCCTGCCTTAGGTTAGGATATATAACGCTATAGACGTATATAATATTCCAACCGAGATGTACGGGACGTCACGAACGAGGTTCTGTAAAACATTACCAGCGAGGGCCTAGATGTGTTAGGTTAGGTTATGTTACGTTATAGACCTATATAATGTTCCCACCGAGAAGTAGAGGCCGATACGCCAGGAATGTTGTAGAATACTACATCCTAGATGATAGTCTGCCTTAGGTTAGGATATATAACGCTACAGACGTATATAATATTCCAACCGAGATGTACGGGACGGCACGAACGGGATTCTGTAAAACATTACCAGCGAGGGGCTAGATAGGTTAGGTTAGGTTATGTTACGTTATATACCTATATAATGTTCCCACCGAGAAGTAGTGGCCGATACGCCAGGAATGTTGTAAAATACTACATCCGCGATGTTAGCCTGCATTACGTTAGGATATATGTCGCTGTAGACGTATATAATATTCCAACCGAGATGTACGGGACGACAGGAACGGGATTCTGTAAAACATTATCAGCGAGGGGCTAGATGGGTTAGGTTAGGATGTGATACACTATTGACGTATATAATGTTCCCACCGAGAACGGGGGCCGATACGCCAGGAATGTTGTAAAATACTACATCTGAGATGATAGCCTGCCTTAGGTTAGGATATATAACGCTATAGACGTATATAATATTCCAACCGAGATATACGGGACGTCACGAACGAGGTTCTGTAAAACATTACCAGCGAGGGCCTAGATGTGTTAGGTTAGGTTATATTACGTTATAGACGAATATAATGATCCCACCGAGAAGTAGGGGCCGATACGCCAGGAATGTTGTAAAATACTACATCCGAGATGTTAGCCTGCCTTACGTTAGGATATATATCGCTGTAGACGTATATAATATTCCAACCGAGATGTACGGGACGACAGGAACGGGATCCTGTAAAACATTACCAGAGAGGGGCTAGATGGGTTAGGTTAGGTTGTGATACGTTATAGACGTATATAATGTTCCCACCGAGAAGTAGGGGCCGATATGCTAGGAATGTTTTAAAATACTGCATCCGAGATTATAGCCTGCCTTAGGCTAGGATATATAATGCTATAGATGTATATAATATTCCAACCGAGATGTACGGGACGGCACGAACGGGATTCTGTAAAACATTACCAGCGAGGGGCTAGATGTGTTAGGTTAGATTACGTTATAGACGAATATAATGTTCCCACCGAGAAGTAGGGGCCGATACGCCAGGAATGTTGTAAAATACTACATCCGAGATGTTAGCCTGCATTACGTTAGGATATATATCGCTGTAGACGTATATAATATTCCAACCGAGATGTACGGGACGGTACGAACGGGATTCTGTAAAACATTACCAGCGAGGGGCTAGATGTGTTAGACTAGATTACGTTATAGACGAATATAATATTCCCACCGAGAAGTAGGGGCCGATACACCAGGAATGTTGTAAAATACTACATCCGAGATGATAGCCTGCCTTAGGTTAGGATATATAACGCTATAGACGTATATAATATTCCAACCGAGATGTACGGGACGTCACGAACGAGGTTCTGTAAAACATTACCAGCGAGGGCCTAGATGTGTTAGGTTAGGTTATATTACGTTATAGACGAATATAATGATCCCACCGAGAAGTAGGGGCCGATACGCCAGGAATGTTTTAAAATACTACATCCGAGATGTTAGCCTGCCTTACGTTAGGATATATATCGCTGTAGACGTTTATAATGTCCCAACCGAGACGTACGGGACGAAACGAACGGGATTCTGTAAAACATTACCAGCGAGGGGCTAGATAGGTTAGGTTAGGTTATGTTACGTTATAGACCTATATAATGTTCCCACCGAGAAGTAGAGGCCGATACGCCAGGAATGTTGTATAATACTACATCCGAGATGTTAGCCTGCCTTACGTTAGGATATATATCGCTGTAGACGTATATAATATTCCAACCGAGATGTACGGGACGGCACGAACGGGATTCTGTAAAACATTACCAGCGACGGGCTAGATGTGTTACGTTAGTTTACGTTATAGACGAATATAATGTTCCCACCGAGAAGTAGAGGCCGATACGCCAGGAATGTTGTAAAAAACTACATCCGCGATGTTAGCCTGCCTTACGTTAGGATATATATCGCTGTACACGTATATAATATCCCAACCGAGATGTACGGGACGACAGGAACGGGATTCTGTAAAATATTATCAGCGAGGGGCTAGATGGGTTAGGTTAGGATGTGATACGCTATAGACGTATATAATGTTCCCACCGAGAACGGGGGCCGATACGCCAGGAATGTTGTAAAATACTACATCCGAGATGATAGCCTGCCTTAGGTTAGGATATATAACGCTATAGACGTATATAATATTCCAACCGAGATGTACGGGACGTCACGAACGAGATTCTGTAAAACATTACCAGCCAGTGCCTAGATGTGTTAGGATAGGTTATATTACGTTATAGACGAATATAATGATCCCACCGAGAAGTAGGGGCCGATACGCCAGGAATGTTGTAAAATACAACATCCGAGATGTCAGCCTGCCTTACGTTAGGATATATATCGCTGTAGACGTTTATAATGTCCCAACCGAGACGTACGGGACGAAACGAACGGGATTCTGTAAAACATTACCAGCGAGGGGCTAGATAGGTTAGGTTAGGTTATGTTACGTTATAGACCTATATAATGTTCCCACCGATAAGTAGAGGCCGATACGCCAGGAATGTTGTAAAATACTACATCCGAGATGTTAGCCTGCCTTACGTTAGGATATATATCGCTGTAGACGTATATAATATTCCAACCGAGATGTACGGGACGGCACGAACGGGATTCTGTAAAACATTACCAGCGAGGGGCTAGATGTGTTAGGTTAAATTACGTTATAGACGAATATAATATTCCCACCGAGAAGTAGGGGCCGATACGGCAGGAATGTTATAAAATACAACATCCGAGATGTCAGCCTGCCTTACGTTAGGATATATATCGCTGTAGCCGTTTATAATGTCCCAACCGTGACGTACGGGACGAAACGAACGGGATTCTGTAAAACATTACCAGCGAGGGGCTAGATAGGTTAGGTTAGGTTATGTTACGTTATAGACCTATATAATGTTCCCACCGAGAAGTAGGGGCCGATACGCCAGGAATGTTGTAAAATACTACATCCGAGATGTTAGCCTGCCTTACGTTAGGATATATATCGCTGTAGACGTATATAATATTCCAACCGAGATGTACGGGACGACAGGAACGGGATCCTGTAAAACATTACCAGAGAGGGGCTAGATGGGTTAGGTTAGGTTGTGATACGTTATAGACGTATATAATGTTCCCACCGAGAAGTAGGGGCCGATATGCTAGGAATGTTTTAAAATACTGCATCCGAGATTATAGCCTGCCTTAGGCTAGGATATATAATGCTATAGATGTATATAATATTCCAACCGAGATGTACGGGACGACACGAACGGGATTCTGTAAAACATTACCAGCGAGGGGCTAGATGTGTTAGGTTAGATTACGTTATAGACGAATATAATGTTCCCACCGAGAAGTAGGGGCCGATACGCCAGGAATGTTGTAAAATACTACATCCGAGATGTTAGCCTGCCTTACGTTAGGATATATATCGCTGTAGACGTATATAATATTCCAACCGAGATGTACGGGACGGTACGAACGGGATTCTGTAAAACATTACCAGCGAGGGGCTAGATGTGTTAGGCTAGATTACGTTATAGACGAATATAATATTCCCACCGAGAAGTAGGGGCCGATACACCAGGAATGTTGTAAAATACTACATCCGAGATGATAGCCTGCCTTAGGTTAGGATATATAACGCTATAGACGTATATAATATTCCAACCGAGATGTACGGGACGTCACGAACGAGGTTCTGTAAAACATTACCAGCGAGGGCCTAGATGTGTTAGGTTAGGTTATATTACGTTATAGACGAATATAATGATCCCACCGAGAAGTAGGGGCCGATACGCCAGGAATGTTTTAAAATACTACATCCGAGATGTTAGCCTGCCTTACGTTAGGATATATATCGCTGTAGACGTATATAATATTCCAACCGAGATGTACGGGACGACAGGAACGGGATTCTGCAAAACATTACCAGAGAGGGGCTAGATGGGTTAGGTTAGGATGTGATACGTTATAGACGTATATAATGTTCCCACCGAGAAGTAGGGGCCGATATGCCAGGAATGTTTTAAAATACTGCATCCGAGATTATAGCCTGCCTTAGGCTAGGATATATAATGCTATAGATGTATATAATATTCCAACCGAGATGTACGGGACGGCACAAACGGGATTCTGTAAAACATTACCAGCGAGGGGCTAGATGTGTTAGGTTAGATTACGTTATAGACGAATATAATGTTCCCACCGAGAAGTAGGGGCCGATACGCCAGGAATGTTGTAAAATACAACATCCGAGATGTCAGCCTGCCTTAGGTTAGGATATATATCGCTGTAGCCGTTTATAATGTCCCAACCGAGACGTACGGGACGAAACGAACGGGATTCTGTAAAACATTACCAGCGAGGGGCTAGATGGGTTAGGTTAGGATGTGATACGTTATAGACGTATACAATGTTCCCACCGAGAAGTAGGGGCCGATACGCCAGCAATGTTGTAAAATACTACATCCGCGATGTTAGCCTGCCTTACGTTAGGATATATATCGCTGTACACGTATATAATATCCCAACCGAGATGTACGGGACGACAGGAACGGGTTTCTGTAAAATATTATCAGCGAGGGGCTAGATGGGTTAGGTTAGGATGTGATACGCTATAGACGTATATAATGTTCCCACCGAGAACGGGGGCCGATACGCCAGGAATGTTGTAAAATACTACATCCGAGATGATAGCCTGCCTTAGGTTAGGATATATAACGCTATAGACGTATATAATATTCCAACCGAGATGTACGGGACGTCACGAACGAGATTCTGTAAAACATTACCAGCCAGTGCCTAGATGTGTTAGGATAGGTTATACTACGTTATAGACGAATATAATGATCCCACCGAGAAGTAGGGGCCGATACGCCAGGAATGTTGTAAAATACAACATCCGAGATGTCAGCCTGCCTTACGTTAGGATATATATCGCTGTAGACGTTTATAATGTCCCAACCGAGACGTACGGGACGAAACGAACGGGATTCTGTAAAACATTACCAGCGAGGGGCTAGATAGGTTAGGTTAGGTTATGTTACGTTATAGACGTATATAATGTTCCCACCGAGAAGTAGGGGCCGATACGCCAGGAATGTTGTAAAATACAACATCCGAGATGTCAGCCTGCCTTAGGTTAGGATATATATCGCTGTAGCCGTTTATAATGTCCCAACCGAGACGTACGGGACGAAACGAACGGGATTCTGTAAAACATTACCAGCGAGGGGCTAGATGGGTTAGGTTAGGATGTGATACGTTATAGACGTATATAATGTTCCCACCGAGAAGTAGGGGCCGATACGCCAGCAATGTTGTAAAATACTACATCCGAGATGTTAGCCTGCCTTACGTTAGGATATATATCGCTGTAGACGTATATAATATTCCAACCGAGATGTACGGGACGACAGGAACGGGATTCTGTAAAACATTACCAGCGAGGGGCTAGATGGGTTAGGTTAGGATGTGACACGTTATAGACGTATATAATGTTCCCACCGAGAAGAAGGGGCCGATACGCCAGGAATGTTGTAAAATACTACATCCGAGATGATAGCCTGCCTTAGGTTAGGATATATAACGCTATAGACGTATATAATATTCCAACCGAGATGTACGGGACGTCACGAACGAGGTTCTGTAAAACATTACCAGCGAGGGCCTAGATGTGTTAGGTTAGGTTATATTACGTTATAGACGAATATAATGATCCCACCGAGAAGTAGGGGCCGATACGCCAGGAATGTTGTAAAATACTACATCCGAGAAGATAGCTTGCCTTACGTTAGGATATATATCGCTGTAGACGTATATAATATCCCAACCGAGACGTACGGGACGAAACGAACGGGATTCTGTAAAACATTACCAGCGAGGGGCTAGATAGGTTAGGTTAGGTTATGTTACGTTATAGACCTATATAATGTTCCCACCGAGAAGTAGAGGCCGATACGCCAGGAATGTTGTATAATAATACATCCGAGATGTTAGCCTGCCTTACGTTAGGATATATATCGCTGTAGACGTATATAATATTCCAACCGAGATGTACGGGACGACAGGAACGGGATTCTGTAAAACATTACCAGAGAGGGGCTAGATGGGTTAGGTTAGGTTGTGATACGTTATAGACGTATATAATGTTCCCACCGAGAAGTAGGGGCCGATACGCCAGGAATGTTGTAGAATACTGCATCCGAGATGATAGCCTGCATTAGGTTAGGATATATAACGCTATAGACGTATATAATATTCCAACCGAGATGTACGGGACGGCACGAACGGGATTCTGTAAAACATTACCAGCGACGGGCTAGATGTGTTACGTTAGTTTACGTTATAGACGAATATAATGTTCCCACCGAGAAGTAGAGGCCGATACGCCAGGAATGTTGTAAAATACTACATCCGCGATGTTAGCCTGCCTTACGTTAGGATATATATCGCTGTACACGTATATAATATCCCAACCGAGATGTACGGGACGACAGGAACGGGATTCTGTAAAACATTATCAGCGAGGGGCTAGATGGGTTAGGTTAGGATGTGATACGCTATAGACGTATATAATGTTCCCACCGAGAACGGGGGCCGATACGCCAGGAATGTTGTAAAATACTACATCCGAGATGATAGCCTGCCTTAGGTTAGGATATATAACGCTATAGACGTATATAATATTCCAACCGAGATGTACGGGACGTCACGAACGAGATTCTGTAAAACATTACCAGCCAGTGCCTAGATGTGTTAGGATAGGTTATATTACGTTATAGACGAATATAATGATCCCACCGAGAAGTAGGGGCCGATACGCCAGGAATGTTGTAAAATACAACATCCGAGATGTCAGCCTGCCTTACGTTAGGATATATATCGCTGTAGACGTTTATAATGTCCCAACCGAGACGTACGGGACGAAACGAACGGGATTCTGTAAAACATTACCAGCGAGGGGCTAGATAGGTTAGGTTAGGTTATGTTACGTTATAGACCTATATAATGTTCCCACCGATAAGTAGAGGCCGATACGCCAGGAATGTTGTAAAATACTACATCCGAGATGTTAGCCTGCCTTACGTTAGGATATATATCGCTGTAGACGTATATAATATTCCAACCGAGATGTACGGGACGGCACGAACGGGATTCTGTAAAACATTACCAGCGAGGGGCTAGATGTGTTAGGTTAAATTACGTTATAGACGAATATAATGTTCCCACCGAGAAGTAGGGGCCGATACGGCAGGAATGTTATAAAATACAACATCCGAGATGTCAGCCTGCCTTACGTTAGGATATATATCGCTGTAGCCGTTTATAATGTCCCAACCGTGACGTACGGGACGAAACGAACGGGATTCTGTAAAACATTACCAGCGAGGGGCTAGATAGGTTAGGTTAGGTTATGTTACGTTATAGACCTATATAATGTTCCCACCGAGAAGTAGAGGCCGATACGCCAGGAATGTTGTATAATACTACATCCGAGATGTTAGCCTGCCTTACGTTAGGATATATATCGCTGTAGACGTATATAATATTCCAACCGAGATGTACGGGACGACAGGAACGGGATTCTGTAAAACATTACCAGAGAGGGGCTAGATGGGTTAGGTTAGGTTGTGATACGTTATAGACGTATATAATGTTCCCACCGAGAAGTAGGGGCCGATACGCCAGGAATGTTGTAGAATACTGCATCCGAGATGATAGCTTGCCTTAGGTTAGGATATATATCGCTGTAGACGTATATAATATCCCAACCGAGATGTCCGGGACGTCACGAACGAGGTTCTGTAAAACATTACCAGCGAGGGCCTAGATGTGTTAGGTTAGGTTATATTACGTTATAGACGAATATAATGATCCCACCGAGAAGTAGGGGCCGATACGCCAGGAATGTTGTAAAATACTACATCCGAGAAGATAGCTTGCCTTACGTTAGGATATATATCGCTGTAGACGTATATAATATCCCAACCGAGATGTACGGGACGACAGGAACGGGATTCTGTAAAACATTACCAGCGAGGGGCTAGATGGGTTAGGTTAGGATGTGATACGTTATAGACGTATATAATGTTCCCACCGAGAAGAAGGGGCCGATACGCCAGGAATGTTGTAAAATACTACATCCGAGATGATAGCCTGCCTTAGGTTAGGATATATAACGCTATAGACGTATATAATATTCCAACCGAGATGTACGGGACGTCACGAACGAGGTTCTGTAAAACATTACCAGCGAGGGCCTAGATGTGTTAGGTTAGGTTATATTACGTTATAGACGAATATAATGATCCCACCGAGAAGTAGGGGCCGATACGCCAGGAATGTTGTAAAATACTACATCCGAGAAGATAGCTTGCCTTACGTTAGGATATATATCGCTGTAGACGTATATAATATCCCAACCGAGATGTACGGGACGACAGGAACGGGATTCTGTAAAACATTACCAGCGAGGGGCTAGATGGGTTAGGTTAGGATGTGATACGTTATAGACGTATATAATGTTCCCACCGAGAAGAAGGGGCCGACCCACCAGGAATGTTGGAAAATACTACATCCTAGATGATAGCTTGCCTTAGGTTAGGATATATATCGCTGTAGACGTATATAATATTCCAAACGAGATGTACGGGACGTCACGAACGGGATTCTGTAAAACGTTACCAGCGAGGGGCCAGATGGGTTAGGTTAGGGTATATTACGTTATAGACGAATATAATGTTCACACCGAGAAGTAGAGGACGATACGCCAGGAATGTTGTAAAATACTACATCCGAGATGTTAGCCTGCCTTACGTTAGGATATATATATCGCTGTAGACGTATATAATATCCCAACCGAGATGTACGGGACGGCAGGAACGGGATTCTGTAAAACATTACCAGCGAGGGGCTAGGTGGGTTAGGTTAAGTTGTGGTACTTTATAGACGTATATAATGTTCCCACCGAGAAGTAGGGGCCGACCCACCAGGAATGTTGGAAAATACTACATCCGAGATGTTAGCCTGCCTTACGTTAGGATATATATCGCTGTAGACGTATATAATATCCCAACCGAGATGTACGGGACGGCAGGAACGGGATTCTGTAAAACATTACCAGCGAGGGGCTAGATGGGTTAGGTTAGGATGTGATACGTTATAGACGTATATAATGTTCCCACCGAGAAGAAGGGGCCGATACGCCAGGAATGTTGTAAAATACTACATCCGAGATGATAGCTTGCCTTAGGTTAGGATATATATCGCTGTAGACGTATATAATATTCCAACCGAGATGTACGGGACGGTACGAACGGGATTCTGTAAAACATTACCAGCGAGGGGCTAGATGTGTTAGGCTAGATTACGTTATAGACGAATATAATATTCCCACCGAGAAGTAGGGGCCGATACACCAGGAATGTTGTAAAATACTACATCCGAGATGATAGCCTGCCTTAGGTTAGGATATATAACGCTATAGACGTATATAATATTCCAACCGAGATGTACGGGACGTCACGAACGAGGTTCTGTAAAACATTACCAGCGAGGGCCTAGATGTGTTAGGTTAGGTTATATTACGTTATAGACGAATATAATGATCCCACCGAGAAGTAGGGGCCGATACGCCAGGAATGTTTTAAAATACTACATCCGAGATGTTAGCCTGCCTTACGTTAGGATATATATCGCTGTAGACGTATATAATATTCCAACCGAGATGTACGGGACGACAGGAACGGGATTCTGCAAAACATTACCAGAGAGGGGCTAGATGGGTTAGGTTAGGATGTGATACGTTATAGACGTATATAATGTTCCCACCGAGAAGTAGGGGCCGATATGCCAGGAATGTTTTAAAATACTGCATCCGAGATTATAGCCTGCCTTAGGCTAGGATATATAATGCTATAGATGTATATAATATTCCAACCGAGATGTACGGGACGGCACAAACGGGATTCTGTAAAACATTACCAGCGAGGGGCTAGATGTGTTAGGTTAGATTACGTTATAGACGAATATAATGTTCCCACCGAGAAGTAGGGGCCGATACGCCAGGAATGTTGTAAAATACAACATCCGAGATGTCAGCCTGCCTTAGGTTAGGATATATATCGCTGTAGCCGTTTATAATGTCCCAACCGAGACGTACGGGACGAAACGAACGGGATTCTGTAAAACATTACCAGCGAGGGGCTAGATGGGTTAGGTTAGGATGTGATACGTTATAGACGTATATAATGTTCCCACCGAGAAGTAGGGGCCGATACGCCAGCAATGTTGTAAAATACTACATCCGAGATGTTAGCCTGCCTTACGTTAGGATATATATCGCTGTAGACGTATATAATATTCCAACCGAGATGTACGGGACGACAGGAACGGGATTCTGTAAAACATTACCAGCGAGGGGCTAGATGGGTTAGGTTAGGATGTGACACGTTATAGACGTATATAATGTTCCCACCGAGAAGAAGGGGCCGATACGCCAGGAATGTTGTAAAATACTACATCCGAGATGATAGCCTGCCTTAGGTTAGGATATATAACGCTATAGACGTATATAATATTCCAACCGAGATGTACGGGACGTCACGAACGAGGTTCTGTAAAACATTACCAGCGAGGGCCTAGATGTGTTAGGTTAGGTTATATTACGTTATAGACGAATATAATGATCCCACCGAGAAGTAGGGGCCGATACGCCAGGAATGTTGTAAAATACTACATCCGAGAAGATAGCTTGCCTTACGTTAGGATATATATCGCTGTAGACGTATATAATATCCCAACCGAGACGTACGGGACGAAACGAACGGGATTCTGTAAAACATTACCAGCGAGGGGCTAGATAGGTTAGGTTAGGTTATGTTACGTTATAGACCTATATAATGTTCCCACCGAGAAGTAGAGGCCGATACGCCAGGAATGTTGTATAATAATACATCCGAGATGTTAGCCTGCCTTACGTTAGGATATATATCGCTGTAGACGTATATAATATTCCAACCGAGATGTACGGGACGACAGGAACGGGATTCTGTAAAACATTACCAGAGAGGGGCTAGATGGGTTAGGTTAGGTTGTGATACGTTATAGACGTATATAATGTTCCCACCGAGAAGTAGGGGCCGATACGCCAGGAATGTTGTAGAATACTGCATCCGAGATGATAGCCTGCATTAGGTTAGGATATATAACGCTATAGACGTATATAATATTCCAACCGAGACGTACGGGACGGCACGAACGGGATTCTGTAAAACATTACCAGCGACGGGCTAGATGTGTTACGTTAGTTTACGTTATAGACGAATATAATGTTCCCACCGAGAAGTAGAGGCCGATACGCCAGGAATGTTGTAAAATACTACATCCGCGATGTTAGCCTGCCTTACGTTAGGATATATATCGCTGTACACGTATATAATATCCCAACCGAGATGTACGGGACGACAGGAACGGGATTCTGTAAAACATTATCAGCGAGGGGCTAGATGGGTTAGGTTAGGATGTGATACGCTATAGACGTATATAATGTTCCCACCGAGAACGGGGGCCGATACGCCAGGAATGTTGTAAAATACTACATCCGAGATGATAGCCTGCCTTAGGTTAGGATATATAACGCTATAGACGTATATAATATTCCAACCGAGATGTACGGGACGTCACGAACGAGATTCTGTAAAACATTACCAGCCAGTGCCTAGATGTGTTAGGATAGGTTATATTACGTTATAGACGAATATAATGATCCCACCGAGAAGTAGGGGCCGATACGCCAGGAATGTTGTAAAATACAACATCCGAGATGTCAGCCTGCCTTACGTTAGGATATATATCGCTGTAGACGTTTATAATGTCCCAACCGAGACGTACGGGACGAAACGAACGGGATTCTGTAAAACATTACCAGCGAGGGGCTAGATAGGTTAGGTTAGGTTATGTTACGTTATAGACCTATATAATGTTCCCACCGATAAGTAGAGGCCGATACGCCAGGAATGTTGTAAAATACTACATCCGAGATGTTAGCCTGCCTTACGTTAGGATATATATCGCTGTAGACGTATATAATATCCCAACCGAGATGTCCGGGACGACAGGAACGGGATTCTGTAAAACATTACCAGCGAGGGGCCAGATGGGTTAGGTTAGGATGTGATACGTTATAGACGTATATAATGTTCCCGCCGAGAAGAAGGGGCCGATACGCCAGGAATGTTGTAAAATACTACATTCGAGATGATAGCTTGCCTTAGGTTAG
>CAXAJV010000432.1:35000-42965 GCA_963969225.1 Xylocopa violacea | reverse complement strand
ACTTCTGCCTCCGTGATGGGAGCAGCGTCGGGAGTACCGGGCGCGAAGCGTGCGCCTTCCCTAATGACACGTTGTTCCGGCGTGTCTTCTTCTTCCCGGTCGTCGGGGACGTGTGCCTCCAAGAGCAAGCTGGCTGTTTCGCGGCAGTTGGATGTGGTTTCACTACTACGCCGGAGAGTGCTGAGGACTCTCTCAACTCGGAGTTTTTTCGCCTGGTACTTGTATACGGTGCTCCAGGGCCCCGAGTTCCCGTTCGACGTAACAAATCGTCGCCAGCTTTCGAGCTTCGTCCGCTTCACCGTCCTACTGTATTCCCGCAAGGAAGAACGGTACTTTAGTAGTTTTGCACGGTGGGCGGCTTCGTCTCTTTCTCTCAGTAAGGCACGACGTAGACGGTACACGTGCTTTTTCTTTTTCGTGAGCTCGCGAGTCCACCACGGGTTGGACTTCCTAAAAACTCTTTTGGGTGGCATCGACGCAGCGCAAGCATCAGCGATGACGCCTGTGAGCGTTTTTGCCATCTTCTCGACGTCTTCCACAGAGTCGAGCCGGAGGGCCTCAAGCCTCGATCTGGATAGATCGGCTAGGCGACCGCAGTAGCGCTTCCAATCGGCCCGACGAGTGTCGAACCGAGTGCTCGCACCACCCCGATCCGCCGCTTTGGCTCTCGGTACCCTCAGCCCGATATCTATGGCGTTGTGGTCGCTGTTGGCCCAACCGCACCGTACCTTCCAGCCCCTGACGAAAGGGAGCATGGATGGCGACGCCAGGGTTACATCGATGAAAGACTCACCCCTCGTCGACCAGTAGGTGGGCGGCTGCCGAGCGTCATTCACAACTTCCATGCCAAACGATCGGATGAACGTTTCGAACATCGCACCTCTTTCGTCTGTTCTCTGTGGCCCCCAGAGTGACGACCGAGCGTTGGCATCTACCGACACTATGAGTCTCTTCCCCCTCAGAGACTGAAACACCATCTCGAGGTGTCTGAGGTGCTCCTCGATATCGTCGCTATACTGGAAATAGCATGATGCGACGTATACCGAGAAGCCGGGCGCCAGCACTTCTGCACACACACAGTGTTCCGTGCTTAGCTGCGAGACAAAAATCATCTCGAAGCGAGGGTTGCAAACGACAACCGCAGCCCACGGGAATTGTGAACTGACGGCCGCCACCCTCGCCCCGATCCCTAGTCCACTAACGGTGTGGCTCGTGCCAGAAGACCTGACGTATGGTTCCTGCAATAGCAGGACGTCCAAGTGTTTTGAAGCTACGAGCTGTCGCACCTCGCCTGCAACTGTGGCTGAATGCTGCATGTTCAGCTGCAGTATCCTAATGCCCGTGGTCTCGATTACGGACGGAGACGTCGTCGTCGACGTCGATACGTTCGCGGTCGCGGGCGCGGGCGCGATGGGGTTTTGGGATGACGCGGTCGCGGAGGGCAGGTTCGCGGGGCTATCGCATGAGTTAGTTCCTATTTCGATTTCAGTCTCAGCCGGAGATACCGGATCCGGCCTGAGCCTCGAGTCGCGTTTCGCTGCGCGGATTTGGACAGCACGAGGGCTGATGCCTGGAGGCCGCGCCAGTGTCGTGTGAGCAGAAGCACACCCGGTCGCGGCTTGGCGATGATGCCGAGGAGCGGCCGTCATCGAGCGCGTTACCGGACGGCTTCGTTGCTCGACAGTGGGGCCAGCACCTGGGGGCGAGGTCTCGGGCCGAAGGATGTTCGCCCGCCTTGACCTATTCATCGCCACGATGACTTCTCCCGGTCCTGCCCTCACCCGGAGATCCGAATGGAGGGCTATTTTACCTCCGGAGTGTTTAGGACCAAGCGAAGCCATCATGAAATTTGCGAGTTTAGGGGATGATGCTTCTTACGTGGAGTGAAGGTGGGGTCGTCGCTCCCCATCGGCGCGCATCACACGCCGCTCTGCCTCTTGGTGCTTTCACACTTGTCGGGAAGGTGGGGTCGTTACTCCCCATCAGCGCGCACCGGCGCTGCCCTGCCGGGGCCGCGGTCTCCTGATTTAAGTAACCGGGAGACGCACGCGAGAGCCGTTTATTGTTCTAGAGTGTGCCTTAGTTCCGCGGTGAGCACTGCGGACGGCACACGTGGATGGGGGCTCGTTGAGCTGGTAGGACGGAACGAGTTCCCGAGTTATTGGTGTAAGTCGTTCTTAGACGAAGGACGGAGTCTCGACTTCGAGATGGGGTATCCGCTGGTCGCCTGTCCGAGCGTTTAGTACGCTCACCTGGTCGACTGGGACCCTTGCGATGGTCGATCTTTGGGTCGACCACCTGGTAGTTTGTATGTGGGCCCTTTTGCCACTATTGAGACTCTAGGAGACTATGCGGTCTCCAAACCTTGGCCAAATACGAGCCAGGTCATCTTCGTGTATGTACCGTGAGGAGCTGTCGGCCGGCTGCCGTCAGACTGCACTTTGGCACTGGCATCTAGTCTCCTTCGGCTAGGTGTTAAGTGCCAGTTTGTGTGTTTGAGACCTCACTTGGCGAGATGGTATCGCCAGTGGTTTTCGGACCATCAAAAATCTTCTGCGACCAGCTATTTTAAAAACACCCGCTTTTGTAGCTGGGGGCAAAAATCTTCTGGGACTGGTTCCGAAAATTTTCTGGGACTGGAGCCGAAAAAAGGTTCCCGCTTTTGCAGCTGGGTTACGAAAAAATTTTTGGGACTGGAGCCTAAAATATATACGTAAAAAATTTCATAAAAAAAGCCGCCAGCACCTAGGTTTCCCCAGGTGCCAGCGGCGTAAAAAATTTCATAAAAAAAGCCGCCGACACTCGGCGTAGTGCCAAGTGCCAGCGAGATAGGGACAGAATTGGGAATCTCGTTAATCCATTCATGCGCGTCACTAATTAGATGACGAGGCATTTGGCTAATTTCTGTACTGACTCTCAGAAGGAGAGCCAGTAGACTTCCGAGGTTTAACCCCCTCGTAGGGTGTATAACAATAAATAAATAACAAAAGATAAAATAAAATAAAGTAAAATTTATACGCGAGCCTACTTTCTAGCTTCGCTGCCACGGGATCTGCCCGCGAACTTGGAAAAATTAGGAACGGGGACCCTTTCGGGAGGCGAACTTGGCCACACACCGAAGTGTGCGCACAGGGAAAACCACGCGTAGGTGTCGCCCCGGGTTCTCCATGCATAGAACCCGCCCCGCGCCCTACTATACAAAAGTATAGTAGAACTCGCTCCGCTCGGTGTAAAGGGCCGAGACGGGCTAACATTAATACTTCAGCTGGCAGCTGCTTCGTCTTTATACTTGTCTTTGCCTTGCGGCTGCGTTCAAGGCATGCGGTTAATATCATAAAATGTTCTAGCCTTACGGCTTGGTCAATTTTATAAATTTCTTTCGTCCAGCCCGAAGGCAGTCATTTGTCAGTTAGTAAAAATTAATGGCATGCATGTCCCATCTACAAAAACCATCCACCATTGGTTTCGTCAAGCATAAACTAATAAATAAATAAATAAATAAATAAATAACTTAAAACGACTACAATGTGTAGTCGTAGTCAATAAATTCATTAGCCATCTCTATCGAAGACCGGAGGGCGATTAGTGAAGCCGTCAGCAGGTCCTTTGGCTTGAGCCCTAGGCGCCTGAGATTCTCTGCCGTCTTGCCAGGCATAGCCCCCCGACAACCAACTACTATGGGCAGCACTTCTGCCGACTTTCCTTTCAATTTGCTCTTTATTATTTCGGCAGTGTCTTTATATTTATTTATTTTCTCCTTGTATGCATTTCGGATATTTTCTTTATCTTCATACCTAACCGTTACGTCCACGACGAGGATCCTGTCATGGTCTTTGATGACCAAATCTGGCTTCCTCAGTTCACCGTGGACGTTAACGGCTGGTTCCTCAAACACTGCCCATTGCCTCGGCAGAGAATTTATTATCAACTTGCATATTTCATTGTGCCTTTTTATTCTTTTCGCCTTTGTGTGGGTGCAATTACCCAACACATGACCTAGGGTCTCCGCCTGGACGCCACATCTTCTGCATATATAATTTATATTGCTCTTCGCTCTTCGAAGAGCTACTCTAGTTCCAAAGGTATTAGTTCTTATTTTCAGGGCGTCCAGGTACCTGGACGGCTTCAGTAATTCTGGCCTATAGAGCCATTGATTACCAATTTTGTCCCCGAAAAATTCCCTTATACCCTGGCCTTGGGAGACGAGCTGCCTCCATCTCTCCGTGTCTTTTCTTTTTAGGGACCTCCTCGCTTCCTCGATGTCCTGCAGCTCGACTGGCCACTGCAGGCCTATGGACGCGGCGTACCTCTTTATTAACGACTCCTGCCCAAGATATGCGTTCCTTACAGCTTCATCCTCGGAGACGCGCATTCTTAACGCGTTCCTCAGCTTGGCCATCTTAACTATATTCGCCACCCTCTGGACACCTAGACCCCCATGGCTTTTGTCCGTATATATGATCCCGTCTGTCGTTGACGGGTGCAAATGTAAAATCTCTTTTATTATTTGTTTGATGCCATGATCTATTTGGTCTAGTATGCCCAGGGGCGGCGGATTGGCCACTAGTTTGTGTATATATCTGGGCAGGAGGTGTATTCTTATTAAGTTCACCTTTTGGTGAGGTTTTAGTTTCATTCTTTTAACAGTGTTTGCCGCGTCCATTATGTCTCTCACCGAGGTGCGCTGGAGGCCCCTCCACGGATCTATTATGACGCCAAGGTACTTCATTATCGTCTCCGGGTCGGCATAAGGAATAGCCTGCCGACCCAGAGTCAATTCAGGATTGGCCACAAACCATGTTTTGCTTCTGCCGACGATCTGGAACGTCGCACATTTTTCAGTTGCCACTTTCATATCTAATTTGCCAAGATAATTATACGTCATTTTTAATTGTTTCTTGGCTTCCTCTTCGTCTTTTGCTAGGAGGACCAGATCGTCGGCAAAGGCGAGAATGGAGACATTCTCGTCTCCCATTCTTACGCCCTCCGACTTCTCGTCAATTTTCCCAATTAGGGGATCAATCACCAAGTTAAAAAGTAGCGGAGAGAGTGGATCTCCCTGCTTAACGCCTCTTAGAAGGTCCACTTCTAGGGTTTCTTTGTTTTTACAATGAATAATGGTTTTGCACCCTTTGTACATTTGTTTGGTGTAGTTGGCAATAGGTGTTGGAATCCCTTTTATTTCTAATCCGTCAGCCAGCACGCTATGGGGTACTGTATCAAAGGCCTTCGAAATATCTATTAATGTTACTATGCCACCTCCTCCTTCTTTCATACTTTTAATAGCACTGTCCAAGATGGAGATGTTGTATTTACATCCATCTTCTCTTGTGAAACCCTTTTGGCGCGGGTGCTGCTTTATGCTGCCCCTAAGCCTCTTGTCTATCATTGCCGAATATAGTCTACCCAGGAGAGACCCGATGGTAATTGGTCTCCAGTTACTGACATCTTCCACGCTCTTCCCAGGTTTGGGTATCAGCGTGGTTCGATTCAGTTTCCACTGCGCTGGGTAGTGTCGGCTCAGCATTAAAAGGTTGCACAATTTCGCAAATACTGGCAGTGCCCCATCCTGCCTGAGGTGCATTTTTCGAATGCCATCGACACCGGCTGCTGTGTCGTTTTTGATTTTCTTAAATTTCTCTATGAGTTCCCCCAAAGCGACTGGCGTCCAGATTTCCTCCATTGCCAAATTTCTTTCTATTTCATTATTGTTTATTAGTTTTACTTGGGGCCCTGTCTTGCCCCATAATTCGCTGTACAGCGGACCGACTAAGTCTTTGCACGGAGGCTCCACCCCCTCCTTGTCATCGATGGACTTACCCATCAACGCCAGATCCAGGAGCTTTTTAGGGCACTTATTATACAGCTCCTGGTATCTGGCGTATATGTAACGCTTATACCTCGTCCCAGCATTACCATCTCGCGTACTATTGGTCTTTTTGCGCTTTTGCCTTTGTCTTTGGTTGCTGGGACCGCCCTCTACATCCTTGGTGAGTATCTCGCTAAATTTCAATGTTAACATATTTACTTCATCCTCACCAATTACGCTCCGGTTGGCTGCTTCTATTATCTCTCTTTCCATATTCCAGAATTTGCTTCTTTCATTAACGCAGCCAACTCTTATGGCCTCTCGGATGTTGTCCTTCCACTTAATTCTTTCCTCAACAATCCGGAGGTCCTCGCCTTCCTCGACGGCCGACTCGTAGTGTGAGCTAGATGAGGATTCGCTACTGGACGAATCCTCCGAGTCGGCCGCCACTTCCTCCCTCTCGACGGGCAAGAGCCTCCTTTTATCACTAATTTGCTTCAATGTTTTGCCAGGTAGGAACTCTCTAATAGCTACATTTGGCTGCTTAAGGTTTTTAAAACGTTCGTTTAATATTTTCAGGAGGTCTACTTCCTCCTTAGACCAGGCCGAGGCCCTATTGCCTGGTCGGTTCCTACTCTGGCTGCGGCCGGCCTTTGCTCTTTTCAAGTTTCTTATCTGCGGATGTTTAAATCTCTCGTGCATTGATAGGCCGGCTCGCGTTTGGAAGATCTTCCCGCAGGAGTCGCATTTGACCCCCGAGCTGCTCTGGTGGTCTGAGCTTCCTTTACATTTTGGGAGGTGACACCGACACCCATGAAGCCTTTCAAACTCCTTCAGGCATACGGCGCACCTCCACATGATATTTACTCGGGGGTGCTGTTCTTCTACGTGTTCTTTGAACTTCGACTCCTGCAGGAACCTCCGGTCTACTCCCCTTTTCTCGCACATTCCGCATTTGATTTGCCCGTCTAAAGGGAGGTCCACACATTGACCAAACTCGTTTGCCGGGTTCATGCCATAGTCGTCATCAATGGCCCTCCGATCCAAAGCGGACAAGTCCGCCACAGAGACCCCAGGGCCGGGGGTCTCTGCGTCCGAGGCTTCACATCTGCTGCTTGCCATTTCTGCAACATTAAATTCTCTATTCGTCAATCCCATCCAATCCAAGCCTTAGCCTAATAAAAGCCAGGTCGTCAACGTGCAACTACCTAGAGGAGTGATCAGCCCGCCGCCGACAGACAGCTCTCTCGCCCCTATTTCTCTGACATCGAGACTCGCGTGGCAAGGTGTTAAGTGCCAGAAGCGTGTTGGGAGCCTCGCATGGCAAGGTGATAGCGCCAGCAGCGTCAAGAGTATCGAAAATTTTCTGGGACTGGCTCCCAAAGATGCCTGCTCCTGAAGCCAGGTCATAAAAAAAGCCGCCAGCACCCAGGTTGCCCATAGGTGCCAGCGGCCTCCAGAAAAAAGGTCATAAAAAAAGCCGCCAGCACTTGGTTTACACCAAGCACCAGCGGCTTATATTTTCGATCCCTGAACCGCTCGAGGTCCCATTTAACGCTCGAGACTCAGATGCCAGCGGCGCACTACCTGCTTAAGCAGGTAAGATGTTTAAACCGGGCACTGCGTGCCCTCTTCTACAGAAAGAATCACCACCACTCACCAGTTATGTAATTTTATGTCTTGTCGGCCGACTAGGCCGACCACTCCTCAGCTCGGAAGGTGGGGTCGCCACTCCCCAACGGTGTGCACCATCACCGCTCCGTGCCTTAAGAGAGTCATAGTTACTCCCGCCGTTTACCCGCGCTTTTTTGAATTTCTTCACGTTGACATTCAGAGCACTGGGCAGAAATCACATTGCGTCAACACCCTTGGGGGCCATCGCAATGCTTTGTTTTAATTAGACAGTCGGATTCCCCTAGTCCGTGCCAGTTCTGAGCCGAGCGTTGAATGGCGGCCGAAGAGGACGACAAGATACGGCGAACCGCCTCTGAAGCCTCGCAGCAAGGAAGATCCGTGGGAGGCCAAGGCACGGGACCGAGCTCGGATTCCGGGTTACGCATGCACGAAGCAGCGGCCCGTTCAGCTCGCCCAGGCCCGGCACGTCAGCCAAACCCACTTCCCGACCAAGCCCGACACGCCCCGCTCCTCAGAGCCAA
>CAXAJV010000432.1:27500-32500 GCA_963969225.1 Xylocopa violacea | reverse complement strand
TAAATCCCGTTTTCTTTCGGGAAAACGGGAAAAAAAAAAATTCGACAACATACAAGAGAGATGATTACGGAGCTTCGACGCACGGGGACGGCAGACGACGAAAAGAACTTTCGTCGTCTCCGACGCAGCGATCCTTTCATTTACCGCTCGATTACCACAAAACTCCGCCGTTCTTCTCGGCGAAGCGTTTTGCGCACCGCGCCAATGTCATTCGTGTCGGTTCTCGGATTCGTAATGCATACGAGACCCTCGCTGGACAACCAAGTTGCCGGCGATTTTTAACATCCGTCCTCTCTTATCGTAGCTATGAACGATTATAAATAATTCCAGCGGTTCCACCTTCCGCGCGTAACACGCAGAGATCGAAACGGAGCGGCTCCTTTTCCCCGATTTATCACCCTGATCCGTCGGAACGACGGATAGGCCGAGTTGGAGCGCGCCCACGCGAATCTCTCTGCTGCGTGGAACGGGAAATAAAAAAAAAAAGGAACGCACGCGTGGAATTACATAACCAAGCTGCGCTTTCCGGGGACTGGATGACCGGCTTTTTGATCGCGCGGTCCCGTCTCGACAACGAAGACATGGGGTGACCAACAACTTGTGGCACCGAGCAGCACCTCGTCGAAGTATAACTTCGAGCCTCGCCAATGGGGTGGGCACAATCTCTTCCCGTATCTACTCTCTAAACGACTCTCCTCGTTGCGCGTGGCGTTACCGATTCGAGTTCTGTGCTTCGGAATCTGCGGACGCGCGTCACAGGCCAGAAACGTTACAATCGACCATATATATATATACCAAATGTTCCGATCGACACCGGGCTGACAGACAGAGGCAGCACACCGAGGACGCACGGTAAATTCGAGTCTCGACGAACGTGGCTGGGGTCAGATTCGAACATCCCAAGATCATCAGCGTTCGAAGAGGAAATGCGTCCCCGTGCGCGCGTTTGTCTGTGGTCCCCGACAATCGACGGCATATGGAAATAAAATTCGAGATCGACTTCGGCAACGACGGCCTATATACATTGTATGTATTCGAGTGACGGTCCGCTCAATTTCTTCCTTACACAAAACATGGTATACGCGCACAACGCGCGGAGAGAGCAAGAGAGAGAACGGGTTATTCTGATGATTGAACGCAACAACACCCTGGGGCTGTGCGAACTTCGAACGATCGGATGCGCATCATCGTCCCTCACGTTACGACGATGTCGCTCGCTCTCTCTTTCTTGTATATTCTCTTCTCTCTCTCGACCGAGTTCCCAACAATTCGATTCTCTCAGTCTTGCGGCAAAAGAAAAATTCATTTTAAACGACGTCGAGCGCGCGGCATATCAATCGTGCGTTAAAGAGACGCGCGAAGAGTGGTCATGGTGTGTGGCGGGTGTGCGAATTTGGAATACGGAACAAAATCGGCAGTCGAAACACGAAGCGGTTCCCCGTGGGCGGTCGTCCGGTTAAACGAACGACTCACGACGCCACGAAGAACTCGCGCGAGTCCGTGATCGACACCGTCGATTTCCGTGAACCCGTTTAACGCACGCCGCACGCGCGCACACGTTACACCAGTCGCATATAGTCTCGGGGCACGGCCACAGACGACTCGGACGAACGTCCAACGATCGCTCGTACGTCGCGTATCGCTCCTCTTTTTCCCTTTCGGTGCGCCCGAACTCAGAAACGTTCGTAAATGGAATTCGAATGAACGACGGCGGGCAGATTCGAGCACCGGAGAGAAAAGATTCGACGAAACGCAACGCAAGCAGTATTCTGGTTACGTGAACGACCCTCAGCTAGGCGTGGTCCAGGAATTGTATCCGTGGACCGCAATGTGCGTTCGAAATGTCGATGTTCATGTGTCCTGCAGTTCACACGTTGACGCGCAATTAACTGCGTTCTTCATCGACCCACGAGCCAAGTGATCCACCGTTCAGGGTAATCGTATATGTATATTTTTTATTAATTGTTAAAGTCTCTTCGTACTAAGTTTCGAACAAGTCGAGACCCAAACGTCTCCGGCGAAGGAGACGCGGGCGTCGCCCGAATTCTCGGCGACACGATACCGTCCTACGGATGAAACGGACACGCCTGTTTCAGGGTGTTTAGGATACATCCTTTCGGATTCACGCCAGTGTGCCACGCGTCCAGGTAGATAAAATTTTTCGAAAATTCGTTAGGACTCTTCTTCGCGCGTATCGCGCAGACCCTCGAGGCGGTCCCCCCTTCCTCCCGACAACACGAAGCGAGCTTGTAAAATTCGATCTCGCAACGGCGGGTTTATTAAGGGACTCTCGACAACGAGGAAGAATACGCAAACGCGAATATATCGTCGTCCCCTCTGAACGAATGGCACGTGGAAGTGAATACAAAAAAAAAAAAAAAAGAAAGATATCCAACACCCAGCGGCGTATTGCTTTCGAGAAGTTGACGACGTTCGTACAGGTAAGTCGTAAAATATCGATGGGACTCGCCGTGAAACCTCGAAGCGGTCTATAATTTTACCCACCCGACAACACGAAGCGAGCATAAAAAATTATTCGATCTCGCAACGGCGGGTGTGTTTCCAGACTCGCGACAACGAGGCTTCGCTCGGCGAAGCGGTCCCCTCTGAACGAACGACACGATCAAAACCCGAACACAGGTGCGTGGTACAAGTTCCTCAAATTCCACGATCCACTGCACGATCTGTGCTTCAGAGCTCAGGTGATAAAAAAAAAAAAAAATTCGTTGGGACTCGGCCGCCAAAGCCTCGAGCGGTCTACCGTTTTTCCCCGGCAACACGAAGCGAGTATAAATTATTCGATCTCGCAACGGCCGGTTTCTCAGACTCTCGACAACGAGGCTATGGCAAAAAGCAAGTCCCCTCTGAGCTTGCAGCACAATTGTGAAACGGGAAAACGAACAAGTACCAGCGGCGTATTGCTTTCACGCAGAGACGCAAAATAATGGTACACACTCGACCTGTCGAATATGCAAAGTCGACGACATAACTTACCGTTCGGGTAAGAAAAATTCGTTAGGACTCGTCGGTTAACAACACCAACACCTCGAGCGCGGTCTGTATAATTTTATTTACCCGACAACACGAAGCGAGCATAATAAATGAGATTCGATCTCGCAACGGCGGGTTCATTATACAGACTCTAATCGCCAACGAGGCTTGGCCCGACGAATCGTCCCCTCCGAACGGAACGGTACGATCGACATTAACACAACCAGGGTACGCGGCGCGACACCACGCTCTTAACGAATTCGAAGTCGACGACGATCGTCGTTCGGGTAAAGATTCGTTGGGACTCGCCGTCGTACACAGCCTCGAGGCGGTCTGTTTCACCCGACAACGCGAAGCGAGCATAATATTGTTCGATCTCGCAACGGCACGGGTTTTCACAGACTCTCGACAACGAGGCTTGGCGGCGACGAATCGTCCCCTCCGAACGGAACGGTACGATCGACTAAAACAGGATACGCGCGACACACGCTCTTAAAGGAATTCGAAGTCGACGACGGCGCGTCCGTTCGGGTGAAGATTCGTTGGGACTCGCCGCACGCGCAGCCTCTGAGCGGTCCAATTTAACCTGCGACACGAAGCGAGCATAAAATGGTTCGATCTCGCAACGGCAACGGGTTTTCATAGACTCTATGAGAGCGAGGCTTGGCGGCGACGAATCGTCCCCTCCGAACGGAACGGTACGATCGACTAAAACAGGATACGCGCGACACACGCTCTTAAAAGAAATCGAAGTCGACGACGGCGCGTCCGTTCGGGTGAATGATTCGTTGGGACTCGCCGCACGCGCAGCCTCTGAGCGGTCCAATTTAACCTGCGACACGAAGCGAGGATAAAATTGTTCGATCTCGCAACGGCAACGGGTTTTCAGACACTCAACAACGAGGCTTGGCGGCGACGAATCGTCCCCTCCGAACGAAACGGTACGGTACGATCGACTGGTATAAAAGAGCGGGCGACACACGATCCTGCGAATTCGAGGTCGACGACGGTACAACACGTTCATCGTTCGGGTGAAGATTCGTTGGGACTCGCCGCGCGCGCAGCCTCGAAGCGGTCCAATTTAACCTGCGACACGAAGCGAGCATAAAATTGTTCGATCTCGCAACGGCACGGGTTTTCACAGACTCTCGACAACGAGGCTTGGCGGCGACGAATCGTCCCCTCCGAACGAAACGGTACGGTACGATCGACTGGTATAAAAGAGCGGGCGACACACGATCCTGCGAATTCGAGGTCGACGACGGTACAACACGTTCATCGTTCGGGTGAAGATTCGTTGGGACTCGCCGCGCGCGCAGCCTCGAAGCGGTCCAATTTAACCTGCGACACGAAGCGAGCATAAAATTGTTCGATCTCGCAACGGCACGGGTTTTCTCAGACTCTCGACAACGAGGCTTGGCGGCGACGAATCGTCCCCTCCGAACGAAACGGTACGGTACGATCGACTGGTATAAAAGAGCGGGCGACGCGATCCTACGAATTCGAGGTCTACGACGGTACACACGTTCGTCGTTCGGGTAAAGATTCGTTGGGACTCGCCGTCGTACACAGCCTCGAGGCGGTCCGTTTCACCCGACAACACGAAGCGAGCATAAAGTTGTTCGAGCTCGCAACGGCACGGGTTTTCACAGACTCTCGACAACGAGGCTTGGCGGCGACGAATCGTCCCCTCCGAACGAAACGGTACGGTACGGTACGATCGACCTGATCGTAGAGAGCGGTCGCGGTGGCACGACCCTGCGAGAATTCGAGGTCGACGACGATCGTTGTTCGTCGTTCGGGTAAAGATTCGTTGGGACTCGTCGCCGTACACCCTCGAGGCGGTCTGTTTAGCCCGGCAACGCGAAGCGAGCATAAAATTGTTCGATCTCGCAACGGCACGGGTTTACCCAGACTCTCGACAACGGGGCTTGGCGGCGACGAATCGTCCCCTCCGAACGGAACGGTACGACGATCGACTGTTTTTACAGGAGGCGCGCGCGCGCGCG
>CAXAJV010000432.1:12500-17500 GCA_963969225.1 Xylocopa violacea | reverse complement strand
TGTCGCTTATTTTCTGGCAATGCGTTCGGACGCGCATTCCTTTATCGAACGTGACGCCTAGGTACTTAACCGCGGGTCTAAATTTTATCTTCGCGTCTCCTATACGGATGGTCGGTGGTCTACCGGCAAGGTCGGCTTTCGAAGGCCGAACGGCCTTGCGTTTTCTATCGGGACGGGCGCCTCCTCTTCGACCTAAAATTTGCCGCTCGATCCAGCCACTCTTGAGGACAATTGCCTCCGTCTTTGTGGCCGAGATTTCGAGTTTGGCCGAGCTACACCACCTAAGTATTTGGTTCGCGACCTGTTGACCTTGGGTCTCGAGGTCACGCCTACTATTTCCGCTTATTAGGACGAGAAGATCGTCCGCATAAGCGATAAACCTATTCTCGACTGTGGTCTGAAGTGACCGCAGGAGATCGTCGAACATGAGGTTCCAGCAGGCGGGACCGAGTACGGAGCCTTGCGGACACCCCCTCGTCGCCTGCTTCGAAACCTGTTCGGAAGCTATCGAGATCTTAACCCGTCGGCCGTCGAAGTAATTAGAAATTACTCCGAAAACATTCCGAGGGCAGTCTCGCTCTCTAAGGGAATTCAAAACTAGGGGCCACCAGACGTTGTCGAAGGCCCCGGAGATGTCGAAGAGCATTGCCGCCACGTATCGATCCTGCGAGGCATCGACCAGGCGGCGCAACTCCACGATAGCGTCCTCCGTCGACTTTCCGGGCGTGAACCCGAATTGCCGGTCGGACACTTTTCCAGGCGCCAACGACGTCTGATAGAGGCGCTTCTTGAGAAGCTTTTC
This sequence comes from Xylocopa violacea, assembly GCA_963969225.1. NCBI lineage: Eukaryota > Metazoa > Arthropoda > Insecta > Hymenoptera > Apidae > Xylocopa > Xylocopa violacea. The sequence continues at coordinate 16,698 of CAXAJV010000432.1, read as the reverse complement.
GAAAAGTTTACCTATCACTGAGAGGAGGCAGATCGGACGGTAGGATTTTGGATCCTTCTCGTCCTTCCCTTCCTTAAGAAGTACTCGTAGAGAGCCCTCCTTCCAGACGAAGGGAAAGACGCCCCATTGAAGGCATCCATTAAAAAGCCGCGTAATTTGGCCGGGAATGACTCTAACCGCGGTTTTCAGCGCGCGGACCTCGACGTGGTCCGGCCCTGGCGCTTTATTATTTTTGAATGTTCGAACGGTACTCACGACCTCTGCCTCCGTGATGGGGGCAGCGTCGGGAGTACCGGGCGCGATGCGTGCGCCTTCCCTAATGACACGTTGGTCCGGCGTGTCTTCTTCTTCCCGGTCGTCGGGAACGTGTGCCTCCAAGAGCAAGCTGGCTGTTTCGCGGCAATTCGATGTGGTTTCACTACCACGCCGGAGAGTGCTGAGGACTCTCTCAACTCGGAGTTTCTTCGCCTGGTACTTGTATACGGTGCAGATAGGGACAGAATATTATTCTTAACCCGGCCCCGGGAGGGGGCTCGAGTATGCTACCTCGCCATTATGGCACACGCGGAAAAACACCCTTTTTCCCTACTCCCCCGGCCAAGCCCCCGCCGAGGGAGCGGATGTGGAGAAACCAGCACCGCATTGCACATTTGTTTCGTCATTTAAACTCCTGCTGCGCGTCCAGCCGCGCAACAGGGTAAGCTAAGTTTATCGGTTTTGGTGCATCGTGTTATCTTTCAACACCTTTACGTAGGGAGAAGAAGACCCCTCCTGACTCCTCGTCGGCTGTAAGGACTTTTGTTCTCCGAACGCAAATTTGGTTTTGGGTTCAATATTGATTCCCCAAAGCCTACCCAACGTTCGGGTCAGATAGGGACAGAATACTCTGAACCCGGCCCCGGGAAGGGGCACGAGTCTGCTACCTCGCCTTAAGGGCATACGCAACATTTTCCCATCGACTTCCCAACGCGAACCTGTCCTCTGGAACGGGAGAGGAAAAAGGAACGGGAGAGGAAAAAACAGATAGGGACAGAATTGGGAATCTCGTTAATCCATTCATGCGCGTCACTAATTAGATGACGAGGCATTTGGCTATTTTTTTTTTTTTTTTTTTTTTTTTTTTTTTTTTTTTTTTTTTTTTTTTTTTTTTTTAATCTGGTGGTGCCCTGATTACAGTTAATACACCACCGGACATTATACCTGAAAAGCAGGCAGCACTTGAAAAAGGGAGGGAGCAATCCGCTCGTTGGATTTAGCCTATCCAATACCTGTTCGAGAATGAGTTCTAGTGACACATGTACTAGTGCAAAAGGTGTTAAAGCATGCAAGTGTGCCTATCACAGCTCGGCTTGACAGTATTTTTACGTCTTTCTTCCGAATGATACCGGTTTCCAGTAAACCGGTTACAGACTGAGGTGACCAGATCCCACGCCAGGTTAATGTACAAGAAAAGGTCTTCACAGTCGTACAGTTATATTTATTCATTATTTCTCTTATAAGGCTGCTATTTTGGCTATAATAGAGCACCTTCTGGTCGTGAGATCTTCTGAGGCAAGCTTGTTCGCCAACTACCTGCGCATCTATCACGAAAGCAGTGTTTCCCAAAGAGCCCACTATATCAGGCTTTCTTAGCCCTTCTTGGGTGTTGAAGTGGGGTTCACTATCCACCTGAAAACCCATGGTTCTCAGGTTTCGCTCCATATAGTGGGTTAGAGCGTTGTGTCGCTTAATGCGAGCCGCGTGGGATCTATGACACTGCTGCACTACGTGATTTAGTGTTTCAGGTGCAAGACATCCCGCTCGGCATTGTCTCTCTAATCGACGGCCCCGAGATATTCGTGAGCGCGTCGGCAATGCGTTAATTCGAGCCCGGCAGGAATTAACGTAGTCCTTGCCTGAAAGAAAGCGGGAACCGTCGCCTATCCAGTCGTGTTGGGTTTTAACGGATCGAGAATGTTTCAAGGCAGAGCCATCGACTGATCTATATAGTATTTCAGCCCATCGGTTGTTAACTTTGTATTTGGTATCATACGCGATACCGTGATCGTTCAGACGTCGAGAAGCTTTCTGGATCTCCTCTTGAAGGAAGAAACCTGAGGCACCCGAAGCCGCCTGAGAGCTCAGGGGCAATTTCTTCAGGCGCGATAGTCGGTGAAGAGGTGCAGTCCACCTGAACGAAGGTAGCCCAAGCCCACCATCTTGTATGGTAGCATGAAAATAACCATTGGGCGTATCCTTAGGCAAATGCAACCATTTCCTAGCTACTGAGCGAATGACACGATCAATTTTGACAAGAACACCTAGATTTATGTTACCCAAAGATAGTAAATGGTATAACCCGGGAATCACATACACACGAAGAATGAATGTCCTTTGTTGTGGCTTTAGTGGTGCCCTAGTCAAGCGCTCTAGATCTTTTAATAGTTTAGCTGACGGGTTAATCGATAGTCGACCTTCAGGTGTAAAGGGTATACCTAGGTACGTCCACTGGTCTGTTCTTTTCAAGGCCTTCAATTCATGGCCTTTAACTGTGAAAGTAGCCGTTGTATCTATAACCGCTTTCTTCATGTGCGGCACAGATTTTAAAGCTACGGTAAAAGATTTTCCTGAATTAATGAACAGACCAGTTTGAGAGAAAAAGGCAGTAGCCATATCCAAGAGGGTTTGAAGGCCGCGCTGCGTCGATGACATAAACAATATGTCGTCAGCAAAAGCTGCAGCATTTATTCGCATCCCATCAATATCAGCACCGATCTCGTTGGGTAATAATTTAAAGAGGCGATCAATAACAAGATTGAAAAGTATAGGGGAGAGGGGATCACCCTGCTTTACACCACGGGATGGCCTGATAGGCGGGGACATCCAACCAGGACACGAAAACCGAGTGGTTCCGGTTTCATATACGTATTTAACGTAGTTTACAAAGGTGGTGGGGACGCCTGCCGAAATTAACGTGTCAACTATAGCTCTATGCGAGATGGAATCGAACGCTTTTGCTATGTCGATAGAAGAAAGAAACAGCGATTTAAATCTCTGGTGATGATAGCGGAGAGTCATGTCTAAAAGAAAAACATTTTCAGAACAACCATCGGCGGAACGGAAACCACGTTGTCGGTCGTCAAATGGGAGTTTCTTGGAGAGCCTATTTGCTAATATCTTGTGGAAACAACGGGTAATGACGGATGAGACTGCTATTGGTCGAAAATCGCCCGGTTCACTAGCATTAGCTTTCTTCGCGATAAAAGATGTCCTTGATTCTAACAGAAAAGATGGGACTTTTCCCACCAGGAGAAATAAGTTTAAGATTTTTAACAATACAATTTTAGGGACACTGCGAAGAAGTCTAGGGGAAACACCATCTGGGCCTGCAGCTGCGCCACTTCTTAAATATGCCCGTTCAATTTCCTCTGGTGTAATCGGTTTCCACAACTCATCATGCGTTCTCTCAGGTAGCATAATACCAGGAGAATCATTCGATGGTTTGCACATTATTGTAGTCCAAAAGGTGGTCATTATCTCCTCGGGAGGATATGTGAAGTGGTCAATGTCACTTAAAATCTCGTTTACACACCGAGAGCGACTCTTTCGCCAGAGATCCTGTATTTTAGCATATTCGATACGCCTTGCTTTTCTCCTGGAGGTTGTCGACGCCGGTTTTTCCGACCTTGCCAATTTTTGGTTCGGTCTAGTAAAGATTGCTCGAAGGTAAAGAGAGAGTTTTTCAAAAGTCTCTTCTCTGGGCACCAAGTGCACGTTTCTGCAAATATTATCCAGTTCGTACTGCTGGAAGTCTGCACTAGTGCCAGAAGGGAGTTGTCTAAGGAATTCCATTATCGGATCAGAGCTAGAAGCATTAACGTCTTGGTGTCTAGACTGATTTTCCAATGTAGGTGTTATATCAGAAGAAGAATCACATCTATGCACTGCAGATGGGGCACTCTGAAGAATAGAAATGACTCTCTCTTTATAGCTGGCTGACTTGCGGTGGCTTTTAATCGATTCTAATGATCGCTCAGGAAAAGCACGATGAAGTGCTTGGTTAATAAACCTGACACCAGATTGCACTAATTCCGCTTCCTTTCGAGCTAGTAATGCTTCTTCCTCACTATTCCATCTGGTTTTCTTTGCAGGAACATTTGTGCATGTGCGAGCGTCATACCAGTCTTGGTGAGCTCTCCTATGATGGACTCCACGACCA
>CAXAJV010000432.1:5000-7500 GCA_963969225.1 Xylocopa violacea | reverse complement strand
CGCAAGCAGTATTCTGGTTACGTGAACGACCCTCAGCTAGGCGTGGTCCAGGAATTGTATCCGTGGACCGCAATGTGCGTTCGAAATGTCGATGTTCATGTGTCCTGCAGTTCACACGTTGACGCGCAATTAACTGCGTTCTTCATCGACCCACGAGCCAAGTGATCCACCGTTCAGGGTAATCGTATATGTATATTTTTTATTAATTGTTAAAGTCTCTTCGTACTAAGTTTCGAACAAGTCGAGACCCAAACGTCTCCGGCGAAGGAGACGCGGGCGTCGCCCGAATTCTCGGCGACACGATACCGTCCTACGGATGAAACGGACACGCCTGTTTCAGGGTGTTTAGGATACATCCTTTCGGATTCACGCCAGTGTGCCACGCGTCCAGGTAGATAAAATTTTTCGAAAATTCGTTAGGACTCTTCTTCGCGCGTATCGCGCAGACCCTCGAGGCGGTCCCCCCTTCCTCCCGACAACACGAAGCGAGCTTGTAAAATTCGATCTCGCAACGGCGGGTTTATTAAGGGACTCTCGACAACGAGGAAGAATACGCAAACGCGAATATATCGTCGTCCCCTCTGAACGAATGGCACGTGGAAGTGAATACAAAAAAAAAAAAAAAAGAAAGATATCCAACACCCAGCGGCGTATTGCTTTCGAGAAGTTGACGACGTTCGTACAGGTAAGTCGTAAAATATCGATGGGACTCGCCGTGAAACCTCGAAGCGGTCTATAATTTTACCCACCCGACAACACGAAGCGAGCATAAAAAATTATTCGATCTCGCAACGGCGGGTGTGTTTCCAGACTCGCGACAACGAGGCTTCGCTCGGCGAAGCGGTCCCCTCTGAACGAACGACACGATCAAAACCCGAACACAGGTGCGTGGTACAAGTTCCTCAAATTCCACGATCCACTGCACGATCTGTGCTTCAGAGCTCAGGTGATAAAAAAAAAAAAAAATTCGTTGGGACTCGGCCGCCAAAGCCTCGAGCGGTCTACCGTTTTTCCCCGGCAACACGAAGCGAGTATAAATTATTCGATCTCGCAACGGCCGGTTTCTCAGACTCTCGACAACGAGGCTATGGCAAAAAGCAAGTCCCCTCTGAGCTTGCAGCACAATTGTGAAACGGGAAAACGAACAAGTACCAGCGGCGTATTGCTTTCACGCAGAGACGCAAAATAATGGTACACACTCGACCTGTCGAATATGCAAAGTCGACGACATAACTTACCGTTCGGGTAAGAAAAATTCGTTAGGACTCGTCGGTTAACAACACCAACACCTCGAGCGCGGTCTGTATAATTTTATTTACCCGACAACACGAAGCGAGCATAATAAATGAGATTCGATCTCGCAACGGCGGGTTCATTATACAGACTCTAATCGCCAACGAGGCTTGGCCCGACGAATCGTCCCCTCCGAACGGAACGGTACGATCGACATTAACACAACCAGGGTACGCGGCGCGACACCACGCTCTTAACGAATTCGAAGTCGACGACGATCGTCGTTCGGGTAAAGATTCGTTGGGACTCGCCGTCGTACACAGCCTCGAGGCGGTCTGTTTCACCCGACAACGCGAAGCGAGCATAATATTGTTCGATCTCGCAACGGCACGGGTTTTCACAGACTCTCGACAACGAGGCTTGGCGGCGACGAATCGTCCCCTCCGAACGGAACGGTACGATCGACTAAAACAGGATACGCGCGACACACGCTCTTAAAGGAATTCGAAGTCGACGACGGCGCGTCCGTTCGGGTGAAGATTCGTTGGGACTCGCCGCACGCGCAGCCTCTGAGCGGTCCAATTTAACCTGCGACACGAAGCGAGCATAAAATGGTTCGATCTCGCAACGGCAACGGGTTTTCATAGACTCTATGAGAGCGAGGCTTGGCGGCGACGAATCGTCCCCTCCGAACGGAACGGTACGATCGACTAAAACAGGATACGCGCGACACACGCTCTTAAAAGAAATCGAAGTCGACGACGGCGCGTCCGTTCGGGTGAATGATTCGTTGGGACTCGCCGCACGCGCAGCCTCTGAGCGGTCCAATTTAACCTGCGACACGAAGCGAGGATAAAATTGTTCGATCTCGCAACGGCAACGGGTTTTCAGACACTCAACAACGAGGCTTGGCGGCGACGAATCGTCCCCTCCGAACGAAACGGTACGGTACGATCGACTGGTATAAAAGAGCGGGCGACACACGATCCTGCGAATTCGAGGTCGACGACGGTACAACACGTTCATCGTTCGGGTGAAGATTCGTTGGGACTCGCCGCGCGCGCAGCCTCGAAGCGGTCCAATTTAACCTGCGACACGAAGCGAGCATAAAATTGTTCGATCTCGCAACGGCACGGGTTTTCACAGACTCTCGACAACGAGGCTTGGCGGCGACGAATCGTCCCCTCCGAACGAAACGGTACGGTACGATCGACTGGTATAAAAGAGCGGGCGACACACGATCCTGCGAATTCGAGGTCGACGACGG
>CAXAJV010000431.1:99200-344200 GCA_963969225.1 Xylocopa violacea | reverse complement strand
GGACTCTACGTCTCCGTGGGACCTTTATATACATCAATAACGTAATATAACTTAACCTAACCCAACCTGACATGTCGGCGGTAATATTTGACAACATTCCTGGCGAATTGGCCAAGACGTCTGCGTGGGTCCTTCATATACATCATTAACGTAATATAATCTAACCTAACCCAACCTAACATCTCGGCGGTAATATTTGACAACTTGCCTGGCGAGTTATCCTCTACGTGGGACATTCATATGCATCAATAACGTATTATAATCTAACCTGACCCACGTGACATCTCGGCGGTAATATTTGACGACATTCCTGGCGAGTTGGACTCTACGTCTCCGTGGGACCTTTATGTACTTCAATTACGTAATATAACCTAACCTAACCCAACCTGACATCTCGGCGGTAATATTTGACAACATTCCTGGCGAGTTGGCCCCGACGTCTGCGTGGGTCCTTCGTATACATCACTAACGTAACATAACCTAACCTAACCCAACCTAACATCTCGGCGGTAACATTTGACAACATTCCTGGCGATCTATCCTCTACGTGGGACATGCATATGCATCAATAACGTAATATAACCTAACCTAACACAACCTGACATCTCGGCGGTAATATTTGACGACATTCCTGGCGAGTTGGACTCTACGTTTCCGTGGGACCTTTATATACTTCAATTACGTAATATAACCTAACCTAACCCAACCTGACATCTCGGCGGTAATATTTGACGACATTCCTGGCGAGTTGGCACCGACGTCTGCGTGGGTCCTTCGTATACATCACTAACGTAATATAACCTAACGTAATCCAACCTGACATCTCGGCGGTAATATTTGAAGACATTCCTGGCGAGCTATCCTCTCCGTGGGACATTCATATGCATCAATAACGTAATATAACCTAACCTAACCCAACCTGACACCTCGGCGGTAATATTTGACAACATTCCTGGCGAGTTGGCCCCGACATCTGCGTAGGTCCTTCGTATACATCATTAACGTAATGTAACCTAAAATAACCCAACCTAACATCTCGGCGGTAACATTTGACAACATTCCTGGCGAGCTATCCTCTACGTGGGACATTCATATGCATCAATAACGTAATATAACCTAACCTAACCCACCTGACATCTCGGCGGTAATATTTGACGACATTCCTGGCGAGCTCTCCTCTACGTGGGACATTCATATGCATCAATAACGTAATATAACCTAACCTAACCCAACCTAACATCTCGGCGGTAATATTTGACAACATTCCTGGCGAGCTATCCTCTACGTGGGACATTCATATGCATCAATTACGTAATATAACCTAACCTAACCCACCTGACATCTCGGCGGTAATATTTGACGACATTCCTGGCGAGTTGGACTCTACGTCTCCGTGGGACCTTTATATACTTCAATTACGTAATATAACCTAACCTATCCGAACCTGACATCTCGGCGGTAATATTTGACGACATTCCTGGCGAGTTGGACTCTACGTCCCCGTGGGACCTTTATATACATCAATAACGTAATATAACATAACGTAATCCAACCTGACATCTCGGCGGTAATATTTGACAACATTCCTTGCGATTTGGCATCTACGTGTCCGTGGGACCTTTATATACATCAGAATCCTAATATAACCTAACCTAACCCAACCTAATCTCTCGGGGTACCGTTTAACAACATTCCTTGCTTGTCGGCCCCTACTTCTCCGTGGGAACACTGTATACGTCTATGAAGTAATATAACCTAACCTAACACAACCTGACATCTCGGCGGTAATATTTGACAACATTCCTGGCGAGTTGGCCCCGACGTCTGCGTGGGTCCTTCGTATACATCACTAACGTAATATAACCTAACCTAACCCAACCTAACATCTCGGCGGTAACATTTGACAACATTCCTGGCGAGCTATCCTCTACGTGGGACCTTCATATGCATCAATAACGTAATATAACCTAACCTAACCCACCTGACATCTCGGCGGTAATATTTGACGACATTCCTGGCGAGTTGGACTCTACGTCTCCGTGGGACCTTTATAGACTTCAATTACGTAATATAACCTAACCTAACCCAATCTGACAACTCGGCGGTAATATTTGACGACATTCCTGGCGAGCTGGACTCTACGTCTCCGTGGGACCTTTATGTACATCAATAACGTAATATAACCTAACGTAATCCAACCTGACATCTCGGCGGTAATATTTGACAACATTCCTGGCGAGCTATCCTCTACGTGGGACATTCATATGCATCAATTACGTAATATAACCTAACCTAACCCAACCTAACATCTCGGCGGTAACATTTGACAACATTCCTGGCGAGCTATCCTCTACGTGGGACATTCATATGCATCAATAACGTAATATAACCTAACCTAACCCACCTGACATCTCGGCGGTAATATTTGACGACATTCCTGGCGAGTTGGACTCTACGTCTCCGTGGGACCTTTATATACTTCAATTACGTAATATAACCTAACCTAACTCAACCTGACATCTCGGCGGTAATATTTGACGACATTCCTGGCGAGTTGGACTCTACGTCTCCGTGGGACCTTTATATACATCAATAACGTAATATAACTTAACCTAACCCAACCTGACATGTCGGCGGTAAAATTTGACAACATTCCCGGCGAGTTGTCCTCTACGTCTATGTGGGACCTTTATATACATCAATAACGTAACATAACCTAACCTAACCCAACCTAACATCTCGGCGGTAACATTTGACAACATTCCTGGCGATCTATCCTCTACGTGGGACATGCATATGCATCAATAACGTAATATAACCTAACCTAACACAACCTGACATCTCGGCGGTAATATTTGACGACATTCCTGGCGAGATGGACTATACGTTTCCGTGGGACCTTTATATACTTCAATTACGTAATATAACCTAACCTAACCCAACCTGACATCTCGGCGGTAATATTTGACGACATTCCTGGCGAGTTGGACTCTACGTCTCCGTGGGACCTTTATATACATCAATAACGTAATATAACCTAACGTAATCCTACCTGACATCTCGGCGGTAATATTTCACAACATTCCTTGCGAGCTATCCTCTACGTGGGACATTCATATGCATCAATAACGTAATATAACCTAACCTAACCCAACCTGACATTTCGGCGGTAATATTTGAAGACATTCTTTGCGAGTTCGACTCTACGTCTCCGACGGACCTTTATATACATCAATAACGTAATATAACCTAACCTAACCCAACCTGACATCTCGGCGGTAATATTTGACAACATTCCTGGCGAGCTATCCTCTACGTGGGACATTCATATGCATCAATAACGTAATATAACCTAACCTAACCCAACCTAACATCTCGGCGGTAATATTTGACAACATTCCTGGCGAGCTATCCTCTACGTGGGACATTCATATGCATCAATTACGTAATATAACCTAACCTAACCCAACCTAACATCTCGGCGGTAACATTTGACAACATTCCTGGCGAGCTATCCTCTACGTGGGACATTCATATGCATCAATAACGTAATATAACCTAACCTAACCCACCTGACATCTCGGCGGTAATATTTGACGACATTCCTGGCGAGTTGTACTCTACGTCTCCGTGGGACCTTTATATACATCAATAACGTAATATAACATAACGTAATACACCTGACATCTCGGCGGTAATATTTGACGACATTCCTGGCGAGTTGGACTCTACGTCTCCGTGGGACCTTTATGTACTTCAATTACGTAATATAACCTAACCTAACCCAACCTGACATCTCGGCGGTAATATTTGACAACATTCCTGGCGAGTTGGCCCCGACGTCTGCGTGGGTCCTTCGTATACATCACTAACGTAACATAACCTAACCTAACCCAAACTAACATCTCGGCGGTAACATTTGACAACATTCCTGGCGATCTATCCTCTACGTGGGACATGCATATGCATCAATAACGTAATATAACCTAACCTAACACAACCTGACATCTCGGCGGTAATATTTGACGAAATTCCTGGCGAGTTGGACTCTACGTTTCCGTGGGACCTTTATATACTTCAATTACGTAATATAACCTAACCTAACCCAACCTGACATCTCGGCGGTAATATTTGACGACATTCCTGGCGAGTTGGCCCCGACGTCTGCGTGGGTCCTTCGTATACATCACTAACGTAATATAACCTAACGTAATCCAACCTGACATCTCGGCGGTAATATTTGAAGACATTCCTGGCGAGCTATCCTCTACGTGGGATATTCATATGCATCAATAACGTAATATAACCTAATCTAAGACAACCTGACATCTCGGCGGTAAAATTTGACAACATTCCCGGCGAGTTGTCCTCTACGTCTATGTGGGACCTTTATATACATCAATAACGTAACATAACCTAACCTAACCCAACCTAACATCTCGGCGGTAACATTTGACAACATTCCTGGCGATCTATCCTCTACGTGGGACATGCATATGCATCAATAACGTAATATAACCTAACCTAACACAACCTGACATCTCGGCGGTAATATTTGACGACATTCCTGGCGAGTTGGACTCTACGTTTCCGTGGGACCTTTATATACTTCAATTACGTAATATAACCTAACCTAACCCAACCTGACATCTCGGCGGTAATATTTGACGACATTCCTGGCGAGTTGGCCCCGACGTCTGCGTGGGTCCTTCGTATACATCACTAACGTAATATAACCTAACGTAATCCAACCTGACATCTCGGCGGTAATATTTGAAGACATTCCTGGCGAGCTATCCTCTACGTGGGATATTCATATGCATCAATAACGTAATATAACCTAATCTAAGACAACCTGACATCTCGGCGGTAAAATTTGACAACATTCCCGGCGAGTTGTCCTCTACGTCTATGTGGGACCTTTATATACATCAATAACGTAACATAACCTAACCTAACCCAACCTAACATCTCGGCGGTAACATTTGACAACATTCCTGGCGATCTATCTTCTACGTGGGACATGCATATGCATCAATAACGTAATATAACCTAACCTAACACAACCTGACATCTCGGCGGTAATATTTGACGACATTCCTGGCGAGATGGACTATACGTTTCCGTGGGACCTTTATATACTTCAATTACGTAATATAACCTAACCTAACCCAACCTGACATCTCGGCGGTAATATTTGACGACATTCCTGGCGAGTTGGACTCTACGTCTCCGTGGGACCCTTATATACATCAATAACGTAATATAACCTAACGTAATCCTACCTGACATCTCGGCGGTAATATTTCACAACATTCCTTGCGAGCTATCCTCTACGTGGGACATTCATATGCATCAATAACGTAATATAACCTAACCTAACCCAACCTGACATTTCGGCGGTAATATTTGAAGACATTCTTTGCGAGTTCGACTCTACGTCTCCGACGGACCTTTATATACATCAATAACGTAATATAACCTAACCTAACCCAACCTGACATCTCGGCGGTAATATTTGACAACATTCCTGGCGAGCTATCCTCTACGTGGGACATTCATATGCATCAATAACGTAATATAACCTAACCTAACCCAACCTAACATCTCGGCGGTAATATTTGACAACATTCCTGGCGAGCTATCCTCTACGTGGGACATTCATATGCATCAATTACGTAATATAACCTAACCTAACCCAACCTAACATCTCGGCGGTAACATTTGACAACATTCCTGGCGAGCTATCCTCTACGTGGGACATTCATATGCATCAATAACGTAATATAACCTAACCTAACCCACCTGACATCTCGGCGGTAATATTTGACGACATTCCTGGCGAATTGGACTCTACGTCTCCGTAGGACCTTTATATACTTCAATTACGTAATATAACCTAACCTATCCCAACCTGACATCTCGGCGGTAATATTTGACGACATTCCTGGCGAGTTGGACTCTACGTCTCCGTGGGACCTTTATATACATCAATAACGTAATATAACATAACGTAATCCAACCTGACATCTCGGCGGTAATATTTGACAACATTCCTTGCGAGTTGGCATCTACGTGTCCGTGGGACCTTTATATACATCAGAATCCTAATATAACCTAACCTAACCCAACCTAATCTCTCGGGGTACCGTTTAACACCATTCCTTGCTTGTCGGCCCCTACTTCTCCGTGGGAACACTGTATACGTCTATGAAGTAATATAACCTAACCTAACACAACCTGACATCTCGGCGGTAATATTTGACAATATTCCTGGCGAGTTGGCCCCGACGTCTGCGTAGGTCATTCGTATACATCATTAACGTAATGTAACCTAACCTAACCCAACCTAACATCTCGGCGGTAATATTTGACCACATTCCTGGCGAGTTGGACTCTACGTCTCCGTGGGACCTTTATATACTTCAATTACGTAATATAACCTAACCTAACCCAACCTGACATCTCGGCGGTAATATTTGACGACATTCCTGGCGAGTTGGACTCTACGTCTCCGTGGGACACTTATATACATCAATAACGTAATATAACCTAACGTAATCCAACCTGACATCTCGGCGGTAATATTTGACAACATTCCTGGCGAGCTATCCTCTACGTGGGACATTTATATGCATCAATTACGTAATATAACCTAACCTAACCCAACCTAACATCTCGGCGGTAACATTTGACAACATTCCTGGCGAGCTATCCTCTACGTGGGACATTCATATGCATCAATAACGTAATATAACCTAACCTAACCCACCTGACATCTCGGCGGTAATATTTGACGACATTCCTGGCGAGTTGGACTCTACGTCTCCGTGGGACCTTTATATACTTCAATTACGTAATATAACCTAACCTAACCCAACCTGACATCTCGGCGGTAATATTTGACGACATTCCTGGCGAGTTGGACTCTACGTCTCCGTGGGACCTTTATATACATCAATAACGTAATATAACTTAACCTAACCCAACCTGACATGTCGGCGGTAATATTTGACAACATTCCTGGCGAGTTGGCCAAGACGTCTGCGTGGGTCCTTCATATACATCATTAACGTAATATTATCTAACCTAACCCAACCTAACATCTCGGCGGTAATATTTGACAACTTGCCTGGCGAGTTATCCTCTACGTGGGACATTCATATGCATCAATAACGTATTATAATCTAACCTGACCCACCTGACATCTCGGCGGTAATATTTGACGACATTCCTGGCGAGTTGGACTCTACGTCTCCGTGGGACCTTTATGTACTTCAATTACGTAATATAACCTAACCTAACCCAACCTGACATCTCGGCGGTAATATTTGACAACATTCCTGGCGAGCTATCCTCTACGTGGGACATTCATATGCATCAATTACGTAATATAACCTAACCTAACCCAACCTAACATCTCGGCGGTAACATTTGACAACATTCTTGGCGAGCTATCCTGTACGTGGGACATTCATATGCATCAATAACGTAATATAACCTAACCTAACCCACCTGACATCTCGGCGGTAATATTTGACGACATTCCTGGCGAGTTGGACTCTACGTCTCCGTGGGACCTTTATATACATCAATAACGTAATATAACTTAACCTAACCCAACCTGACATGTCGGCGGTAATATTTGACCACATTCCTGGCGAGTTGGCCAAGACGTCTGCGTGGGTCCTTCATATACATCATTAACGTAATATAATCTAACGTAACCCAACCTAACATCTCGGCGGTAATATTTGACAACTTGCCTGGCGAGTTATCCTCTACGTGGGACTTTCATATGCATCAATAACGTATTATAATCTAACCTGACCCACCTGACATCTCGGCGGTAATATTTGACGACATTCCTGGCGAGTTGGACTCTACGTCTCCGTGGGACCTTTATGTACTTCAATTACGTAATATAACCTAACCTAACCCAACCTGACATCTCGGCGGTAATATTTGACGACATTCCTGGCGAGTTGGCCCCGACGTCTGCGTGGGTCCTTCGTATACATCACTAACGTAATATAACCTAACGTAATCCAACCTGACATCTCGGCGGTAATATTTGAAGACATTCCTGGCGAGCTATCCTCTACGTGGGACATTCATATGCATCAATAACGTAATATAACCTAATCTAAGACAACCTGACATCTCGGCGGTAAAATTTGACAACATTCCCGGCGAGTTGTCCTCTACGTCTATGTGGGACCTTTATATACATCAATAACGTAACATAACCTAACCTAACTCAACCTAACATCTCGGCGGTAACATTTGACAACATTCCTTGCGATCTATCCTCTACGTGGGACATGCATATGCATCAATAACGTAATATAACCTAACCTAACACAACCTGACATCTCGGCGGTAATATTTGACGACATTCCTGGCGAGATGGACTATACGTTTCCGTGGGACCTTTATATACTTCAATTACGTAATATAACCTAACCTAACCCAACCTGACATCTCGGCGGTAATACTTGACGACATTCCTGGCGAGTTGGACTCTACGTCACCGTGGGACCTTTATATACATCAATAACGTAATATAACCTAACGTAATCCTACCTGACATCTCGGCGGTAATATTTCACAACATTCCTTGCGAGCTATCCTCTACGTGGGACATTCATATGCATCAATAACGTAATATAACCTAACCTAACCCAACCTAACATCTCGGCGGTAATATTTGACAACATTCCTGGCGAGCTATCCTCTACGTGGGACATTCATATGCATCAATTACGTAATATAACCTAACCTAACCCAACCTAACATCTCGGCGGTAACATTTGACAACATTCCTGGCGAGCTATCCTCTACGTGGGACATTCATATCCATCAATAACGTAATATAACCTAACCTAACCCACCTGACATCTCGGCGGTAATATTTGACGACATTCCTGGCGAATTGGACTCTACGTCTCCGTAGGACCTTTATATACTTCAATTACGTAATATAACCTAACCTATCCCAACCTGACATCTCGGCGGTAATATTTGACGACATTCCTGGCGAGTTGGACTCTACGTCTCCGTGGGACCTTTATATACATCAATAACGTAATATAACATAACGTAATCCAACCTGACATCTCGGCGGTAATATTTGACAACATTCCTTGCGAGTTGGCATCTACGTGTCCGTGGGACCTTTATATACATCAGAATCCTAATATAACCTAACCTAACCCAACCTAATCTCTCGGGGTACCGTTTAACACCATTCCTTGCTCGTCGGCCCCTACTTCTCCGTGGGAACACTGTATACGTCTATGAAGTAATATAACCTAACCTAACACAACCTGACATCTCGGCGGTAATATTTGACAATATTCCTGGCGAGTTGGCCCCGACGTCTGCGTAGGTCCTTCGTATACATCATTAACGTAATGTAACCTAACCTAACCCAACCTAACATCTCGGCGGTAATATTTGACGACATTCCTGGCGAGTTGGACTCTACGTCTCCGTGGGACCTTTATATACTTCAATTACGTAATATAACCTAACCTAACCCAACCTGACATCTCGGCGGTAATATTTGACGACATTCCTGGCGAGTTGGACTCTACGTCTCCGTGGGACCCTTATATACATCAATAACGTAATATAACCTAACGTAATCCAACCTGACATCTCGGCGGCAATATTTGACAACATTCCTTGCGAGTTGGCCTCTACGTGTCCGTGGGACCTTTATATACATCAGTATCCTAATATAACCTAACCTAACCTAACCTTATCTCTCGGGGTACCGTTTAACAACATTCCTTGCTTGTCGGCCCCTACTTCTCAGTGGGAACACTGTATACGTCTATGAAGTAATATAACCTAACCTAACACAACCTGACATCTCGGCGGTAATATTTGACAACATTCCTGGCGAGTTGGCCCCGACGTCTGCGTGGGTCCTTCGTATACATCACTAACGTAATATAACCTAACCTAACCCAACCTAACATCTCGGCGGTAACATTTGACAACATTCCTGGCGAGCTATCCTCTACGTGGGACCTTCATATGCATCAATAACGTAATATAACCTAACCTAACCCACCTGACATCTCGGCGGTAATATTTGACGACATTCCTGGCGAGTTGGAATCTACGTCTCCGTGGGACCTTTATAGACTTCAATTACGTAATATAACCTAACCTAACCCAACCTGACAACTCGGCGGTAATATTTGACGACATTCCTGGCGAGCTGGACTCTACGTCTCCGTGGGACCTTTATGTACATCAATAACGTAATATAACCTAACCTAACCCAACCTAACATCTCGGCGGTAATATTTGACAACATTCCTGGCGAGCTATCCTCTACGTGGGACATTCATATGCATCAATTACGTAATATAACCTAACCTAACCCAACCTAACATCTCGGCGGTAACATTTGACAACATTCCTGGCGAGCTATCCTCTACGTGGGACATTCATATGCATCAATAACGTAATATAACCTAACCTAACCCACCTGACATCTCGGCGGTAATATTTGACGACATTCCTGGCGAATTGGACTCTACGTCTCCGTAGGACCTTTATATACTTCAATTACGTAATATAACCTAACCTATCCCAACCTGACATCTCGGCGGTAATATTTGACGACATTCCTGGCGAGTTGGACTCTACGTCTCCGTGGGACCTTTATATACTTCAATTACGTAATATAACCTAACCTAACCCAACCTGACATCTCGGCGGTAATATTTGACGACATTCCTGGCGAGCTGGACTCTACGTCTCCGTGGGACCCTTATATACATCAATAACGTAATATAACCTAACGTAATCCAACCTGACATCTCGGCGGCAATATTTGACAACATTCCTTGCGAGTTGGCCTCTACGTGTCCGTGGGACCTTTATATACATCAGTATCCTAATATAACCTAACCTAACCTAACCTTATTTCTCGGGGTACCGTTTAACAACATTCCTTGCTTGTCGGCCCCTACTTCTCAGTGGGAACACTGTATACGTCTATGAAGTAGTATAACCTAACCTAACACAACCTGACATCTCGGCGGTAATATTTGACAACATTCCTGGCGAGTTGGCCCCGACGTCTGCGTGGGTCCTTCGTATACATCACTAACGTAATATAACCTAACCTAACCCAACCTAACATCTCGGCGGTAACATTTGACAACATTCCTGGCGAGCTATCTTCTACGTGGGACCTTCATATGCATCAATAACGTAATATAACCTAACCTAACCCACCTGACATCTCGGCGGTAATATTTGACGACATTCCTGGCGAGTTGGAATCTACGTCTCCGTGGGACCTTTATAGACTTCAATTACGTAATATAACCTAACCTAACCCAACCTGACAACTCGGCGGTAATATTTGACGACATTCCTGGCGAGCTGGACTCTACGTCCCCGTGGGACCTTTATGTACATCAATAACGTAATATAACCTAACGTAATCCAACCTGACATCTCGGCGGCAATATTTGACAACATTCCTGGCGAGCTATCCTCTACGTGGGACATTCATATGCATCAATTACGTAATATAACCTAACCTAACCCAACCTAACATCTCGGCGGTAACATTTGACAACATTCCTGGCGAGCTATCCTCTACGTGGGACATTCATATGCATCAATAACGTAATATAACCTAACCTAACCCACCTGAAATCTCGGCGGTAATATTTGACGACATTCCTGGCGAGTTGGACTCTACGTCTCCGTGGGACCTTTATATACTTCAATTACGTAATATAACCTAACCTAACCCAACCTGACATCTCGGCGGTAATATTTGACGACATTCCTGGCGAGTTGGACTCTACGTCTCCGTGGGACCTTTATATACATCAATAACGTAATATAACTTAACCTAACCCAACCTGACATCTCGGCGGTAATATTTGACAACATTCCTGGCGAGTTGGCCCCGACGTCTGCGTGGGTCCGTCGTATACATCACTAACGTAACATAACCTAACCTAACCCAACCTAACATCTCGGCGGTAACATTTGACAACATTCCTGGCGATCTATCCTCTACGTGGGACATGCATATGCATCAATAACGTAATATAACCTAACCTAACACAACCTGACATCTCGGCGGTAATATTTGACGACATTCCTGGCGAGTTGGACTCTACGTTTCCTTGGGACCTTTATATACTTCAATTACGTAATATAACCTAACCTAACCCAACCTGACATCTCGGCGGTAATATTTGACGACATTCCTGGCGAGTTGGCACCGACGTCTGCGTGGGTCCTTCGTATACATCACTAACGTAATATAACCTAACGTAATCCAACCTGACATCTCGGCGGTAATATTTGAAGACATTCCTGGCGAGCTATCCTCTCCGTGGGACATTCATATGCATCAATAACGTAATATAACCTAACCTAACCCAACCTGACACCTCGGCGGTAATATTTGACAACATTCCTGGCGAGTTGGCCCCGACATCTGCGTAGGTCCTTCGTATACATCATTAACGTAATGTAACCTAACCTAACCCAACCTAACATCTCGGCGGTAACATTTGACAACATTCCTGGCGAGCTATCCTCTACGTGGGAAATTCATATGCATCAATAACGTAATATAACCTAACCTAACCCAACCTAACATCTCGGCGGTAACATTTGACAACATTCCTGGCGAGCTATCCTCTACGTGGGACATTCGTATACATCATTAACGTAATGTAACCTAACCTAACCCAACCTAACATCTCGGCGGTAATATTTGACGACATTCCTGGCGAGTTGGACTCTACGTCTCCGTGGGACCTTTATACACTTCAATTACGTAATATAACCTAACCTAACCCACCTGACATCTCGACGGTAATATTTGACGACATTCCTGGCGAGTTGGACTCTACGTCTCCGTGGGACCTTTATATACATCAATAACGTAATATAACCTAACGTAATCTAATCTGACATCTCGGCGGTAATATTTGACAACATTCCTTGCGAGTTGGCATCTACGTGTCCGTGGGACCTTTATATACATCAGAATCCCAATATAACCTAACCTAACCCAACCTAATCTCTCGGGGTACCGTTTAACAACATTCCTTGCTGGTCGGCCCCTACTTCTCCGTGGGAACACTGTATACGTCTATGAAGTAATACAACCTAACCTAACACAACCTGACATCTCGGCGGTAATATTTAACAACATTCCTGGCGAGTTGGCCCCGACGTCTGCGTAGGTCCTTCGTATACATCATTTACGTAATGTAACCTAACCTAACTCACCCTAACATCTCGGCGGTAATATTTGACGACATTCCTGGCGAGTTGGACTCTACGTCTCCGTGGGACCTTTATACACTTCAATTACGTAATATAACCTAACCTAACCCACCTGACATCTCGACGGTAATATTTGACGACATTCCTGGCGAGTTGGACTCTACGTCTCCGTGGGACCTTTATATACATCAATAACGTAATATAACCTAACGTAATCTAATCTGACATCTCGGCGGTAATATTTGACAACATTCCTTGCGAGTTGGCCTCTACGTGTCCGTGGGACCTTTATATACATCAGGATCCTAATATAACCTAACCTAACCCAACCTTATCTCTCGGGGTACCGTTTAACAACATTCCTTGCTTGTCGGCCCGTACTTCTCAGTGGGAACACTGTATACGTCTATGAAGTAATATAACCTAACCTAACACAACCTGACATCTCGGCGGTAATATTTGACAACATTCCTGGCGAGTTGGCCCCGACGTCTGCGTGGGTCCTTCATATACATCACTAACGTAATATAACCTAACCTAACACAACCTAACATCTCGGCGGTAACATTTGACAACATTCCTGGCGAGCTATCCTCTACGTGGGACCTTCATATGCATCAATAACGTAATATAACCTAACCTAACCCACCTGACATCTCGGCGGTAATATTTGACGACATTCCTGGCGAGTTGGACTCTACGTCTCCGTGGGACCTTTATAGACTTCAATTACGTAATATAACCTAACCTAACCCAACCTGACAACTCGGCGGTAATATTTGACGACATTACTGGCGAGCTGGACTCTACGTCTCCGTGGGATCTTTATATACATCAATAACGTAATATAACCTAACGTAATCCAACCTAACATCTCGGCGGTAACATTTGACAACATTCCTGTCGAGCTATCCTCTACGTGGGACATTCATATGCATCAATAACGCAATATAACCTAACCTAACCCACCTGACATCTCGGCGGTAATATTTGACGACATTCCTGGCGAGTTGGACTCTACGTCTCCGTGGGACCTTTATATACTTTAATTACGTAATATAACCTAACCTATCCCAACCTGACATCTCGGCGGTAATATTTGACGACATTCCTGGCGAGTTGGACTCTACGTCTCCGTGGGACCTTTATATACATCAGAATCCTAATATAACCTAACCTAACCCAACCTAATCTCTCGGGGTACCGTTTAACAACATTCCTTGCTTGTCGGCCCCTACTCCTCCGTGGGAACACTGTATACGTCTATGAAGTAATATAACCTAACCTAACACAACCTGACATCTCGGCGGTAATATTTGACAATATTCCTGGCGAGTTGGCCCCGACGTCTGCGTAGGTCCTTCGTATACGTCATTAACGTAAGGTAACCTAACCTAACCCAACCTAACATCTCGGCGGTAATATTTGACGACATTCCTGGCGAGTTGGACTCTACGTCTCCGTGGGACCATTATATACTTCAATTACGTAATATAACCTAACCTAACCCAACCTGACATCTCGGCGGTAATATTTGACGACATTCCTGGCGAGTTGGACTCTACGTCTCCGTGGGACCTTTATATACATCAATAACGTAATATAACCTAACGTAATCCAACCTGACATCTCGGCGGCAATATTTGACAACATTCCTTGCGAGTTGGACTCTACGTGTCCGTGGGACCTTTATATACATCAGTATCCTAATATAACCTAACCTAACCTAACCTTATCTCTCGGGGTACCGTTTAACAACATTCCTTGCTTGCCGGCCCCTACTTCTCAGTGGGAACACTGTATACGTCTATGAAGTAATATAACCTAACCTAACACAACCTGACATCTCGGCGGTAATATTTGACAACATTCCTGGCGAGTTGGCCCCGACGTCTGCGTGGGTCCTTCGTATACATCACTAACGTAATATAACCTAACCTAACCCAACCTAACATCTCGGCGGTAACATTTGACAACATTCCTGGCGAGCTATCCTCTACGTGGGACCTTCATATGCATCAATAACGTAATATAACCTAACCTAAACCACCTGACATCTCGGCGGTAATATTTGACGACATTCCTGGCGAGTTGGACTCTACGTCTCCGTGGGACCTTTATAGACTTCAATTACGTAATATAACCTAACCTAACCCAACCTGACAACTCGGCGGTAATATTTGACGACATTCCTGGCGAGTTGGACTCTACGTCTCCGTGGGACCTTTATATACTTCAATTACGTAATATAACCTAACCTAACCCAACCTGACATCTCGGCGGTAATATTTGACGACAATCCTGGCGAGTTGGACTCTACGTCTCCGTGGGACCTTTATATACTTCAATTACGTAATATAACCTAACCTATCCCAACCTGACATCTCGGCGGTAATATTTGACGACATTCCTGGCGAGTTGGACTCTACGTCTCCGTGGGACCTTTATATACATCAGAATCCTAATATAACCTAACCTAACCCAACCTAATCTCTCGGGGTACCGTTTAACAACATTCCTTGCTTGTCGGCCCCTACTCCTCCGTGGGAACACTGTATACGTCTATGAAGTAGTATAACCTAACCTAACACAACCTGACATCTCGGCGGTAATATTTGACAATATTCCTGGCGAGTTGGCCCCGACGTCTGCGTAGGTCCTTCGTATACGTCATTAACGTAAGGTAACCTAACCTAACCCAACCTAACATCTCGGCGGTAATATTTGACGACATTCCTGGCGAGTTGGACTCTACGTCTCCGTGGGACCATTATATACTTCAATTACGTAATATAACCTAACCTAACCCAACCTGACATCTCGGCGGTAATATTTGACGACATTCCTGGCGAGTTGGACTCTACGTCTCCGTGGGACCTTTATATACATCAATAACGTAATATAACCTAACGTAATCCAACCTGACATCTCGGCGGCAATATTTGACAACATTCCTTGCGAGTTGGACTCTACGTGTCCGTGGGACCTTTATATACATCAGTATCCTAATATAACCTAACCTAACCTAACCTTATCTCTCGGGGTACCGTTTAACAACATTCCTTGCTTGCCGGCCCCTACTTCTCAGTGGGAACACTGTATACGTCTATGAAGTAATATAACCTAACCTAACACAACCTGACATCTCGGCGGTAATATTTGACAACATTCCTGGCGAGTTGGCCCCGACGTCTGCGTGGGTCCTTCGTATACATCACTAACGTAATATAACCTAACCTAACCCAACCTAACATCTCGGCGGTAACATTTGACAACATTCCTGGCGAGCTATCCTCTACGTGGGACCTTCATATGCATCAATAACGTAATATAACCTAACCTAAACCACCTGACATCTCGGCGGTAATATTTGACGACATTCCTGGCGAGTTGGACTCTACGTCTCCGTGGGACCTTTATAGACTTCAATTACGTAATATAACCTAACCTAACCCAACCTGACAACTCGGCGGTAATATTTGACGACATTCCTGGCGAGTTGGACTCTACGTCTCCGTGGGACCTTTATATACTTCAATTACGTAATATAACCTAACCTAACCCAACCTGACATCTCGGCGGTAATATTTGACGACAATCCTGGCGAGTTGGACTCTACGTCTCCGTGGGACCTTTATATACTTCAATTACGTAATATAACCTAACCTATCCCAACCTGACATCTCGGCGGTAATATTTGACGACATTCCTGGCGAGTTGGACTCTACGTCTCCGTGGGACCTTTATATACATCAGAATCCTAATATAACCTAACCTAACCCAACCTAATCTCTCGGGGTACCGTTTAACAACATTCCTTGCTTGTCGGCACCTACTCCCCCGTGGGAACACTGTATACGTCTATGAAGTAATATAACCTAACCTAACACAACCTGACATCTCGGCGGTAATATTTGACAATATTCCTGGCGAGTTGGCCCCGACGTCTGCGTAGGTCCTTCGTATACATCATTAGCGTAATGTAACCTAACCTAACCCAACCTAACATCTCGGCGGTAATATTTGACGACATTCCTGGCGAGTTGGACTCTACGTCTCCGTGGGACCATTATATACATCAATAACGTAATATAACCTAACGTAATCCAACCTGACATCTCGGCGGTAATATTTGACAACATTCCTGGCGAGCTATCCTCTACGTGGGACATTCATATGCATCAATAACGTAATATAACCTAACCTAACACAACCTGACATTTCGGCGGTAATATTTGACAACATTCCTGGCGAGCTATCCTCTACGTGGGACATTCATATGCATCAATAACGTAATATAACCTAACCTAACCCAACCTAACATCTCGGCGGTAATATTTGACAACATTCCTGGCGAGCTATCCTCTACGTGGGACATTCATATGCATCAATTACGTAATATAACATACCTAACCCAACCTAACATCTCGGCGGTAACATTTGACAACATTCCTGGCGAGCTATCCTCTACGTGGGACATTCATATGCATCAATAACGTAATATAACCTAACCTAACCCACCTGACATCTCGGCGGTAATATTTGACGACATTCCTGGCGAGTTGGACTCTACGTCTCCGTGGGACCTTTATATACTTTAATTATGTAATATAACCTAACCTATCCCAACCTGACATCTCGGCGGTAATATTTGACGACATTCCTGGCGAGTTGGACTCTACGTCTCCGTGGGACCTTTATATACATCAGAATCCTAATATAACCTAACCTAACCCAACCTAATCTCTCGGGGTACCGTTTAACAACATTCCTTGCTTGTCGGCCCCTACTCCTCCGTGGGAACACTGTATACGTCTATGAAGTAATATAACCTAACCTAACCCAACCTGACATCTCGGCGGTAATATTTGACGACATTCCTGGCGAGTTGGACTCTACGTCTCCGTGGGAGCTTTATATACATCAGTATCCTAATATAACCTAACCTAACCTAACCTTATCTCTCGGGGTACCGTTTAACAACATTCCTTGCTTGCCGGCCCCTACTTCTCAGTGGGAACACTGTATACGTCTATGAAGTAATATAACCTAACCTAACACAACCTGACATCTCGGCGGTAATATTTGACAACATTCCTGGCGAGTTGGCCCCGACGTCTGCGTGGGTCCTTCGTATACATCACTAACGTAACATAACCTAACCTAACCCAACCTAACATCTCGGCGGTAACATTTGACAACATTCCTGGCGATCTATCCTCTACGTGGGACATGCATATGCATCAATAACGTAATATAACCTAACCTAACACAACCTGACATCTCGGCGGTAATATTTGACGACATTCCTGGCGAGTTGGACTCTACGTTTCCGTGGGACCTTTATATACTTCAATTACGTAATATAACCTAACCTAACCCAACCTGACATCTCGGCGGTAATATTTGACGACATTCGTGGCGAGTTGGCACCGACGTCTGCGTGGGTCCTTCGTATACATCACTAACGTAATATAACCTAACGTAATCCAACCTGACATCTCGGCGGTAATATTTGAAGACATTCCTGGCGAGCTATCCTCTCCGTGGGACATTCATATGCATCAATAACGTAATATAACCTAACCTAACCCAACCTGACACCTCGGCGGTAATATTTGACAACATTCCTGGCGAGTTGGCCCCGACATCTGCGTAGGTCCTTCGTATACATCATTAACGTAATGTAACCTAACCTAACCCAACCTAACATCTCGGCGGTAACATTTGACAACATTCCTGGCGAGCTATCCTCTACGTGGGACATTCGTATACATCATTAACGTAATGTAACCTAACCTAACCCAACCTAAGATATCGGCGGTAATATTTGACGACATTCCTGGCGAGTTGGACTCTACGTCTCCGTGGGACCTTTATACACTTCAATTACGTAATATAACCTAACCTAACCCACCTGACATCTCGACGGTAATATTTGACGACATTCCTGGCGAGTTGGACTCTACGTGTCCGTGGGACCTTTATATACATCAGAATCCCAATATAACCTATCCTAACCCAACCTAATCTCTCGGGGTACCGTTTAACAACATTCCTTGCTGGTCGGCCCCTACTTCTCCGTGGGAACACTGTATACGTCTATGAAGTAATATAACCTAACCTAACACAACCTGACATCTCGGCGGTAATATTTAACAACATTCCTGGCGAGTTGGCCCCGACGTCTGCGTAGGTCCTTCGTATACATCATTTACGTAATGTAACCTAACCTAACTCACCCTAACATCTCGGCGGTAATATTTGACGACATTCCTGGCGAGTTGGACTCTACGTCTCCGTGGGACCTTTATACACTTCAATTACGTAATATAACCTAACCTAACCCACCTGACATCTCGACGGTATTATTTGACGACATTCCTGGCGAGTTGGACTCTACGTCTCCGTGGGACCTTTATATACATCAATAACGTAATATAACCTAACGTAATCTAATCTGACATCTCGGCGGTAATATTTGACAACATTCCTTGCGAGTTGGCCTCTACGTGTCCGTGGGACCTTTATATACATCAGGATCCTAATATAACCTAACCTAACCCAACCTTATCTCTCGGGGTACCGTTTAACAACATTCCTTGCTTGTCGGCCCGTACTTCTCAGTGGGAACACTGTATACGTCTATGAAGTAATATAACCTAACCTAACACAACCTGACATCTCGGCGGTAATATTTGACAACATTCCTGGCGAGTTGGCCCCGACGTCTGCGTGGGTCCTTCATATACATCACTAACGTAATATAACCTAACGTAATCCAACCTAACATCTCGGCGGTAACATTTGACAACATTCCTGGCGAGCTATCCTCTACGTGGGACCTTCATATGCATCAATAACGTAATATAACCTAACCTAACCCACCTGACATCTCGGCGGTAATATTTGACGACATTCCTGGCGAGTTGGACTCTACGTCTCCGTGGGACCTTTATAGACTTCAATTACGTAATATAACCTAACCTAACCCAACCTGACAACTCGGCGGTAATATTTGACGACATTCCTGGCGAGTTGGACTCTACGTCTCCGTGGGACCTTTATATACTTCAATTACGTAATATAACCTAACCTAACCCAACCTGACATCTCGGCGGTAATATTTGACGACATTCCTGGCGAGTTGGACTCTACGTCTCCGTGGGACCATTATATACATCAATAACGTAATATAACCTAACGTAATCCAACCTGACATCTCGGCGGTAATATTTGACAACATTCCTGGCGAGCTATCCTCTACGTGGGACATTCATATGCATCAATAACGTAATATAACCTAACCTAACACAACCTGACATTTCGGCGGTAATACTTGAAGACATTCTTGGCGAGTTCGACTCCACGTCTCCGACGGACTTTTATATACATCAATAACGTAATATAACCTAACCTAACCCAACCTGACATCTCGGCGGTAATATTTGACAACATTCCTGGCGAGCTATCCTCTACGTGGGACATTCATATGCATCAATAACGTAATATAACCTAACCTAACCCAACCTAACAACTCGGCGGTAATATTTGACAACATTCCTGGCGAGCTATCCTCTACGTGGGACATTCATATGCATCAATTACGTAATATAACATACCTAACCCAACCTAACATCTCGGCGGTAACATTTGACAACATTCCTGGCGAGCTGTCCTCTACGTGGGACATTCATATGCATCAATAACGTAATATAACCTAACCTAACCCACCTGACATCTCGGCGGTAATATTTGACGACATTCCTGGCGAGTTGGACTCTACGTCTCCGTGGGACCATTATATACTTCAATTACGTAACATAACCTAACCTAACCCAACCTGACATCTCGGCGGTAATATTTGACGACATTCCTGGCGAGTTGGACTCTACGTCTCCGTGGGAGCTTTATATACATCAGTATCCTAATATAACCTAACCTAACCTAACCTTATCTCTCGGGGTACCGTTTAACAACATTCCTTGCTTGCCGGCCCCTACTTCTCAGTGGGAACACTGTATACGTCTATGAAGTAATATAACCTAACCTAACACAACCTGACATCTCGGCGGTAATATTTGACAACATTCCTGGCGAGTTGGCCCCGACGTCTGCGTGGGTCCTTCGTATACATCACTAACGTAACATAACCTAACCTAACCCAACCTAACATCTCGGCGGTAACATTTGACAACATTCCTGGCGATCTATCCTCTACGTGGGACATGCATATGCATCAATAACGTAATATAACCTAACCTAACACAACCTGACATCTCGGCGGTAATATTTGACGACATTCCTGGCGAGTTGGACTCTACGTTTCCGTGGGACCTTTATATACTTCAATTACGTAATATAACCTAACCTAACCCAACCTGACATCTCGGCGGTAATATTTGACG
The DNA here is from genome assembly GCA_963969225.1 of Xylocopa violacea. Classification (NCBI taxonomy): domain Eukaryota; kingdom Metazoa; phylum Arthropoda; class Insecta; order Hymenoptera; family Apidae; genus Xylocopa; species Xylocopa violacea. Next base: position 322,502 of record CAXAJV010000431.1, on the reverse strand, counting down.
ACATTCGTGGCGAGTTGGCCCCGACGTCTGCGTGGGTCCTTCATATACAACACTAACGTAATATAACCTAACGTAATCCAACCTAACATCTCGGCGGTAACATTTGACAACATTCCTGGCGAGCTATCCTCTACGTGGGACCTTCATATGCATCAATAACGTAATATAACCTAACCTAACCCACCTGACATCTCGGCGGTAATATTTGACGACATTCCTGGCGAGATGGACTCTACGTCTCCGTGGGACCTTTATAGACTTCAATTACGTAATATAACCTAACCTAACCCAACCTGACAACTCGGCGGTAATATTTGACGACATTCCTGGCGAGCTGGACTCTACGTCTCCGTGGGATCTTTATATACATCAATAACGTAATATAACCTAACGTAATCCAACCTAACATCTCGGCGGTAACATTTGACAACATTCCTGGCGAGCTATCCTCTACGTGGGACATTCATATGCATCAATAACGCAATATAACCTAACCTAACCCACCTGACATCTCGGCGGTAATATTTGACGACATTCCTGGCGAGTTGGACTCTACGTCTCCGTGGGACCTTTATATACTTTAATTACGTAATATAACCTAACCTATCCCAACCTGACATCTCGGCGGTAATATTTGACGACATTCCTGGCGAGTTGGACTCTACGTCTCCGTGGGACCTTTATATACATCAGAATCCTAATATAACCTAACCTAACCCAACCTAATCTCTCGGGGTACCGTTTAACAACATTCCTTGCTTGTCGGCCCCTACTCCTCCGTGGGAACACTGTATACGTCTATGAAGTAATATAACCAAACCTAACACAACCTGACATCTCGGCGGTAATATTTGACAATATTCCTGGCGAGTTGGCCCCGACGTCTGCGTAGGTCCTTCGTATACGTCATTAACGTAAGGTAACCTAACCTAACCCAACCTAACATCTCGGCGGTAATATTTGACGACATTCCTGGCGAGTTGGACTCTACGTCTCCGTGGGACCATTATATACTTCAATTACGTAATATAACCTAACCTAACACAACCTGACATCTCGGCGGTAATATTTGACAATATTCCTGGCGAGTTGGCCCCGACGTCTGCGTAGGTCCTTCGTATACATCATTAACGTAAGGTAACCTAACGTAATCCAACCTGACATCTCGGCGGTAATATTTGACAACATTCCTTGCGAGTTGGACTCTACGTGTCCGTGGGACCTTTATATACATCAGTATCCTAATATAACCTAACCTAACCTAACCTTATCTCTCGGGGTACCGTTTAACAACATTCCTTGCTTGCCGGCCCCTACTTCTCAGTGGGAACACTGTATACGTCTATGAAGTAATATAACCTAACCTAACACAACCTGACATCTCGGCGGTAATATTTGACAACATTCCTGGCGAGTTGGCCCCGACGTCTGCGTGGGTCCTTCGTATACATCACTAACGTAATATAACCTAACCTAACCCAACCTAACATCTCGGCGGTAACATTTGACAACATTCCTGGCGAGCTATCCTCTACGTGGGACCCTCATATGCATCAATAACGTAATATAACCTAACCTAAACCACCTGACATCTCGGCGGTAATATTTGACGACATTCCTGGCGAGTTGGACTCTACGTCTCCGTGGGACCTTTATAGACTTCAATTACGTAATATAACCTAACCTAACCCAACCTGACAACTCGGCGGTAATATTTGACGACATTCCTGGCGAGTTGGACTCTACGTCTCCGTGGGACCTTTATATACTTCAATTACGTAATATAACCTAACCTAACCCAACCTGACATCTCGGCGGTAATATTTGACGACATTCCTGGCGAGTTGGACTCTACGTCTCCGTGGGACCATTATATACATCAATAACGTAATATAACCTAACGTAATCCAACCTGACATCTCGGCGGTAATATTTGACAACATTCCTGGCGAGCTATCCTCTACGTGGGACATTCATATGCATCAATAACGTAATATAACCTAACCTAACACAACCTGACATTTCGGCGGTAATACTTGAAGACATTCTTGGCGAGTTCGACTCCACGTCTCCGACGGACTTTTATATACATCAATAACGTAATATAACCTAACCTAACCCAACCTGACATCTCGGCGGTAATATTTGACAACATTCCTGGCGAGCTATCCTCTACGTGGGACATTCATATGCATCAATAACGTAATATAACCTAACCTAACCCAACCTAACAACTCGGCGGTAATATTTGACAACATTCCTGGCGAGCTATCCTCTACGTGGGACATTCATATGCATCAATTACGTAATATAACATACCTAACCCAACCTAACATCTCGGCGGTAACATTTGACAACATTCCTGGCGAGCTGTCCTCTACGTGGGACATTCATATGCATCAATAACGTAATATAACCTAACCTAACCCACCTGACATCTCGGCGGTAATATTTGACGACATTCCTGGCGAGTTGGACTCTACGTCTCCGTGGGACCATTATATACTTCAATTACGTAACATAACCTAACCTAACCCAACCTGACATCTCGGCGGTAATATTTGACGACATTCCTGGCGAGTTGGACTCTACGTCTCCGTGGGAGCTTTATATACATCAGTATCCTAATATAACCTAACCTAACCTAACCTTATCTCTCGGGGTACCGTTTAACAACATTCCTTGCTTGCCGGCCCCTACTTCTCAGTGGGAACACTGTATACGTCTATGAAGTAATATAACCTAACCTAACACAACCTGACATCTCGGCGGTAATATTTGACAACATTCCTGGCGAGTTGGCCCCGACGTCTGCGTGGGTCCTTCGTATACATCACTAACGTAACATAACCTAACCTAACCCAACCTAACATCTCGGCGGTAACATTTGACAACATTCCTGGCGATCTATCCTCTACGTGGGACATGCATATGCATCAATAACGTAATATAACCTAACCTAACACAACCTGACATCTCGGCGGTAATATTTGACGACATTCCTGGCGAGTTGGACTCTACGTTTCCGTGGGACCTTTATATACTTCAATTACGTAATATAACCTAACCTAACCCAACCTGACATCTCGGCGGTAATATTTGACGACATTCGTGGCGAGTTGGCCCCGACGTCTGCGTGGGTCCTTCATATACAACACTAACGTAATATAACCTAACGTAATCCAACCTAACATCTCGGCGGTAACATTTGACAACATTCCTGGCGAGCTATCCTCTACGTGGGACCTTCATATGCATCAATAACGTAATATAACCTAACCTAACCCACCTGACATCTCGGCGGTAATATTTGACGACATTCCTGGCGAGATGGACTCTACGTCTCCGTGGGACCTTTATAGACTTCAATTACGTAATATAACCTAACCTAACCCAACCTGACAACTCGGCGGTAATATTTGACGACATTCCTGGCGAGCTGGACTCTACGTCTCCGTGGGATCTTTATATACATCAATAACGTAATATAACCTAACGTAATCCAACCTAACATCTCGGCGGTAACATTTGACAACATTCCTGGCGAGCTATCCTCTACGTGGGACATTCATATGCATCAATAACGCAATATAACCTAACCTAACCCACCTGACATCTCGGCGGTAATATTTGACGACATTCCTGGCGAGTTGGACTCTACGTCTCCGTGGGACCTTTATATACTTTAATTACGTAATATAACCTAACCTATCCCAACCTGACATCTCGGCGGTAATATTTGACGACATTCCTGGCGAGTTGGACTCTACGTCTCCGTGGGACCTTTATATACATCAGAATCCTAATATAACCTAACCTAACCCAACCTAATCTCTCGGGGTACCGTTTAACAACATTCCTTGCTTGTCGGCCCCTACTCCTCCGTGGGAACACTGTATACGTCTATGAAGTAATATAACCAAACCTAACACAACCTGACATCTCGGCGGTAATATTTGACAATATTCCTGGCGAGTTGGCCCCGACGTCTGCGTAGGTCCTTCGTATACGTCATTAACGTAAGGTAACCTAACCTAACCCAACCTAACATCTCGGCGGTAATATTTGACGACATTCCTGGCGAGTTGGACTCTACGTCTCCGTGGGACCATTATATACTTCAATTACGTAATATAACCTAACCTAACACAACCTGACATCTCGGCGGTAATATTTGACAATATTCCTGGCGAGTTGGCCCCGACGTCTGCGTAGGTCCTTCGTATACATCATTAACGTAAGGTAACCTAACGTAATCCAACCTGACATCTCGGCGGTAATATTTGACAACATTCCTTGCGAGTTGGACTCTACGTGTCCGTGGGACCTTTATATACATCAGTATCCTAATATAACCTAACCTAACCTAACCTTATCTCTCGGGGTACCGTTTAACAACATTCCTTGCTTGCCGGCCCCTACTTCTCAGTGGGAACACTGTATACGTCTATGAAGTAATATAACCTAACCTAACACAACCTGACATCTCGGCGGTAATATTTGACAACATTCCTGGCGAGTTGGCCCCGACGTCTGCGTGGGTCCTTCGTATACATCACTAACGTAATATAACCTAACCTAACCCAACCTAACATCTCGGCGGTAACATTTGACAACATTCCTGGCGAGCTATCCTCTACGTGGGACCCTCATATGCATCAATAACGTAATATAACCTAACCTAAACCACCTGACATCTCGGCGGTAATATTTGACGACATTCCTGGCGAGTTGGACTCTACGTCTCCGTGGGACCTTTATAGACTTCAATTACGTAATATAACCTAACCTAACCCAACCTGACAACTCGGCGGTAATATTTGACGACATTCCTGGCGAGTTGGACTCTACGTCTCCGTGGGACCTTTATATACTTCAATTACGTAATATAACCTAACCTAACCCAACCTGACATCTCGGCGGTAATATTTGACGACATTCCTGGCGAGTTGGACTCTACGTCTCCGTGGGACCATTATATACATCAATAACGTAATATAACCTAACGTAATCCAACCTGACATCTCGGCGGTAATATTTGACAACATTCCTGGCGAGCTATCCTCTACGTGGGACATTCATATGCATCAATAACGTAATATAACCTAACCTAACACAACCTGACATTTCGGCGGTAATACTTGAAGACATTCTTGGCGAGTTCGACTCCACGTCTCCGACGGACTTTTATATACATCAATAACGTAATATAACCTAACCTAACCCAACCTGACATCTCGGCGGTAATATTTGACAACATTCCTGGCGAGCTATCCTCTACGTGGGACATTCATATGCATCAATAACGTAATATAACCTAACCTAACCCAACCTAACAACTCGGCGGTAATATTTGACAACATTCCTGGCGAGCTATCCTCTACGTGGGACATTCATATGCATCAATTACGTAATATAACATACCTAACCCAACCTAACATCTCGGCGGTAACATTTGACAACATTCCTGGCGAGCTGTCCTCTACGTGGGACATTCATATGCATCAATAACGTAATATAACCTAACCTAACCCACCTGACATCTCGGCGGTAATATTTGACGACATTCCTGGCGAGTTGGACTCTACGTCTCCGTGGGACCTTTATAGACTTCAATTACGTAATATAACCTAACCTAACCCAACCTGACAACTCGGCGGTAATATTTGACGACATTCCTGGCGAGTTGGACTCTACGTCTCCGTGGGACCTTTATATACTTCAATTACGTAATATAACCTAACCTAACCCAACCTGACATCTCGGCGGTAATATTTGACGACATTCCTGGCGAGTTGGACTCTACGTCTCCGTGGGACCATTATATACATCAATAACGTAATATAACCTAACGTAATCCAACCTGACATCTCGGCGGTAATATTTGACAACATTCCTGGCGAGCTATCCTCTACGTGGGACATTCATATGCATCAATAACGTAATATAACCTAACCTAACACAACCTGACATTTCGGCGGTAATACTTGAAGACATTCTTGGCGAGTTCGACTCCACGTCTCCGACGGACTTTTATATACATCAATAACGTAATATAACCTAACCTAACCCAACCTGACATCTCGGCGGTAATATTTGACAACATTCCTGGCGAGCTATCCTCTACGTGGGACATTCATATGCATCAATAACGTAATATAACCTAACCTAACCCAACCTAACAACTCGGCGGTAATATTTGACAACATTCCTGGCGAGCTATCCTCTACGTGGGACATTCATATGCATCAATTACGTAATATAACATACCTAACCCAACCTAACATCTCGGCGGTAACATTTGACAACATTCCTGGCGAGCTGTCCTCTACGTGGGACATTCATATGCATCAATAACGTAATATAACCTAACCTAACCCACCTGACATCTCGGCGGTAATATTTGACGACATTCCTGGCGAGTTGGACTCTACGTCTCCGTGGGACCTTTATATACTTTAATTACGTAATATAACCTAACCTATCCCAACCTGACATCTCGGCGGTAATATTTGACGACATTCCTGGCGAGTTGGACTCTACGTCTCCGTGGGACCTTTATATACATCAGAATCCTAATATAACCTAACCTAACCCAACCTAATCTCTCGGGGTACCGTTTAACAACATTCCTTGCTTGTCGGCCCCTACTCCTCCGTGGGAACACTGTATACGTCTATGAAGTAATATAACCTAACCTAACACAACCTGACATCTCGGCGGTAATATTTGACAATATTCCTGGCGAGTTGGCCCCGACGTCTGCGTAGGTCCTTCGTATACATCATTAACGTAAGGTAACCTAACCTAACCCAACCTAACATCTCGGCGGTAATATTTGACGACATTCCTGGCGAGTTGGACTCTACGTCTCCGTGGGACCATTATATACTTCAATTACGTAACATAACCTAACCTAACCCAACCTGACATCTCGGCGGTAATATTTGACGACATTCCTGGCGAGTTGGACTCTACGTCTCCGTGGGACCTTTATATACATCAGTATCCTAATATAACCTAACCTAACCTAACCTTATCTCTCGGGGTACCGTTTAACAACATTCCTTGCTTGCCGGCCCCTACTTCTCAGTGGGAACACTGTATACGTCTATGAAGTAATATAACCTAACCTAACACAACCTGACATCTCGGCGGTAATATTTGACAACATTCCTGGCGAGTTGGCCCCGACGTCTGCGTGGGTCCTTCGTATACATCACTAACGTAATATAACCTAACCTAACCCAACCTAACATCTCGGCGGTAACATTTGACAACATTCCTGGCGAGCTATCCTCTACGTGGGACCTTCATATGCATCAATAACGTAATATAACCTAACCTAAACCACCTGACATCTCGGCGGTAATATTTGACGACATTCCTGGCGAGTTGGACTCTACGTCTCCGTGGGACCTTTATAGACTTCAATTACGTAATATAACCTAACCTAACCCAACCTGACAACTCGGCGGTAATATTTGACGACATTCCTGGCGAGTTGGACTCTACGTCTCCGTGGGACCTTTATATACTTCAATTACGTAATATAACCTAACCTAACCCAACCTGACATCTCGGCGGTAATATTTGACGACAATCCTGGCGAGTTGGACTCTACGTCTCCGTGGGACCTTTATATACTTCAATTACGTAATATAACCTAACCTATCCCAACCTGACATCTCGGCGGTAATATTTGACGACATTCCTGGCGAGTTGGACTCTACGTCTCCGTGGGACCTTTATATACATCAGAATCCTAATATAACCTAACCTAACCCAACCTAATCTCTCGGGGTACCGTTTAACAACATTCCTTGCTTGTCGGCCCCTACTCCTCCGTGGGAACACTGTATACGTCTATGAAGTAATATAACCTAACCTAACACAACCTGACATCTCGGCGGTAATATTTGACAATATTCCTGGCGAGTTGGCCCCGACGTCTGCGTAGGTCCTTCGTATACATCATTAGCGTAATGTAACCTAACCTAACCCAACCTGACATCTCGGCGGTAATATTTGACGACATTCCTGGCGAGTTGGACTCTACGTCTCCGTGGGACCATTATATACATCAATAACGTAATATAACCTAACGTAATCCAACCTGACATCTCGGCGGTAATATTTGACAACATTCCTGGCGAGCTATCCTCTACGTGGGACATTCATATGCATCAATAACGTAATATAACCTAACCTAACACAACCTGACATTTCGGCGGTAATACTTGAAGACATTCTTGGCGAGTTCGACTCCACGTCTCCGACGGACTTTTATATACATCAATAACGTAATATAACCTAACCTAACCCAACCTGACATCTCGGCGGTAATATTTGACAACATTCCTGGCGAGCTATCCTCTACGTGGGACATTCATATGCATCAATAACGTAATATAACCTAACCTAACCCAACCTAACAACTCGGCGGTAATATTTGACAACATTCCTGGCGAGCTATCCTCTACGTGGGACATTCATATGCATCAATTACGTAATATAACATACCTAACCCAACCTAACATCTCGGCGGTAACATTTGACAACATTCCTGGCGAGCTGTCCTCTACGTGGGACATTCATATGCATCAATAACGTAATATAACCTAACCTAACCCACCTGACATCTCGGCGGTAATATTTGACGACATTCCTGGCGAGTTGGACTCTACGTCTCCGTGGGACCTTTATATACTTTAATTACGTAATATAACCTAACCTATCCCAACCTGACATCTCGGCGGTAATATTTGACGACATTCCTGGCGAGTTGGACTCTACGTCTCCGTGGGACCTTTATATACATCAGAATCCTAATATAACCTAACCTAACCCAACCTAATCTCTCGGGGTACCGTTTAACAACATTCCTTGCTTGTCGGCCCCTACTCCTCCGTGGGAACACTGTATACGTCTATGAAGTAATATAACCTAACCTAACACAACCTGACATCTCGGCGGTAATATTTGACAATATTCCTGGCGAGTTGGCCCCGACGTCTGCGTAGGTCCTTCGTATACATCATTAACGTAAGGTAACCTAACCTAACCCAACCTAACATCTCGGCGGTAATATTTGACGACATTCCTGGCGAGTTGGACTCTACGTCTCCGTGGGACCATTATATACTTCAATTACGTAACATAACCTAACCTAACCCAACCTGACATCTCGGCGGTAATATTTGACGACATTCCTGGCGAGTTGGACTCTACGTCTCCGTGGGACCTTTATATACATCAGTATCCTAATATAACCTAACCTAACCTAACCTTATCTCTCGGGGTACCGTTTAACAACATTCCTTGCTTGCCGGCCCCTACTTCTCAGTGGGAACACTGTATACGTCTATGAAGTAATATAACCTAACCTAACACAACCTGACATCTCGGCGGTAATATTTGACAACATTCCTGGCGAGTTGGCCCCGACGTCTGCGTGGGTCCTTCGTATACATCACTAACGTAATATAACCTAACCTAACCCAACCTAACATCTCGGCGGTAACATTTGACAACATTCCTGGCGAGCTATCCTCTACGTGGGACCTTCATATGCATCAATAACGTAATATAACCTAACCTAAACCACCTGACATCTCGGCGGTAATATTTGACGACATTCCTGGCGAGTTGGACTCTACGTCTCCGTGGGACCTTTATAGACTTCAATTACGTAATATAACCTAACCTAACCCAACCTGACAACTCGGCGGTAATATTTGACGACATTCCTGGCGAGTTGGACTCTACGTCTCCGTGGGACCTTTATATACTTCAATTACGTAATATAACCTAACCTAACCCAACCTGACATCTCGGCGGTAATATTTGACGACAATCCTGGCGAGTTGGACTCTACGTCTCCGTGGGACCTTTATATACTTCAATTACGTAATATAACCTAACCTATCCCAACCTGACATCTCGGCGGTAATATTTGACGACATTCCTGGCGAGTTGGACTCTACGTCTCCGTGGGACCTTTATATACATCAGAATCCTAATATAACCTAACCTAACCCAACCTAATCTCTCGGGGTACCGTTTAACAACATTCCTTGCTTGTCGGCCCCTACTCCTCCGTGGGAACACTGTATACGTCTATGAAGTAATATAACCTAACCTAACACAACCTGACATCTCGGCGGTAATATTTGACAATATTCCTGGCGAGTTGGCCCCGACGTCTGCGTAGGTCCTTCGTATACATCATTAGCGTAATGTAACCTAACCTAACCCAACCTAACATCTCGGCGGTAATATTTGACGACATTCCTGGCGAGTTGGACTCTACGTCTCCGTGGGACCATTATATACATCAATAACGTAATATAACCTAACGTAATCCAACCTGACATCTCGGCGGTAATATTTGACAACATTCCTGGCGAGCTATCCTCTACGTGGGACATTCATATGCATCAATAACGTAATATAACCTAACCTAACACAACCTGACATTTCGGCGGTAATACTTGAAGACATTCTTGGCGAGTTCGACTCCACGTCTCCGACGGACTTTTATATACATCAATAACGTAATATAACCTAACCTAACCCAACCTGACATCTCGGCGGTAATATTTGACAACATTCCTGGCGAGCTATCCTCTACGTGGGACATTCATATGCATCAATAACGTAATATAACCTAACCTAACCCAACCTAACATCTCGGCGGTAATATTTGACAACATTCCTGGCGAGCTATCCTCTACGTGGGACATTCATATGCATCAATTACGTAATATAACATACCTAACCCAACCTAACATCTCGGCGGTAACATTTGACAACATTCCTGGCGAGCTATCCTCTACGTGGGACATTCATATGCATCAATAACGTAATATAACCTAACCTAACCCACCTGACATCTCGGCGGTAATATTTGACGACATTCCTGGCGAGTTGGACTCTACGTCTCCGTGGGACCTTTATATACTTTAATTACGTAATATAACCTAACCTATCCCAACCTGACATCTCGGCGGTAATATTTGACGACATTCCTGGCGAGTTGGACTCTACGTCTCCGTGGGACCATTATATACTTCAATTACGTAACATAACCTAACCTAACCCAACCTGACATCTCGGCGGTAATATTTGACGACATTCCTGGCGAGTTGGACTCTACGTCTCCGTGGGACCTTTATAGACTTCAATTACGTAATATAACCTAACCTAACCCAACCTGACAACTCGGCGGTAATATTTGACGACATTCCTGGCGAGTTGGACTCTACGTCTCCGTGGGACCTTTATATACTTCAATTACGTAATATAACCTAACCTAACCCAACCTGACATCTCGGCGGTAATATTTGACGACATTCCTGGCGAGTTGGACTCTACGTCTCCGTGGGACCATTATATACATCAATAACGTAATATAACCTAACGTAATCCAACCTGACATCTCGGCGGTAATATTTGACAACATTCCTGGCGAGCTATCCTCTACGTGGGACATTCATATGCATCAATAACGTAATATAACCTAACCTAACACAACCTGACATTTCGGCGGTAATACTTGAAGACATTCTTGGCGAGTTCGACTCCACGTCTCCGACGGACTTTTATATACATCAATAACGTAATATAACCTAACCTAACCCAACCTGACATCTCGGCGGTAATATTTGACAACATTCCTGGCGAGCTATCCTCTACGTGGGACATTCATATGCATCAATAACGTAATATAACCTAACCTAACCCAACCTAACAACTCGGCGGTAATATTTGACAACATTCCTGGCGAGCTATCCTCTACGTGGGACATTCATATGCATCAATTACGTAATATAACATACCTAACCCAACCTAACATCTCGGCGGTAACATTTGACAACATTCCTGGCGAGCTGTCCTCTACGTGGGACATTCATATGCATCAATAACGTAATATAACCTAACCTAACCCACCTGACATCTCGGCGGTAATATTTGACGACATTCCTGGCGAGTTGGACTCTACGTCTCCGTGGGACCTTTATATACTTTAATTACGTAATATAACCTAACCTATCCCAACCTGACATCTCGGCGGTAATATTTGACGACATTCCTGGCGAGTTGGACTCTACGTCTCCGTGGGACCTTTATATACATCAGAATCCTAATATAACCTAACCTAACCCAACCTAATCTCTCGGGGTACCGTTTAACAACATTCCTTGCTTGTCGGCCCCTACTCCTCCGTGGGAACACTGTATACGTCTATGAAGTAATATAACCTAACCTAACACAACCTGACATCTCGGCGGTAATATTTGACAATATTCCTGGCGAGTTGGCCCCGACGTCTGCGTAGGTCCTTCGTATACATCATTAACGTAAGGTAACCTAACCTAACCCAACCTAACATCTCGGCGGTAATATTTGACGACATTCCTGGCGAGTTGGACTCTACGTCTCCGTGGGACCATTATATACTTCAATTACGTAACATAACCTAACCTAACCCAACCTGACATCTCGGCGGTAATATTTGACGACATTCCTGGCGAGTTGGACTCTACGTCTCCGTGGGACCTTTATATACATCAGTATCCTAATATAACCTAACCTAACCTAACCTTATCTCTCGGGGTACCGTTTAACAACATTCCTTGCTTGCCGGCCCCTACTTCTCAGTGGGAACACTGTATACGTCTATGAAGTAATATAACCTAACCTAACACAACCTGACATCTCGGCGGTAATATTTGACAACATTCCTGGCGAGTTGGCCCCGACGTCTGCGTGGGTCCTTCGTATACATCACTAACGTAATATAACCTAACCTAACCCAACCTAACATCTCGGCGGTAACATTTGACAACATTCCTGGCGAGCTATCCTCTACGTGGGACCTTCATATGCATCAATAACGTAATATAACCTAACCTAAACCACCTGACATCTCGGCGGTAATATTTGACGACATTCCTGGCGAGTTGGACTCTACGTCTCCGTGGGACCTTTATAGACTTCAATTACGTAATATAACCTAACCTAACCCAACCTGACAACTCGGCGGTAATATTTGACGACATTCCTGGCGAGTTGGACTCTACGTCTCCGTGGGACCTTTATATACTTCAATTACGTAATATAACCTAACCTAACCCAACCTGACATCTCGGCGGTAATATTTGACGACAATCCTGGCGAGTTGGACTCTACGTCTCCGTGGGACCTTTATATACTTCAATTACGTAATATAACCTAACCTATCCCAACCTGACATCTCGGCGGTAATATTTGACGACATTCCTGGCGAGTTGGACTCTACGTCTCCGTGGGACCTTTATATACATCAGAATCCTAATATAACCTAACCTAACCCAACCTAATCTCTCGGGGTACCGTTTAACAACATTCCTTGCTTGTCGGCCCCTACTCCTCCGTGGGAACACTGTATACGTCTATGAAGTAATATAACCTAACCTAACACAACCTGACATCTCGGCGGTAATATTTGACAATATTCCTGGCGAGTTGGCCCCGACGTCTGCGTAGGTCCTTCGTATACATCATTAGCGTAATGTAACCTAACCTAACCCAACCTAACATCTCGGCGGTAATATTTGACGACATTCCTGGCGAGTTGGACTCTACGTCTCCGTGGGACCATTATATACATCAATAACGTAATATAACCTAACGTAATCCAACCTGACATCTCGGCGGTAATATTTGACAACATTCCTGGCGAGCTATCCTCTACGTGGGACATTCATATGCATCAATAACGTAATATAACCTAACCTAACACAACCTGACATTTCGGCGGTAATACTTGAAGACATTCTTGGCGAGTTCGACTCCACGTCTCCGACGGACTTTTATATACATCAATAACGTAATATAACCTAACCTAACCCAACCTGACATCTCGGCGGTAATATTTGACAACATTCCTGGCGAGCTATCCTCTACGTGGGACATTCATATGCATCAATAACGTAATATAACCTAACCTAACCCAACCTAACATCTCGGCGGTAATATTTGACAACATTCCTGGCGAGCTATCCTCTACGTGGGACATTCATATGCATCAATTACGTAATATAACATACCTAACCCAACCTAACATCTCGGCGGTAACATTTGACAACATTCCTGGCGAGCTATCCTCTACGTGGGACATTCATATGCATCAATAACGTAATATAACCTAACCTAACCCACCTGACATCTCGGCGGTAATATTTGACGACATTCCTGGCGAGTTGGACTCTACGTCTCCGTGGGACCTTTATATACTTTAATTACGTAATATAACCTAACCTATCCCAACCTGACATCTCGGCGGTAATATTTGACGACATTCCTGGCGAGTTGGACTCTACGTCTCCGTGGGACCATTATATACTTCAATTACGTAACATAACCTAACCTAACCCAACCTGACATCTCGGCGGTAATATTTGACGACATTCCTGGCGAGTTGGACTCTACGTCTCCGTGGGACCTTTATATACATCAGTATCCTAATATAACCTAACCTAACCTAACCTTATCTCTCGGGGTACCGTTTAACAACATTCCTTGCTTGCCGGCCCCTACTTCTCAGTGGGAACACTGTATACGTCTATGAAGTAATATAACCTAACCTAACACAACCTGACATCTCGGCGGTAATATTTGACAACATTCCTGGCGAGTTGGCCCCGACGTCTGCGTGGGTCCTTCGTATACATCACTAACGTAATATAACCTAACCTAACCCAACCTAACATCTCGGCGGTAACATTTGACAACATTCCTGGCGAGCTATCCTCTACGTGGGACCTTCATATGCATCAATAACGTAATATAACCTAACCTAAACCACCTGACATCTCGGCGGTAATATTTGACGACATTCCTGGCGAGTTGGACTCTACGTCTCCGTGGGACCTTTATAGACTTCATTTACGTAATATAACCTAACCTAACCCAACCTGACAACTCGGCGGTAATATTTGACGACATTCCTGGCGAGTTGGACTCTACGTCTCCGTGGGACCTTTATATACATCAATAACGTAATATAACCTAACGTAATCCAACCTGACATCTCGGCGGTAATATTTGACAACATTCCTGGCGAGCTATCCTCTACGTGGGACATTCATATGCATCAATAACGTAATATAACCTAACCTAACCCAACCTGACATTTCGGCGGTAATATTTGAAGACATTCTTTGAGAGTTCGACTCTACGTCTCCGTGGGACCTTTATATACATCAATAACGTAATATAACCTAACGTAATCCAACCTGACATCTCGGCGGTAATATTTGACGACATTCCTGGCGAGCTATCCTCTACGTGGGACATTCATATGCATCAATAACGTAATATAACCTAACCTAACACAACCTGACATTTCGGCGGTAATACTTGAAGACATTCTTGGCGAGTTCGACTCCACGTCTCCGACAGACCTTTATATACATCAATAACGTAATATAACCTAACCTAACCCAACCTGACATCTCGGCGGTAATATTTGACAACATTCCTGGCGAGCTATCCTCTACGTGGGACATTCATATGCATCAATAACGTAATATAACCTAACCTAACCCAACCTGACAACTCGGCGGTAATATTTGACGACATTCCTGGCGAGCTGGACTCTACGTCTCCGTGGGACCTTTATATACATCAATAACGTAATATAACCTAACGTAATCCAACCTGACATCTCGGCGGTAATATTTCACAACATTCCTTGCGAGCTATCCTCTACGTGAGACATTCATATGCATCAATAACGTAATATAACCTAACCTAACCCAACCTGACATTTCGGCGGTAATATTTGAAGACATTCTTTGCGAGTTCGACTCTACGTCTCCGACGGACCTTTATATACATCAATAACGTAATATAACCTAACCTATCCGAACCTGACATCTCGGCGGTAATATTTGACGACATTCCTGGCGAGCTATCCTCTACGTGGGACATTCATATGCATCAATAACGTAATATAACCTAACCTAACCCAACCTGACAACTCGGCGGTACTATTTGACGACATTCCTGGCGAGCTGGACTCTACGTCTCCGTGGGACCTTTATATACATCAATAACGTAATATAACCTAACGTAATCCAACCTGACATCTCGGCGGTAATATTTCACAACATTCCTTGCGAGCTATCCTCTACGTGGGACATTCATATGCATCAATAACGTAATATAACCTAACCTAACCCAACCTGACATTTCGGCGGTAATATTTGAAGACATTCTTTGCGAGTTCGACTCTACGTCTCCGACGGACCTTTATATACATCAATAACGTAATATAACCTAACCTATCCCAACCTGACTTCTCGGCGGTAATATTTGACGACATTCCTGGCGAGCTATCCTATACGTGGGATATTCATATGCATCAATAACGTAATATAACCTAACCTAACCCAACCTAACATCTCGGCGGTAACATTTGACAACATTCCTGGCGAGCTGTCCTCTACGTGGGACATTCATATGCATCAATAACGTAATATAACCTAACCTAACCCACCTGACATCTCGGCGGTAATATTTGACGACATTCCTGGCGAGTTGGACTCTACGTCTCCGTGGGACCTTTATATACTTCAATTACGTAATATAACCTAAACTATCCCAACCTGACATCTCGGCGGTAATATTTGACGACATTCCTGGCGAGTTGGAATCTACGTCTCCGTGGGACCTTTATATACATCAATAACGTAATATAACCTAACGTAATCCAACCTGACATCTCGGCGGTAATATTTGACAACATTCCTGGCGAGCTATCCTCTACGTGGGACATTCATATGCATCAATAACGTAATATAACCTAACCTAACCCAACCTGACATTTCGGCGGTAATATTTGAAGACATTCTTTGAGAGTTCGACTCTACGTCTCCGACGGACCTTTATATACATCAATAACGTAATATAACCTAACCTATCCGAACCTGACATCTCGGCGGTAATATTTGACGACATTCCTGGCGAGCTATCCTCTACGTGGGACATTCATATGCATCAATAACGTAATATAACCTAACCTAACACAACCTGACATTTCGGCGGTAATACTTGAAGACATTCTTGGCGAGTTCGACTCCACGTCTCCGACAGACCTTTATATACATCAATAACGTAATATAACCTAACCTAACCCAACCTGACATCTCGGCGGTAATATTTGACAACATTCCTGGCGAGCTATCCTCTACGTGGGACATTCATATGCATCAATAACGTAATATAACCTAACCTAACCCAACCTGACAACTCGGCGGTAATATTTGACGACATTCCTGGCGAGCTGGACTCTACGTCTCCGTGGGACCTTTATATACATCAATAACGTAATATAACCTAACGTAATCCAACCTGACATCTCGGCGGTAATATTTCACAACATTCCTTGCGAGCTATCCTCTACGTGAGACATTCATATGCATCAATAACGTAATATAACCTAACCTAACCCAACCTGACATTTCGGCGGTAATATTTGAAGACATTCTTTGCGAGTTCGACTCTACGTCTCCGACGGACCTTTATATACATCAATAACGTAATATAACCTAACCTATCCGAACCTGACATCTCGGCGGTAATATTTGACGACATTCCTGGCGAGCTATCCTCTACGTGGGACATTCATATGCATCAATAACGTAATATAACCTAACCTAACCCAACCTGACAACTCGGCGGTACTATTTGACGACATTCCTGGCGAGCTGGACTCTACGTCTCCGTGGGACCTTTATATACATCAATAACGTAATATAACCTAACGTAATCCAACCTGACATCTCGGCGGTAATATTTCACAACATTCCTTGCGAGCTATCCTCTACGTGGGACATTCATATGCATCAATAACGTAATATAACCTAACCTAACCCAACCTGACATTTCGGCGGTAATATTTGAAGACATTCTTTGCGAGTTCGACTCTACGTCTCCGACGGACCTTTATATACATCAATAACGTAATATAACCTAACCTATCCCAACCTGACTTCTCGGCGGTAATATTTGACGACATTCCTGGCGAGCTATCCTATACGTGGGATATTCATATGCATCAATAACGTAATATAACCTAACCTAACCCAACCTAACATCTCGGCGGTAACATTTGACAACATTCCTGGCGAGCTGTCCTCTACGTGGGACATTCATATGCATCAATAACGTAATATAACCTAACCTAACCCACCTGACATCTCGGCGGTAATATTTGACGACATTCCTGGCGAGTTGGACTCTACGTCTCCGTGGGACCTTTATATACTTCAATTACGTAATATAACCTAAACTATCCCAACCTGACATCTCGGCGGTAATATTTGACGACATTCCTGGCGAGTTGGAATCTACGTCTCCGTGGGACCTTTATATACATCAATAACGTAATATAACCTAACGTAATCCAACCTGACATCTCGGCGGTAATATTTGACAACATTCCTGGCGAGCTATCCTCTACGTGGGACATTCATATGCATCAATAACGTAATATAACCTAACCTAACCCAACCTGACATTTCGGCGGTAATATTTGAAGACATTCTTTGAGAGTTCGACTCTACGTCTCCGACGGACCTTTATATACATCAATAACGTAATATAACCTAACCTATCCGAACCTGACATCTCGGCGGTAATATTTGACGACATTCCTGGCGAGCTATCCTCTACGTGGGACATTCATATGCATCAATAACGTAATATAACCTAACCTAACACAACCTGACATTTCGGCGGTAATACTTGAAGACATTCTTGGCGAGTTCGACTCCACGTCTCCGACAGACCTTTATATACATCAATAACGTAATATAACCTAACCTAACCCAACCTGACATCTCGGCGGTAATATTTGACAACATTCCTGGCGAGCTATCCTCTACGTGGGACATTCATATGCATCAATAACGTAATATAACCTAACCTAACCCAACCTGACAACTCGGCGGTAATATTTGACGACATTCCTGGCGAGCTGGACTCTACGTCTCCGTGGGACCTTTATATACATCAATAACGTAATATAACCTAACGTAATCCAACCTGACATCTCGGCGGTAATATTTCACAACATTCCTTGCGAGCTATCCTCTACGTGGGACATTCATATGCATCAATAACGTAATATAACCTAACCTAACCCAACCTGACATTTCGGTGGTAATATTTGAAGACATTCTTTGCGAGTTCGACTCTACGTCTCCGACGGACCTTTATATACATCAATAACGTAATATAACCTAACCTATCCGAACCTGACATCTCGGCGGTAATATTTGACGACATTCCTGGCGAGCTATCCTCTACGTGGGACATTCATATGCATCAATAACGTAATATAACCTAACCTAACCCACATGACATCTCGGCGGTAATATTTGACGACATTCCTGGCGAGTTGGACTCTACGTCTCCGTGGGACCTTTATGTACTTCAATTACGTAATATAACCTAACCTAACCCAACCTGACATCTCGGCGGTAATATTTGACGACAATTCTGGCGAGTTGGACTCTACGTCTCCGTGGGACCTTTATATACATCAATAACGTAATATAACCTAACGTAATCCAACCTGACATCTCGGCGGTAATATTTGACAACATTCCTGGCGAGCTATCCTCTACGTGGGACATTCATATGCATCAATAACGTAATATAACCTAACCTAACACAACCTGACATTTCGGCGGTAATACTTGAAGACATTCTTGGCGAGTTCGACTCTACGTCTCCGACGGACCTTTATATACAAAAATAACGTAATATAACCTAACCTATCCGAACCTGACATCCCGGTGGTAATATTTGACGACATTCCTGGCGATCTATCCTCTACGTGGGACATTCATATGCATCAATAACGTAATATAACCTAACCTAACCCACCTGACATCTCGGCGGTAATATTTGACGACGTTCCTGGCGAGTTGGACTCTACGTCTCCGTGGGACCTTTATATACTTCAATTACGTAATATAACCTAACCTATCCCAACCTGACATCTCGGCGGTAATATTTGACGACATTCCTGGCGAGTTGGACTCTACGTCTCCGTGGGACCTTTATATACATCAGAATCCTAATATAAGCTAACCTAACCCAAACTAATCCCTCGGGGTACCGTTTAACAACATTCCTTGCTTGTCGGCCCCTACTCCTCCGTGGGAACACTGTATACGTCTATGAAGTAATATAACCTAACCTAACACAACCTGACATCTCGGCGGTAATATTTGACAATATTCCTGGCGAGTTGGCCCCGACGTCTGCGTAGGTCCTTCGTATACATCATTAACGTAATGTAACCTAACCTAACCCAACCTGACTACTCGGCGGTAATATTTGACGACATTTCTGGCGAGCTGGACTCTACGTCTCGGTGGGACCTTTATATACATCAATAACGTAATATAACCTAACGTAATCCAACCTGACATCTAGGCGGTAATATTTGACAACATTCCTGGCGAGCTATCCTCTACGTGGGACATTCATATGCATCAATAACGTAATATAACCTAACCTAACCCACCTGACATCTCGGCGGTAATATTTGACTACATTCCTGGCGAGTTGGACTCTACGTCTCCGTGGGACCTTTATATACTTCAATTACGTAATATAACCTAACCTAACCCAACCTGACATCTCGGCGGTAATATTTGACGACAATCCTGGCGAGTTGGACTCTACGTCTCCGTGGGACCTTTATATACTTCAATTACGTAATATAACCTAACCTATCCCAACCTGACATCTCGGCGGTAATATTTGACGACATTCCTGGCGAGTTGGACTCTACGTCTCCGTGGGACCTTTATATACATCAATAACGTAATATAACCTAACGTAATCCAACCTGACATCTCGGCGGTAATATTTGACAACATTCCTGGCGAGCTATCCTCTACGTGGGACATTCATATGCATCAATAACGTAATATAACCTAACCTAACCCACCTGACATCTCGGCGGTAATATTTGACGACATTCCTGGCGAGTTGGACTCTACGTCTCCGTGGGACCTTTATATACTTCAATTACGTAATATAACCTAACCTATCCCAACCTGACATCTCGGCGGTAATATTTGACGACATTCCTGGCGAGTTGGACTCTACGTCTCCGTGGGACCTTTATATACATCAGAATCCTAATATAAGCTAACCTAACACAACCTAATCTCTCGGGGTACCGTTTAACAACATTCCTTGCTTGTCGGCCCCTACTCCTCCGTGGGAACACTGTATACGTCTATGAAGTAATATAACCTAACCTAACACAACCTGACATCTCGGCGGTAATATTTGACAATATTCCTGGCGAGTTGGCCCCGACGTCTGCGTAGGTCCTTCGTATACATCATTAACGTAATGTAACCTAACCTAACACAACCTGACAACTCGGCGGTAATATTTGACGACATTTCTGGCGAGCTGGACTCTACGTCTCCGTGGGACCTTTATATACATCAATAACGTAATATAACCTAACGTAATCCAACCTGACATCTCGGCGGTAATATTTGACAACATTCCTGGCGAGCTATCCTCTACGTGGGACATTCATATGCATCAATAACGTAATATAACCTAACCTAACCCACCTGACATCTCGGCGGTAATATTTGACGACATTCCTGGCGAGTTGGACTCTACGTCTCCGTGGGACCTTTATATACTTCAATTACGTAATATAACCTAACCTAACCCAACCTGACATCTCGGCGGTAATATTTGACGACAATCCTGGCGAGTTGGACTCTACGTCTCCGTGGGACCTTTATATACTTTAATTATGTAATATAACCTAACCTATCCCAACCTGACATCTCGGCGGTAATATTTGACGACATTCCTGGCGAGTTGGACTCTACGTCTCCGTGGGACCTTTATATACATCAGAATCCTAATATAAGCTAACCTAACCCAACCTAATCTCTCGGGGTACCGTTTAACAACATTCCTTGCTTGTCGGCCCCTACTCCTCCGTGGGAACACTGTATACGTCTATGAAGTAATATAACCTAACCTAACACAACCTGACATCTCGGCGGTAATATTTGACAATATTCCTGGCGAGTTGGCCCCGACGTCTGCGTAGGTCCTTCGTATACATCATTAACGTAATGTAACCTAACCTAACCCAACCTGACAACTCGGCGGTAATATTTGACGACATTCCTGGCGAGCTGGACTCTACGTCTCCGTGGGACCTTTATATACATCAATAACGTAATATAACCTAACGTAATCCAACCTGACATCTCGGCGGTAATATTTGACAACATTCCTGGCGAGCTATCCTCTACGTGGGACATTCATATGCATCAATAACGTAATATAACCTAACCTAACCCACCTGACATCTCGGCGGTAATATTTGACGACATTCCTGGCGAGTTGGACTCTACGTCTCCGTGGGACCTTTATATACTTCAATTACGTAATATAACCTAACCTATCCCAACCTGACATCTCGGCGGTAATATTTGACGACATTCCTGGCGAGTTGGACTCTACGTCTCCGTGGGACCTTTATATACTTCAATTACGTAATATAACCTAACCTATCCCAACCTGACATCTCGGCGGTAATATTTGACGACATTCCTGGCGAGTTGGACTCTACGTCTCCGTGGGACCTTTATATACATCAGAATCCTAATATAAGCTAACCTAACCCAACCTAATCTCTCGGGGTACCGTTTAACAACATTCCTTGCTTGTCGGCCCCTACTCCTCCGTGGGAACACTGTATACGTCTATGAAGTAATATAACCTAACCTAACACAACCTGACATCTCGGCGGTAATATTTGACAATATTCCTGGCGAGTTGGCCCCGACGTCTGCGTAGGTCCTTCGTATACATCATTAACGTAATGTAACCTAACCTAACCCAACCTGACAACTCGGCGGTAATATTTGACGACATTCCTGGCGAGCTGGACTCTACGTCTCCGTGGGACCTTTATATACATCAATAACGTAATATAACCTAACGTAATCCAACCTGACATCTCGGCGGTAATATTTCACAACATTCCTTGCGAGCTATCCTCTACGTGGGACATTCATATGCATCAATAACGTAATATAACCTAACCTAACCCAACCTGACATTTCGGCGGTAATATTTGAAGACATTCTTTGCGAGTTCGACTCTACGTCTCCGACGGACCTTTATATACATCAATAACGTAATATAACCTAACCTATCCGAACCTGACATCTCGGCGGTAATATTTGACGACATTCCTGGCGAGCTATCCTCTACGTGGGACATTCATATGCATCAATAACGTAATATAACCTAACCTAACCCACCTGACATCTCGGCGGTAATATTTGACGACATTCCTGGCGAGTTGGACTCTACGTCTCCGTGGGACCTTTATATACTTCAATTACGTAATATAACCTAACCTATCCCAACCTGACATCTCGGCGGTAATATTTGACGACATTCCTGGCGAGTTGGACTCTACGTCTCCGTGGGACCTTTATATACTTCAATTACGTAATATAACCTAACCTATCCCAACCTGACATCTCGGCGGTAATATTTGACGACATTCCTGGCGAGTTGGACTCTACGTCTCCGTGGGACCTTTATATACATCAGAATCCTAATATAACCTAACCTAACCCAACCTAATCTCTCGGGGTACCGTTTAACAACATTCCTTGCTTGTCGGCCCCTACTCCTCCGTGGGAACACTGTATACGTCTATGAAGTAATATAACCTAACCTAACACAACCTGACATCTCGGCGGTAATATTTGACAATATTCCTGGCGAGTTGGCCCCGACGTCTGCGTAGGTCCTTCGTATACATCATTAACGTAATGTAACCTAACCTAACCCAACCTAACATCTCGGCGGTAATATTTGAAGACATTCTTTGCGAGTTCGACTCTACGTCTCCGACGGACCTTTATATACATCAATAACGTAATATAACCTAACCTATCCGAACCTGACATCTCGGCGGTAATATTTGACGACATTCCTGGCGAGCTATCCTCTACGTGGGACATTCATATGCATCAATAACGTAATATAACCTAACCTAACCCACCTGACATCTCGGCGGTAATATTTGACGACATTCCTGGCGAGTTGGACTCTACGTCTCCGTGGGACCTTTATATACTTCAATTACGTAATATAACCTAACCTATCCCAACCTGACATCTCGGCGGTAATATTTGACGACATTCCTGGCGAGTTGGACTCTACGTCTCCGTGGGACCTTTATATACTTCAATTACGTAATATAACCTAACCTATCCCAACCTGACATCTCGGCGGTAATATTTGACGACATTCCTGGCGAGTTGGACTCTACGTCTCCGTGGGACCTTTATATACATCAGAATCCTAATATAAGCTAACCTAACCCAACCTAATCTCTCGGGGTACCGTTTAACAACATTCCTTGCTTGTCGGCCCCTACTCCTCCGTGGGAACACTGTATACGTCTATGAAGTAATATAACCTAACCTAACACAACCTGACATCTCGGCGGTAATATTTGACAATATTCCTGGCGAGTTGGCCCCGACGTCTGCGTAGGTCCTTCGTATACATCATTAACGTAATGTAACCTAACCTAACCCAACCTAACATCTCGGCGGTAATATTTGACGACATTCCTGGCGAGTTGGACTCTACGTCTCCGTGGGACCTTTATATACATCAATAACGTAATATAACCTAACGTAATCCAACCTGACATCTCGGCGGTAATATTTGACAACATTCCTGGCGAGCTATCCTCTACGTGGGACATTCATATGCATCAATAACGTAATATAACCTAACCTAACACAACCTGACATTTCGGCGGTAATACTTGAAGAGATTCTTGGCGAGTTCGACTCCACGTCTCCGACAGACCTTTATATACATCAATAACGTAATATAACCTAACCTAACCCAACCTGACATCTCGGCGGTAATATTTGACAACATTCCTGGCGAGCTATCCTCTACGTGGGACATTCATATGCATCAATAACGTAATCTAACCTAACCTAACCCAACCTGACAACTCGGCGGTAATATTTGACGACATTCCTGGCGAGCTGGACTCTACGTCTCCGTGGGACCTTTATATACATCAATAACGTAATATAACCTAACGTAATCCAACCTGACATCTCGGCGGTAATATTTCACAACATTCCTTGCGAGCTATCCTCTACGTGGGACATTCATATGCATCAATAACGTAATATAACCTAACCTAACCCAACCTGACATTTCGGCGGTAATACTTGAAGACATTCTTTGCGAGTTCGACTCTACGTCTCCGACGGACCTTTATATACATCAATAACGTAATATAACCTAACCTATCCGAACCTGACCTCTCGGCGGTAATATTTGACGACATTCCTGGCGAGCTATCCTCTACGTGGGACATTCATATGCATCAATAACGTAATATAACCTAACCTAACCCACCTGACATCTCGGCGGTAATATTTGACGACGTTCCTGGCGAGTTGGACTCTACGTCTCCGTGGGACCTTTATATACTTCAATTACGTAATATAACCTAACCTATCCCAACCTGACATCTCGGCGGTAATATTTGACGACATTCCTGGCGAGTTGGACTCTACGTCTCCGTGGGACATTTATATACATCAGAATCCTAATATAAGCTAACCTAACCCAACCTAATCTCTCGGGGTACCGTTTAACAACATTCCTTGCTTGTCGGCCCCTACTCCTCCGTGGGAACACTGTATACGTCCATGAAGTAATATAACCTAACCTAACACAACCTGACATCTCGGCGGTAATATTTGACAACATTCCTGGCGAGTTGGCCCCGGCGTCTGCGTGGGTCCTTCGTATACATCACTAACGTAATATAACCTAACCTAACCCAACCTAACATCTCGGCGGTAACATTTGACAACATTCCTGGCGAGCTATCCTCTACGTGGGACCTTCATATGCATCAATAACGTAATATAACCTAACCTAACCCACCTGACATCTCGGCGGTAATATTTGACGACATTCCTGGCGAGTTGGACTCTACGTCTCCGTGGGACCTTTATAGACTTCAATTACGTAATATAACCTAACCTAACCCAATCTGACAACTCGGCGGTAATATTTGACGACATTCCTGGCGAGCTGGACTCTACGTCTCCGTGGGACCTTTATGTACATCAATAACGTAATATAACCTAACGTAATCCAACCTGACATCTCGGCGGTAATATTTGACGACATTCCTGGCGAGTTGGACTCTACGTCTCCGTGGGACCTTTATATACATCAATAACGTAATATAACTTAACCTAACCCAACCTGACATGTCGGCGGTAAAATTTGACAACATTCCCGGCGAGTTGTCCTCTACGTCTATGTGGGACCTTTATATACATCAATAACGTAACATAACCTAACCTAACCCAACCTAACATCTCGGCGGTAACATTTGACAACATTCCTGGCGATCTATCCTCTACGTGGGACATGCATATGCATCAATAACGTAATATAACCTAACCTAACACAACCTGACATCTCGGCGGTAATATTTGACGACATTCCTGGCGAGATGGACTATACGTTTCCGTGGGACCTTTATATACTTCAATTACGTAATATAACCTAACCTAACCCAACCTGACATCTCGGCGGTAATATTTGACGACATTCCTGGCGAGTTGGACTCTACGTCTCCGTGGGACCTTTATATACATCAATAACGTAATATAACCTAACGTAATCCTACCTGACATCTCGGCGGTAATATTTCACAACATTCCTTGCGAGCTATCCTCTACGTGGGACATTCATATGCATCAATAACGTAATATAACCTAACCTAACCCAACCTTTCATTTCGGCGGTAATATTTGAAGACATTCTTTGCGAGTTCGACTCTACGTCTCCGACGGACCTTTATATACATCAATAACGTAATATAACCTAACCTAACCCAACCTGACATCTCGGCGGTAATATTTGACAACATTCCTGGCGAGCTATCCTCTACGTGGGACATTCATATGCATCAATAACGTAATATAACCTAACCTAACCCAACCTAACATCTCGGCGGTAATATTTGACAACATTCCTGGCGAGCTATCCTCTACGTGGGACATTCATATGCATCAATTACGTAATATAACCTAACCTAACCCAACCTAACATCTCGGCGGTAACATTTGACAACATTCCTGGCGAGCTATCCTCTACGTGGGACATTCATATGCATCAATAACGTAATATAACCTAACCTAACCCACCTGACATCTCGGCGGTAATATTTGACGACATTCCTGGCGAGTTGGACTCTACGTCTCCGTGGGACCTTTATATACATCAATAACGTAATATAACCTAACGTAATCCTACCTGACATCTCGGCGGTAATATTTCACAACATTCCTTGCGAGCTATCCTCTACGTGGGACATTCATATGCATCAATAACGTAATATAACCTAACCTAACCCAACCTGACATTTCGGCGGTAATATTTGAAGACATTCTTTGCGAGTTCGACTCTACGTCTCCGACGGACCTTTATATACATCAATAACGTAATATAACCTAACCTAACCCAACCTGACATCTCGGCGGTAATATTTGACAACATTCCTGGCGAGCTATCCTCTACGTGGGACATTCATATGCATCAATAACGTAATATAACCTAACCTAACCCAACCTAACATCTCGGCGGTAATATTTGACAACATTCCTGGCGAGCTATCCTCTACGTGGGACATTCATATGCATCAATAACGTAATATAACCTAACCTAACCCAACCTAACATCTCGGCGGTAATATTTGACAACATTCCTGGCGAGCTATCCTCTACGTGGGACATTCATATGCATCAATTACGTAATATAACCTAACCTAACCCAACCTAACATCTCGGCGGTAATATTTGACAACATTCCTGGCGAGCTATCCTCTACGTGGGACATTCATATGCATCAATTACGTAATATAACCTAACCTAACCCAACCTAACATCTCGGCGGTAACATTTGACAACATTCCTGGCGAGCTATCCTCTACGTGGGACATTCATATGCATCAATAACGTAATATAACCTAACCTAACCCACCTGACATCTCGGCGGTAATATTTGACGACATTCCTGGCGAGTTGTACTCTACGTCTCCGTGGGACCTTTATATACATCAATAACGTAATATAACATAACGTAATACACCTGACATCTCGGCGGTAATATTTGACGACATTCCTGGCGAGTTGGACTCTACGTCTCCGTGGGACCTTTATGTACTTCAATTACGTAATATAACCTAACCTAACCCAACCTGACATCTCGGGGGTAATATTTGACAACATTCCTGGCGAGTTGGCCCCGACGTCTGCGTGGGTCCTTCGTATACATCACTAACGTAACATAACCTAACCTAACCCAAACTAACATCTCGGCGGTAACATTTGACAACATTCCTGGCGATCTATCCTCTACGTGGGACATGCATATGCATCAATAACGTAATATAACCTAACCTAACACAACCTGACATCTCGGCGGTAATATTTGACGACATTCCTGGCGAGTTGGACTCTACGTTTCCGTGGGACCTTTATATACTTCAATTACGTAATATAACCTAACCTAACCCAACCTGACATCTCGGCGGTAATATTTGACAACATTCCTGGCGAGTTGGCCCCGACGTCTGCGTGGGTCCTTCGTATACATCACTAACGTAACATAACATAACCTAACCCAACCTAACATCTCGGCGGTAACATTTGACAACATTCCTGGCGATCTATCCTCTACGTGGGACATGCATATGCATCAATAACGTAATATAACCTAACCTAACACAACCTGACATCTCGGCGGTAATATTTGACGACATTCCTGGCGAGTTGGACTCTACGTTTCCGTGGGACCTTTATATACTTCAATTACGTAATATAACCTAACCTAACCCAACCTGACATCTCGGCGGTAATATTTGACAACATTCCTTGCGAGTTGGCATCTACGTGTCCGTGGGACCTTTATATACATCAGAATCCTAATATAACCTAACCTAACCCAACCTAATCACTCGGGGTACCGTTTAACAACATTCCTTGCTTGTCGGCCCCTACTTCTCCGTGGGAACACTGTATACGTCTATGAAGTAATATAACCTAACCTAACACAACCTGACATCTCGGCGGTAATATTTGACAACATTCCTGGCGAGTTGGCCCCGACGTCTGCGTGGGTCCTTCGTATACATCACTAACGTAATATAACCTAACCTAACCCAACCTAACATCTCGGCGGTAACATTTGGCAACATTCCTGGCGAGCTATCCTCTACGTGGGACCTTCATATGCATCAATAACGTAATATAACCTAACCTAACCCACCTGACATCTCGGCGGTAATATTTGACGACATTCCTGGCGGGTTGGACTCTACGTCACCGTGGGACCTTTATAGACATCAATTACGTAATATAACCTAACCTAACCCAACCTGACAACTCGGCGGTAATATTTGACGACATTCCTGTCGAGCTGGACTCTACGTCTCCGTGGGACCTTTATATACATCAATAACGTAATATAACCTAGCGTAATCCAACCTGACATCTCGGCGGTAATATTTCACAACATTCCTTGCAAGCTATCCTCTACGTGGGACATTCATTTGCATCAATAACGTAATATAACCTAACCTAACCCAACCTGACATTTCGGCGGTAATATTTGAAGACATTCTTTGCGAGTTCGACTCTACGTCTCCGTGGGACCTTTATGTACATCAATAACGTAATATAACCTAACGTAATCCAACCTGACATCTCGGCGGTAATATTTGACAACATTCCTGGCGAGCTATCCTCTACGTGGGACATTCATATGCATCAATTACGTAATATAACCTAACCTAACCCGACCTAACATCTCGGCGGTAACATTTGACAACATTCCTGGCGAGCTATCCTCTACGTGGGACATTCATATGCACCAATAACGTAATATAACCTAACCTAACCCACCTGACATCTCGGCGGTAATATTTGACGACATTCCTGGCGAGCTATCCTCTACGTGGGACATTCATATGCATCAATAACGTAATATAACCTAACCTAACCCAACCTAACATCTCGGCGGTAATATTTGACAACATTCCTGGCGAGCTATCCTCTACGTGGGACATTCATATGCATCAATTACGTAATATAACCTAACCTAACCCAACCTAACATCTCGGCGGTAACATTTGACAACATTCCTGGCGAGCTATCCTCTACGTGGGACATTCATATGCATCAATAACGTAATATAACCTAACCTAACCCACCTGACATCTCGGCGGTAATATTTGACGACATTACTGGCGAGTTGGACTCTACGTCTCCGTGGGACCTTTATATACATCAATAACGTAATATAACTTAACCTAACCCAACCTGACATGTCGGCGGTAATATTTGACAACATTCCTGGCGATCTATCCTCTACGTGGGACATGCATATGCATCAATAACGTAATATAACCTAACCTAACACAACCTGACATCTCGGCGGTAATATTTGACGACATTCCTGGCGAGTTGGACTCTACGTTTCCGTGGGACCTTTATATACTTCAATTACGTAATATAACCTAACCTAACCCAACCTGACATCTCGGCGGTAATATTTGACAACATTCCTTGCGAGTTGGCATCTACGTGTCCGTGGGACCTTTATATACATCAGAATCCTAATATAACCTAACCTAACCCAACCTAATCTCTCGGGGTACCGTTTAACAACATTCCTTGCTTGTCGGCCCCTACTTCTCCGTGGGAACACTGTATACGTCTATGAAGTAATATAACCTAACCTAACACAACCTGACATCTCGGCGGTAATATTTGACAATATTCCTGGCGAGTTGGCCCCGAGGTCTGCGTAGGTCCTTCGTATACATCATTAACGTAATGTAACCTAACCTAACCCAACCTAACATCTCGGCGGTAATATTTGACGACATTCCTGGCGAGTTGGACTCTACGTCTCCGTGGGACCTTTATATACTTCAATTACGTAATATAACCTAACCAAACCCAACCTGACATCTCGGCGGTAATATTTGACGACATTCCTGGCGAGTTGGACTCTACGTCTCCGTGGGACCTTTATATACATCAATAACGTAATATAACCTAACGTAATCCAACCTGACATCTCGGCGGCAATATTTGACAACATTCCTTGCGAGTTGGCCTCTACGTGTCCGTGGGACCTTTATATACATCAGTATCCTAATATAACCTAACCTAACCCAACCTTATCTCTCGGGGTACCGTTTAACAACATTCCTTGCTTGTCAGCCCCTACTTCTCAGTGGGAACACTGTATACGTCTATGAAGTAATATAACCTAACCTAACACAACCTGACATCTCGGCGGTAATATTTGACAACATTCCTGGCGAGTTGGCCCCGACGTCTGCGTGGGTCCTTCGTATACATCACTAACGTAATATAACCTAACCTAACCCAACCTAACATCTCGGCGGTAACATTTGACAACATTCCTGGCGATCTATCCTCTACGTCGGACATGCATATGCATCAATAACGTAATATAACCTAACCTAACACAACCTGACATCTCGGCGGTAATATTTGACGACATTCCTGGCGAGTTGGACTCTACGTCACCGTGGGACCTTTATAGACATCAATTACGTAATATAACCTAACCTAACCAACCTGACAACTCGGCGGTAATATTTGACGACATTCCTGTCGAGCTGGACTCTACGTCTCCGTGGGACCTTTATATACATCAATAACGTAATATAACCTAGCGTAATCCAACCTGACATCTCGGCGGTAATATTTCACAACATTCCTTGCAAGCTATCCTCTACGTGGGACATTCATTTGCATCAATAACGTAATATAACCTAACCTAACCCAACCTGACATTTCGGCGGTAATATTTGAAGACATTCTTTGCGAGTTCGACTCTACGTCTCCGACGGACCTTTATATACATCAATAACGTAATATAACCTAACCTAACCCAACCTGACATCTCGGCGGTAATATTTGACAACATTCCTGGCGGGCTATCCTCTACGTGGGACATTCATATGCATCAATAACGTAATATAACCTAACCTAACCCAACCTAACATCTCGGCGGTAATATTTGACAACATTCCTGGCGAGCTATCCTCTACGTGGGACATTCATATGCATCAATTACGTAATATAACCTAACCTAACCCAACCTAACATCTCGGCGGTAACATTTGACAACATTCCTGGCGAGCTACCCTCTACGTGGGACCTTCATATGCATCAATAACGTAATATAACCTAACCTAACCCACCTGACATCTCGGCGGTAATATTTGACGACATTCCTGGCGAGTTGGACTCTACGTCTCCGTGGGACCTTTATAGACTTCAATTACGTAATATAACCTAACCTAACCCAACCTGACAACTCGGCGGTAATATTTGACGACATTCCTGGCGAGTTGGGCTCTACGTCTCCGTGGGACCTTTATGTACATCAATAACGTAATATAACCTAACGTAATCCAACCTGACATCTCGGCGGTACTATTTGACAACATTCCTGGCGAGCTATCCTCTACGTGGGACATTCATATGCATCAATTACGTAATATAACCTAACCTAACCCGACCTAACATCTCGGCGGTAACATTTGACAACATTCCTGGCGAGCTATCCTCTACGTGGGACATTCATATGCACCAATAACGTAATATAACCTAACCTAACCCACCTGACATCTCGGCGGTAATATTTGACGACATTCCTGGCGAGCTATCCTCTACGTGGGACATTCATATGCATCAATAACGTAATATAACCTAACCTAACCCAACCTAACATCTCGGCGGTAATATTTGACAACATTCCTGGCGAGCTATCCTCTACGTGGGACATTCATATGCATCAATTACGTAATATAACCTAACCTAACCCAACCTAACATCTCGGCGGTAACATTTGACAACATTCCTGGCGAGCTATCCTCTACGTGGGACATTCATATGCATCAATAACGTAATATAACCTAACCTAACCCACCTGACATCTCGGCGGTAATATTTGACGACATTACTGGCGAGTTGGACTCTACGTCTCCGTGGGACCTTTATATACATCAATAACGTAATATAACTTAACCTAACCCAACCTGACATGTCGGCGGTAATATTTGACAACATTCCTGGCGAGTTGGCCAAGACGTCTGCGTGGGTCCTTCATATACATCATTAACGTAATATAATCTAACCTAACCCAACCTAACATCTCGGCGGTAATATTTGACAACTTGCCTGGCGAGTTATCCTCTACGTGGGACATTCATATGCATCAATAACGTATTATAACCTAACCTGACCCACCTGACATTTCGCCGGTAATATTTGACGACATTCCTGGCGAGTTGGACTCTACGTCTCCGTGGGACCTTTATGTACTTCAATTACGTAATATAACCTAACCTAACCCAACCTGACATCTCGGCGGTAATATTTGACAACATTCCTGGCGAGTTGGCCCCGACGTCTGCGTGGGTCCTTCGTATACATCACTAACGTAACATAACATAACCTAACCCAACCTAACATCTCGGCGGTAACATTTGACAACATTCCTGGCGATCTATCCTCTACGTGGGACATGCATATGCATCAATAACGTAATATAACCTAACCTAACACAACCTGACATCTCGGCGGTAATATTTGACGACATTCCTGGCGAGTTGGACTCTACGTTTCCGTGGGACCTTTATATACTTCAATTACGTAATATAACCTAACCTAACCCAACCTGACATCTCGGCGGTAATATTTGACAACATTCCTTGCGAGTTGGCATCTACGTGTCCGTGGGACCTTTATATACATCAGAATCCTAATATAACCTAACCTAACCCAACCTAATCTCTCGGGGTACCGTTTAACAACATTCCTTGCTTGTCGGCCCCTACTTCTCCGTGGGAACACTGTATACGTCTATGAAGTAATATAACCTAACCTAACACAACCTGACATCTCGGCGGTAATATTTGACAATATTCCTGGCGAGTTGGCCCCGACGTCTGCGTAGGTCCTTCGTATACATCATTAACGTAATGTAACCTAACCTAACCCAACCTAACATCTCGGCGGTAATATTTGACGACATTCCTGGCGAGTTGGACTCTACTTCTCCGTGGGACCTTTATATACTTCAATTACGTAATATAACCTAACCAAACCCAACCTGACATCTCGGCGGTAATATTTGACGACATTCCTGGCGAGTTGGACTCTACGTCTCCGTGGGACCTTTATATACATCAATAACGTAATATAACCTAACGTAATCCAACCTGACATCTCGGCGGCAATATTTGACAACATTCCTTGCGAGTTGGCCTCTACGTGTCCGTGGGACCTTTATATACATCAGTATCCTAATATAACCTAACCTAACCCAACCTTATCTCTCGGGGTACCGTTTAACAACATTCCTTGCTTGTCGGCCCCTACTTCTCAGTGGGAACACTGTATACGTCTATGAAGTAATATAACCTAACCTAACACAACCTGACATCTCGGCGGTAATATTTGACAACATTCCTGGCGAGTTGGCCCCGACGTCTGCGTGGGTCCTTCGTATACATCACTAACGTAATATAACCTAACCTAACCCAACCTAACATCTCGGCGGTAACATTTGACAACATTCCTGGCGATCTATCCTCTACGTCGGACATGCATATGCATCAATAACGTAATATAACCTAACCTAACACAACCTGACATCTCGGCGGTAATATTTGACGACATTCCTGGCGAGATGGACTATACGTTTCCGTGGGACCTTTATATACTTCAATTACGTAATATAACCTAACCTAACCCAACCTGACATCTC
Organism: Xylocopa violacea; assembly: GCA_963969225.1. NCBI lineage: Eukaryota > Metazoa > Arthropoda > Insecta > Hymenoptera > Apidae > Xylocopa > Xylocopa violacea. The sequence goes on along the minus strand of CAXAJV010000431.1, from coordinate 287,489 downwards.
GGCGGTAATATTTGACGACATTCCTGGCGAGTTGGCCCCGACGTCTGCGTGGGTCCTTCGTATACATCACTAACGTAATATAACCTAACGTAATCCAACCTGACATCTCGGCGGTAATATTTGAAGACATTCCTGGCGAGCTATCCTCTACGTGGGACATTCATATGCATCAATAACGTAATATAACCTAATCTAAGACAACCTGACATCTCGGCGGTAAAATTTGACAACACTCCCTGCGAGTTGTCCTCTACGTCTATGTGGGACCTTTATATACATCAATAACGTAACATAACCTAACCTAACCCAACCTAACATTTCGGCGGTAACATTTGACAACATTCCTGGCGATCTATCCTCTACGTGGGACATGCATATGCATGAATAACGTAATATAACCTATCCTAACACAACCTGACATCTCGGCGGTAATATTTGACGACATTCCTGGCGAGATGGACTATACGTTTCCGTGGGACCTTTATATACTTCAATTACTTAATATAACCTAACCTAACCCAACCTGACATCTCGGCGGTAATATTTGACGACATTCCTGGCGAGTTGGACTCTACGTCTCCGTGGGACCTTTATATACATCAATAACGTAATATAACCTAACGTAATCCTACCTGACATCTCGGCGGTAATATTTCACAACATTCCTTGCGAGCTATCCTCTACGTGGGACATTCATATGCATCAATTACGTAATATAACCTAACCTAACCCAACCTAACATCTCGGCGGTAACATTTGACAACATTCCTGGCGAGCTACCCTCTACGTGGGACCTTCATATGCATCAATAACGTAATATAACCTAACCTAACCCACCTGACATCTCGGCGGTAATATTTGACGACATTCCTGGCGAGTTGGACTCTACGTCTCCGTGGGACCTTTATAGACTTCAATTACGTAATATAACCTAACCTAACCCAACCTGACAACTCGGTGGTAATATTTGACGACATTCCTGGCGAGTTGGACTCTAGGTCTCCGTGGGACCTTTATGTACATCAATAACGTAATATAACCTAACGTAATCCAACCTGACATCTCGGCGGTAATATTTGACAACATTCCTGGCGAGCTATCCTCTACGTAGGACATTCATATGCATCAATTACGTAATATAACCTAACCTAACCCGACCTAACATCTCGGCGGTAACATTTGACAACATTCCTGGCGAGCTATCCTCTACGTGGGACATTCATATGCATCAATAACGTAATATAACCTAACCTAACCCACCTGACATCTCGGCGGTAATATTTGACGACATTCCTGGCGAGCTATCCTCTACGTGGGACATTCATATGCATCAATAACGTAATATAACCTAACCTAACCCAACCTAACATCTCGGCGGTAATATTTGACAACATTCCTGGCGAGCTATCCTCTACGTGGGACATTCATATGCATCAATTACGTAATATAACCTAACCTAACCCACCTGACATCTCGGCGGTAATATTTGACGACATTCCTGGCGAGTTGGACTCTACGTCTCCGTGGGACCTTTATATACTTCAATTACGTAATATAACCTAACCTATCCCAACCTGACATCTCGGCGGTAATATTTGACGACATTCCTGGCGAGTTGGACTCTACGTCCCCGTGGGACCTTTATATACATCAATAACGTAATATAACATAACGTAATCCAACCTGACATCTCGGCGGCAATATTTGACAACATTCCTTGCGAGTTGGCCTCTACGTGTCCGTGGGACCTTTATATACATCAGTATCCTAATATAACCTAACCTAACCCAACCTTATCTCTCGGGGTACCGTTTAACAACATTCCTTGCTTGTCGGCCCCTACTTCTCAGTGGGAACACTGTATACGTCTATGAAGTAATATAACCTAACCTAACACAACCTGACATCTCGGCGGTAATATTTGACAACATTCCTGGCGAGTTGGCCCCGACGTCTGCGTGGGTCCTTCGTATACATCACTAACGTAATATAACCTAACCTAACCCAACCTAACATCTCGGCGGTAACATTTGACAACATTCCTGGCGATCTATTCTCTACGTCGGACATGCATATGCATCAATAACGTAATATAACCTAACCTAACACAACCTGACATCTCGGCGGTAATATTTGACGACATTCCTGGCGAGATGGACTATACGTTTCCGTGGGACCTTTATATACTTCAATTACGTAATATAACCTAACCTAACCCAACCTGACATCTCGGCGGTAATATTTGACGACATTCCTGGCGAGTTGGCCCCGACGTCTGCGTGGGTCCTTCGTATACATCACTAACGTAATATAACCTAACGTAATCCAACCTGACATCTCGGCGGTAATATTTGAAGACATTCCTGGCGAGCTATCCTCTACGTGGGACATTCATATGCATCAATAACGTAATATAACCTAATCTAAGACAACCTGACATCTCGGCGGTAAAATTTGACAACATTCCCTGCGAGTTGTCCTCTACGTCTATGTGGGACCTTTATATACATCAATAACGTAACATAACCTAACCTAACCCAACCTAACATCTCGGCGGTAACATTTGACAACATTCCTGGCGATCTATCCTCTACGTGGGACATGCATATGCATGAATAACGTAATATAACCTATCCTAACACAACCTGACATCTCGGCGGTAATATTTGACGACATTCCTGGCGAGATGGACTATACGTTTCCGTGGGACCTTTATATACTTCAATTACTTAATATAACCTAACCTAACCCAACCTGACATCTCGGCGGTAATATTTGACGACATTCCTGGCGAGTTGGACTCTACGTCTCCGTGGGACCTTTATATACATCAATAACGTAATATAACCTAACGTAATCCTACCTGACATCTCGGCGGTAATATTTCACAACATTCCTTGCGAGCTATCCTCTACGTGGGACATACATATGCATCAATAACGTAATATAACCTAACCTAACCCAACCTGACATTTCGGCGGTAATATTTGAAGACATTCTTTGCGAGTTCGACTCTACGTCTCCGACGGACCTTTATATACATCAATAACGTAATATAACCCCACCTAACCCAACCTGACAACTCGGCGGTAATATTTGACAACATTCCTGGCGAGCTATCCTCTACGTGGGACATTCATATGCATCAATAACGTAATATAACCTAACCTAACCCAACCTAACATCTCGGCGGTAATATTTGACAACATTCCTGGCGAGCTATCCTCTACGTGGGACATTCATATGCATCAATTACGTAATATAACCTAACCTAACCCAACCTAACATCTCGGCGGTAACATTTGACAACATTCCTGGCGAGCTACCCTCTACGTGGGACCTTCATATGCATCAATAACGTAATATAACCTAACCTAACCCACCTGACATCTCGGCGGTAATATTTGACGACATTCCTGGCGAGTTGGACTCTACGTCTCCGTGGGACCTTTATAGACTTCAATTACGTAATATAACCTAACCTAACCCAACCTGACAACTCGGCGGTAATATTTGACGACATTCCTCGCGAGTTGGACTCTACGTCTCCGTGGGACCTTTATGTACATCAATAACGTAATATAACCTAACGTAATCCAACCTGACATCTCGGCGGTAATATTTGACAACATTCCTGGCGAGCTATCCTCTACGTGGGACATTCATATGCATCAATTACGTAATATAACCTAACCTAACCCGACCTAACATCTCGGCGGTAACATTTGACAACATTCCTGGCGAGCTATCCTCTACGTGGGACATTCATATGCATCAATAACGTAATATAACCTAACCTAACCCACCTGACATCTCGGCGGTAATATTTGACGACATTCCTGGCGAGCTATCCTCTACGTGGGACATTCATATGCATCAATAACGTAATATAACCTAACCTAACCCAACCTAACATCTCGGCGGTAATATTTGACAACATTCCTGGCGAGCTATCCTCTACGTGGGACATTCATATGCATCAATTACGTAATATAACCTAACCTAACCCACCTGACATCTCGGCGGTAATATTTGACGACATTCCTGGCGAGTTGGACTCTACGTCTCCGTGGGACCTTTATATACTTCAATTACGTAATATAACCTAACCTATCCGAACCTGACATCTCGGCGGTAATATTTGACGACATTCCTGGCGAGTTGGACTCTACGTCCCCGTGGGACCTTTATATACATCAATAACGTAATATAACATAACGTAATCCAACCTGACATCTCGGCGGTAATATTTGACAACATTCCTTGCGAGTTGGCATCTACGTGTCCGTGGGACCTTTATATACATCAGAATCCTAATATAACCTAACCTAACCCAACCTAATCTCTCGGGGTACCGTTTAACAACATTCCTTGCTTGTCGGCCCCTACTTCTCCGTGGGAACACTGTATACGTCTATGAAGTAATATAACCTAACCTAACCCAACCTGACATCTCGGCGGTAATATTTGACGACATTCCTGGCGAGTTGGACTCTACGTCTCCGTGGGACCTTTATATACATCAATAACGTAATATAACTTAACCTAACCCAACCTGACATGTCGGCGGTAAAATTTGACAACATTCCCGGCGAGTTGTCCTCTACGTCTATGTGGGACCTTTATATACATCAATAACGTAACATAACCTAACCTAACCCAACCTGACATCTCGGCGGTAATATTTGACGACATTCCTGGCGAGTTGGACTCTACGTCTCCGTGGGACCTTTATATACATCAATAACGTAATATAACCTAACGTAATCCTACCTGACATCTCGGCGGTAATATTTCACAACATTCCTGGCGAGTTGGACTCTACGTCTCCGTGGGACCTTTATATACATCAATAACGTAATATAACCTAACGTAATCCTACCTGACATCTCGGCGGTAATATTTCACAACATTCCTTGCGAGCTATCCTCTACGTGGGACATTCATATGCATCAATAACGTAATATAACCTAACCTAACCCAACCTGACATTTCGGCGGTAATATTTGAAGACATTCTTTGCGAGTTCGACTCTACGTCTCCGACGGACCTTTATATACATCAATAACGTAATATAACCTAACCTAACCCAACCTGACATCTCGGCGGTAATATTTGACAACATTCCTGGCGAGCTATCCTCTACGTGGGACATTCATATGCATCAATAACGTAATATAACCTAACCTAACCCAACCTAACATCTCGGCGGTAATATTTGACAACATTCCTGGCGAGCTATCCTCTACGTGGGACATTCATATGCATCAATTACGTAATATAACCTAACCTAACCCAACCTAACATCTCGGCGGTAACATTTGACAACATTCCTGGCGAGCTATCCTCTACGTGGGACATTCATATGCATCAATAACGTAATATAACCTAACCTAACCCACCTGACATCTCGGCGGTAATATTTGACGACATTCCTGGCGAGTTGTACTCTACGTCTCCGTGGGACCTTTATATATATCAATAACGTAATATAACATAACGTAATACACCTGACATCTCGGCGGTAATATTTGACGACATTCCTGGCGAGTTGGACTCTACGTCTCCGTGGGACCTTTATGTACTTCAATTACGTAATATAACCTAACCAAACCCAACCTGACATCTCGGCGGTAATATTTGACGACATTCCTGGCGAGTTGGACTCTACGTCTCCGTGGGACCTTTATATACATCAATAACGTAATATAACCTAACGTAATCCAACCTGACATCTCGGCGGCAATATTTGACAACATTCCTTGCGAGTTGGCCTCTACGTGTCCGTGGGACCTTTATATACATCAGTATCCTAATATAACCTAACCTAACCCAACCTTATCTCTCGGGGTACCGTTTAACAACATTCCTTGCTTGTCGGCCCCTACTTCTCAGTGGGAACACTGTATACGTCTATGAAGTAATATAACCTAACCTAACACAACCTGACATCTCGGCGGTAATATTTGACAACATTCCTGGCGAGTTGGCCCCGACGTCTGCGTGGGTCCTTCGTATACATCACTAACGTAATATAACCTAACCTAACCCAACCTAACATCTCGGCGGTAACATTTGACAACATTCCTGGCGATCTATCCTCTACGTCGGACATGCATATGCATCAATAACGTAATATAACCTAACCTAACACAACCTGACATCTCGGCGGTAATATTTGACGACATTCCTGGCGAGATGGACTATACGTTTCCGTGGGACCTTTATATACTTCAATTACGTAATATAACCTAACCTAACCCAACCTGACATCTCGGCGGTAATATTTGACGACATTCCTGGCGAGTTGGCCCCGACGTCTGCGTGGGTCCTTCGTATACATCACTAACGTAATATAACCTAACGTAATCCAACCTGACATCTCGGCGGTAATATTTGAAGACATTCCTGGCGAGCTATCCTCTACGTGGGACATTCATATGCATCAATAACGTAATATAACCTAATCTAAGACAACCTGACATCTCGGCGGTAAAATTTGACAACACTCCCTGCGAGTTGTCCTCTACGTCTATGTGGGACCTTTATATACATCAATAACGTAACATAACCTAACCTAACCCAACCTAACATTTCGGCGGTAACATTTGACAACATTCCTGGCGATCTATCCTCTACGTGGGACATGCATATGCATGAATAACGTAATATAACCTATCCTAACACAACCTGACATCTCGGCGGTAATATTTGACGACATTCCTGGCGAGATGGACTATACGTTTCCGTGGGACCTTTATATACTTCAATTACTTAATATAACCTAACCTAACCCAACCTGACATCTCGGCGGTAATATTTGACGACATTCCTGGCGAGTTGGACTCTACGTCTCCGTGGGACCTTTATATACATCAATAACGTAATATAACCTAACGTAATCCTACCTGACATCTCGGCGGTAATATTTCACAACATTCCTTGCGAGCTATCCTCTACGTGGGACATTCATATGCATCAATTACGTAATATAACCTAACCTAACCCAACCTAACATCTCGGCGGTAACATTTGACAACATTCCTGGCGAGCTACCCTCTACGTGGGACCTTCATATGCATCAATAACGTAATATAACCTAACCTAACCCACCTGACATCTCGGCGGTAATATTTGACGACATTCCTGGCGAGTTGGACTCTACGTCTCCGTGGGACCTTTATAGACTTCAATTACGTAATATAACCTAACCTAACCCAACCTGACAACTCGGTGGTAATATTTGACGACATTCCTGGCGAGTTGGACTCTAGGTCTCCGTGGGACCTTTATGTACATCAATAACGTAATATAACCTAACGTAATCCAACCTGACATCTCGGCGGTAATATTTGACAACATTCCTGGCGAGCTATCCTCTACGTAGGACATTCATATGCATCAATTACGTAATATAACCTAACCTAACCCGACCTAACATCTCGGCGGTAACATTTGACAACATTCCTGGCGAGCTATCCTCTACGTGGGACATTCATATGCATCAATAACGTAATATAACCTAACCTAACCCACCTGACATCTCGGCGGTAATATTTGACGACATTCCTGGCGAGCTATCCTCTACGTGGGACATTCATATGCATCAATAACGTAATATAACCTAACCTAACCCAACCTAACATCTCGGCGGTAATATTTGACAACATTCCTGGCGAGCTATCCTCTACGTGGGACATTCATATGCATCAATTACGTAATATAACCTAACCTAACCCACCTGACATCTCGGCGGTAATATTTGACGACATTCCTGGCGAGTTGGACTCTACGTCTCCGTGGGACCTTTATATACTTCAATTACGTAATATAACCTAACCTATCCCAACCTGACATCTCGGCGGTAATATTTGACGACATTCCTGGCGAGTTGGACTCTACGTCCCCGTGGGACCTTTATATACATCAATAACGTAATATAACATAACGTAATCCAACCTGACATCTCGGCGGCAATATTTGACAACATTCCTTGCGAGTTGGCCTCTACGTGTCCGTGGGACCTTTATATACATCAGTATCCTAATATAACCTAACCTAACCCAACCTTATCTCTCGGGGTACCGTTTAACAACATTCCTTGCTTGTCGGCCCCTACTTCTCAGTGGGAACACTGTATACGTCTATGAAGTAATATAACCTAACCTAACACAACCTGACATCTCGGCGGTAATATTTGACAACATTCCTGGCGAGTTGGCCCCGACGTCTGCGTGGGTCCTTCGTATACATCACTAACGTAATATAACCTAACCTAACCCAACCTAACATCTCGGCGGTAACATTTGACAACATTCCTGGCGATCTATTCTCTACGTCGGACATGCATATGCATCAATAACGTAATATAACCTAACCTAACACAACCTGACATCTCGGCGGTAATATTTGACGACATTCCTGGCGAGATGGACTATACGTTTCCGTGGGACCTTTATATACTTCAATTACGTAATATAACCTAACCTAACCCAACCTGACATCTCGGCGGTAATATTTGACGACATTCCTGGCGAGTTGGCCCCGACGTCTGCGTGGGTCCTTCGTATACATCACTAACGTAATATAACCTAACGTAATCCAACCTGACATCTCGGCGGTAATATTTGAAGACATTCCTGGCGAGCTATCCTCTACGTGGGACATTCATATGCATCAATAACGTAATATAACCTAATCTAAGACAACCTGACATCTCGGCGGTAAAATTTGACAACATTCCCTGCGAGTTGTCCTCTACGTCTATGTGGGACCTTTATATACATCAATAACGTAACATAACCTAACCTAACCCAACCTAACATCTCGGCGGTAACATTTGACAACATTCCTGGCGATCTATCCTCTACGTGGGACATGCATATGCATGAATAACGTAATATAACCTATCCTAACACAACCTGACATCTCGGCGGTAATATTTGACGACATTCCTGGCGAGATGGACTATACGTTTCCGTGGGACCTTTATATACTTCAATTACTTAATATAACCTAACCTAACCCAACCTGACATCTCGGCGGTAATATTTGACGACATTCCTGGCGAGTTGGACTCTACGTCTCCGTGGGACCTTTATATACATCAATAACGTAATATAACCTAACGTAATCCTACCTGACATCTCGGCGGTAATATTTCACAACATTCCTTGCGAGCTATCCTCTACGTGGGACATACATATGCATCAATAACGTAATATAACCTAACCTAACCCAACCTGACATTTCGGCGGTAATATTTGAAGACATTCTTTGCGAGTTCGACTCTACGTCTCCGACGGACCTTTATATACATCAATAACGTAATATAACCCCACCTAACCCAACCTGACAACTCGGCGGTAATATTTGACAACATTCCTGGCGAGCTATCCTCTACGTGGGACATTCATATGCATCAATAACGTAATATAACCTAACCTAACCCAACCTAACATCTCGGCGGTAATATTTGACAACATTCCTGGCGAGCTATCCTCTACGTGGGACATTCATATGCATCAATTACGTAATATAACCTAACCTAACCCAACCTAACATCTCGGCGGTAACATTTGACAACATTCCTGGCGAGCTACCCTCTACGTGGGACCTTCATATGCATCAATAACGTAATATAACCTAACCTAACCCACCTGACATCTCGGCGGTAATATTTGACGACATTCCTGGCGAGTTGGACTCTACGTCTCCGTGGGACCTTTATAGACTTCAATTACGTAATATAACCTAACCTAACCCAACCTGACAACTCGGCGGTAATATTTGACGACATTCCTCGCGAGTTGGACTCTACGTCTCCGTGGGACCTTTATGTACATCAATAACGTAATATAACCTAACGTAATCCAACCTGACATCTCGGCGGTAATATTTGACAACATTCCTGGCGAGCTATCCTCTACGTGGGACATTCATATGCATCAATTACGTAATATAACCTAACCTAACCCGACCTAACATCTCGGCGGTAACATTTGACAACATTCCTGGCGAGCTATCCTCTACGTGGGACATTCATATGCATCAATAACGTAATATAACCTAACCTAACCCACCTGACATCTCGGCGGTAATATTTGACGACATTCCTGGCGAGCTATCCTCTACGTGGGACATTCATATGCATCAATAACGTAATATAACCTAACCTAACCCAACCTAACATCTCGGCGGTAATATTTGACAACATTCCTGGCGAGCTATCCTCTACGTGGGACATTCATATGCATCAATTACGTAATATAACCTAACCTAACCCACCTGACATCTCGGCGGTAATATTTGACGACATTCCTGGCGAGTTGGACTCTACGTCTCCGTGGGACCTTTATATACTTCAATTACGTAATATAACCTAACCTATCCGAACCTGACATCTCGGCGGTAATATTTGACGACATTCCTGGCGAGTTGGACTCTACGTCCCCGTGGGACCTTTATATACATCAATAACGTAATATAACATAACGTAATCCAACCTGACATCTCGGCGGTAATATTTGACAACATTCCTTGCGAGTTGGCATCTACGTGTCCGTGGGACCTTTATATACATCAGAATCCTAATATAACCTAACCTAACCCAACCTAATCTCTCGGGGTACCGTTTAACAACATTCCTTGCTTGTCGGCCCCTACTTCTCCGTGGGAACACTGTATACGTCTATGAAGTAATATAACCTAACCTAACCCAACCTGACATCTCGGCGGTAATATTTGACGACATTCCTGGCGAGTTGGACTCTACGTCTCCGTGGGACCTTTATATACATCAATAACGTAATATAACTTAACCTAACCCAACCTGACATGTCGGCGGTAAAATTTGACAACATTCCCGGCGAGTTGTCCTCTACGTCTATGTGGGACCTTTATATACATCAATAACGTAACATAACCTAACCTAACCCAACCTAACATCTCGGCGGTAACATTTGACAACATTCCTGGCGATCTATCCTCTACGTGGGACATGCATATGCATCAATAACGTAATATAACCTAACCTAACACAACCTGACATCTCGGCGGTAATATTTGACGACATTCCTGGCGAGATGGACTATACGTTTCCGTGGGACCTTTATATACTTCAATTACGTAATATAACCTAACCTAACCCAACCTGACATCTCGGCGGTAATATTTGACGACATTCCTGGCGAGTTGGACTCTACGTCTCCGTGGGACCTTTATATACATCAATAACGTAATATAACCTAACGTAATCCTACCTGACATCTCGGCGGTAATATTTCACAACATTCCTTGCGAGCTATCCTCTACGTGGGACATTCATATGCATCAATAACGTAATATAACCTAACCTAACCCAACCTGACATTTCGGCGGTAATATTTGAAGACATTCTTTGCGAGTTCGACTCTACGTCTCCGACGGACCTTTATATACATCAATAACGTAATATAACCTAACCTAACCCAACCTGACATCTCGGCGGTAATATTTGACAACATTCCTGGCGAGCTATCCTCTACGTGGGACATTCATATGCATCAATAACGTAATATAACCTAACCTAACCCAACCTAACATCTCGGCGGTAATATTTGACAACATTCCTGGCGAGCTATCCTCTACGTGGGACATTCATATGCATCAATTACGTAATATAACCTAACCTAACCCACCTGACATCTCGGCGGTAATATTTGACGACATTCCTGGCGAGTTGTACTCTACGTCTCCGTGGGACCTTTATATACATCAATAACGTAATATAACATAACGTAATACACCTGACATCTCGGCGGTAATATTTGACGACATTCCTGGCGAGTTGGACTCTACGTCTCCGTGGGACCTTTATGTACTTCAATTACGTAATATAACCTAACCTAACCCAACCTGACATCTCGGCGGTAATATTTGACAACATTCCTGGCGAGTTGGCCCCGACGTCTGCGTGGGTCCTTCGTATACATCACTAACGTAACATAACCTAACCTAACCCAAACTAACATCTCGGCGGTAACATTTGACAACATTCCTGGCGATCTATCCTCTACGTGGGACATGCATATGCATCAATAACGTAATATAACCTAACCTAACACAACCTGACATCTCGGCGGTAATATTTGACGACATTCCTGGCGAGTTGGACTCTACGTTTCCGTGCGACCTTTATATACTTCAATTACGTAATATAACCTAACCTAACCCAACCTGACATCTCGGCGGTAATATTTGACGACATTCCTGGCGAGTTGGCCCCGACGTCTGCGTGGGTCCTTCGTATACATCACTAACGTAATATAACCTAACGTAATCCAACCTGACATCTCGGCGGTAATATTTGAAGACATTCCTGGCGAGCTATCCTCTACGTGGGATATTCATATGCATCAATAACGTAATATAACCTAATCTAAGACAACCTGACATCTCGGCGGTAAAATTTGACAACATTCCCGGCGAGTTGTCCTCTACGTCTATGTGGGACCTTTATATACATCAATAACGTAACATAACCTAACCTAACCCAACCTAACATCTCGGCGGTAACATTTGACAACATTCCTGGCGATCTATCCTCTACGTGGGACATGCATATGCATCAATAACGTAATATAACCTAACCTAACACAACCTGACATCTCGGCGGTAATATTTGACGACATTCCTGGCGAGTTGGACTCTACGTTTCCGTGGGACCTTTATATACTTCAATTACGTAATATAACCTAACCTAACCCAACCTGACATCTCGGCGGTAATATTTGACGACATTCCTGGCGAGTTGGCCCCGACGTCTGCGTGGGTCCTTCGTATACATCACTAACGTAATATAACCTAACGTAATCCAACCTGACATCTCGGCGGTAATATTTGAAGACATTCCTGGCGAGCTATCCTCTACGTGGGATATTCATATGCATCAATAACGTAATATAACCTAATCTAAGACAACCTGACATCTCGGCGGTAAAATTTGACAACATTCCCGGCGAGTTGTCCTCTACGTCTATGTGGGACCTTTATATACATCAATAACGTAACATAACCTAACCTAACCCAACCTAACATCTCGGCGGTAACATTTGACAACATTCCTGGCGATCTATCTTCTACGTGGGACATGCATATGCATCAATAACGTAATATAACCTAACCTAACACAACCTGACATCTCGGCGGTAATATTTGACGACATTCCTGGCGAGATGGACTATACGTTTCCGTGGGACCTTTATATACTTCAATTACGTAATATAACCTAACCTAACCCAACCTGACATCTCGGCGGTAATATTTGACGACATTCCTGGCGAGTTGGACTCTACGTCTCCGTGGGACCCTTATATACATCAATAACGTAATATAACCTAACGTAATCCTACCTGACATCTCGGCGGTAATATTTCACAACATTCCTTGCGAGCTATCCTCTACGTGGGACATTCATATGCATCAATAACGTAATATAACCTAACCTAACCCAACCTGACATTTCGGCGGTAATATTTGAAGACATTCTTTGCGAGTTCGACTCTACGTCTCCGACGGACCTTTATATACATCAATAACGTAATATAACCTAACCTAACCCAACCTGACATCTCGGCGGTAATATTTGACAACATTCCTGGCGAGCTATCCTCTACGTGGGACATTCATATGCATCAATTACGTAATATAACCTAACCTAACCCAACCTAACATCTCGGCGGTAACATTTGACAACATTCCTGGCGAGCTATCCTCTACGTGGGACATTCATATGCATCAATAACGTAATATAACCTAACCTAACCCACCTGACATCTCGGCGGTAATATTTGACGACATTCCTGGCGAATTGGACTCTACGTCTCCGTAGGACCTTTATATACTTCAATTACGTAATATAACCTAACCTATCCCAACCTGACATCTCGGCGGTAATATTTGACGACATTCCTGGCGAGTTGGACTCTACGTCTCCGTGGGACCTTTATATACATCAATAACGTAATATAACATAACGTAATCCAACCTGACATCTCGGCGGTAATATTTGACAACATTCCTTGCGAGTTGGCATCTACGTGTCCGTGGGACCTTTATATACATCAGAATCCTAATATAACCTAACCTAACCCAACCTAATCTCTCGGGGTACCGTTTAACACCATTCCTTGCTTGTCGGCCCCTACTTCTCCGTGGGAACACTGTATACGTCTATGAAGTAATATAACCTAACCTAACACAACCTGACATCTCGGCGGTAATATTTGACAATATTCCTGGCGAGTTGGCCCCGACGTCTGCGTAGGTCCTTCGTATACATCATTAACGTAATGTAACCTAACCTAACCCAACCTAACATCTCGGCGGTAATATTTGACGACATTCCTGGCGAGTTGGACTCTACGTCTCCGTGGGACCTTTATATACTTCAATTACGTAATATAACCTAACCTAACCCAACCTGACATCTCGGCGGTAATATTTGACGACATTCCTGGCGAGTTGGACTCTACGTCTCCGTGGGACACTTATATACATCAATAACGTAATATAACCTAACGTAATCCAACCTGACATCTCGGCGGTAATATTTGACAACATTCCTGGCGAGCTATCCTCTACGTGGGACATTCATATGCATCAATTACGTAATATAACCTAACCTAACCCAACCTAACATCTCGGCGGTAACATTTGACAACATTCCTGGCGAGCTATCCTCTACGTGGGACATTCATATGCATCAATAACGTAATATAACCTAACCTAACCCACCTGACATCTCGGCGGTAATATTTGACGACATTCCTGGCGAGTTGGACTCTACGTCTCCGTGGGACCTTTATATACTTCAATTACGTAATATAACCTAACCTAACCCAACCTGACATCTCGGCGGTAATATTTGACGACATTCCTGGCGAGTTGGACTCTACGTCTCCGTGGGACCTTTATATACATCAATAACGTAATATAACTTAACCTAACCCAACCTGACATGTCGGCGGTAATATTTGACAACATTCCTGGCGAGTTGGCCAAGACGTCTGCGTGGGTCCTTCATATACATCATTAACGTAATATTATCTAACCTAACCCAACCTAACATCTCGGCGGTAATATTTGACAACTTGCCTGGCGAGTTATCCTCTACGTGGGACATTCATATGCATCAATAACGTATTATAATCTAACCTGACCCACCTGACATCTCGGCGGTAATATTTGACGACATTCCTGGCGAGTTGGACTCTACGTCTCCGTGGGACCTTTATATACATCAATAACGTAATATAACTTAACCTAACCCAACCTGACATGTCGGCGGTAATATTTGACCACATTCCTGGCGAGTTGGCCAAGACGTCTGCGTGGGTCCTTCATATACATCATTAACGTAATATAATCTAACGTAACCCAACCTAACATCTCGGCGGTAATATTTGACAACTTGCCTGGCGAGTTATCCTCTACGTGGGACTTTCATATGCATCAATAACGTATTATAATCTAACCTGACCCACCTGACATCTCGGCGGTAATATTTGACGACATTCCTGGCGAGTTGGACTCTACGTCTCCGTGGGACCTTTATGTACTTCAATTACGTAATATAACCTAACCTAACCCAACCTGACATCTCGGCGGTAATATTTGACGACATTCCTGGCGAGTTGGCCCCGACGTCTGCGTGGGTCCTTCGTATACATCACTAACGTAATATAACCTAACGTAATCCAACCTGACATCTCGGCGGTAATATTTGAAGACATTCCTGGCGAGCTATCCTCTACGTGGGACATTCATATGCATCAATAACGTAATATAACCTAATCTAAGACAACCTGACATCTCGGCGGTAAAATTTGACAACATTCCCGGCGAGTTGTCCTCTACGTCTATGTGGGACCTTTATATACATCAATAACGTAACATAACCTAACCTAACCCAACCTAACATCTCGGCGGTAACATTTGACAACATTCCTGGCGATCTATCCTCTACGTGGGACATGCATATGCATCAATAACGTAATATAACCTAACCTAACACAACCTGACATCTCGGCGGTAATATTTGACGACATTCCTGGCGAGATGGACTATACGTTTCCGTGGGACCTTTATATACTTCAATTACGTAATATAACCTAACCTAACCCAACCTGACATCTCGGCGGTAATATTTGACGACATTCCTGGCGAGTTGGACTCTACGTCACCGTGGGACCTTTATATACATCAATAACGTAATATAACCTAACGTAATCCTACCTGACATCTCGGCGGTAATATTTCACAACATTCCTTGCGAGCTATCCTCTACGTGGGACATTCATATGCATCAATAACGTAATATAACCTAACCTAACCCAACCTAACATCTCGGCGGTAATATTTGACAACATTCCTGGCGAGCTATCCTCTACGTGGGACATTCATATGCATCAATTACGTAATATAACCTAACCTAACCCAACCTAACATCTCGGCGGTAACATTTGACAACATTACTGGCGAGCTATCCTCTACGTGGGACATTCATATGCATCAATAACGTAATATAACCTAACCTAACCCACCTGACATCTCGGCGGTAATATTTGACGACATTCCTGGCGAATTGGACTCTACGTCTCCGTAGGACCTTTATATACTTCAATTACGTAATATAACCTAACCTATCCCAACCTGACATCTCGGCGGTAATATTTGACGACATTCCTGGCGAGTTGGACTCTACGTCTCCGTGGGACCTTTATATACATCAATAACGTAATATAACATAACGTAATCCAACCTGACATCTCGGCGGTAATATTTGACAACATTCCTTGCGAGTTGGCATCTACGTGTCCGTGGGACCTTTATATACATCAGAATCCTAATATAACCTAACCTAACCCAACCTAATCTCTCGGGGTACCGTTTAACACCATTCCTTGCTCGTCGGCCCCTACTTCTCCGTGGGAACACTGTATACGTCTATGAAGTAATATAACCTAACCTAACACAACCTGACATCTCGGCGGTAATATTTGACAATATTCCTGGCGAGTTGGCCCCGACGTCTGCGTAGGTCCTTCGTATACATCATTAACGTAATGTAACCTAACCTAACCCAACCTAACATCTCGGCGGTAATATTTGACGACATTCCTGGCGAGTTGGACTCTACGTCTCCGTGGGACCTTTATATACTTCAATTACGTAATATAACCTAACCTAACCCAACCTGACATCTCGGCGGTAATATTTGACGACATTCCTGGCGAGTTGGACTCTACGTCTCCGTGGGACCCTTATATACATCAATAACGTAATATAACCTAACCTAACCCAACCTAACATCTCGGCGGTAATATTTGACAACATTCCTGGCGAGCTATCCTCTACGTGGGACATTCATATGCATCAATTACGTAATATAACCTAACCTAACCCAACCTAACATCTCGGCGGTAACATTTGACAACATTCCTGGCGAGCTATCCTCTACGTGGGACCTTCATATGCATCAATAACGTAATATAACCTAACCTAACCCACCTGACATCTCGGCGGTAATATTTGACGACATTCCTGGCGAGTTGGAATCTACGTCTCCGTGGGACCTTTATAGACTTCAATTACGTAATATAACCTAACCTAACCCAACCTGACAACTCGGCGGTAATATTTGACGACATTCCTGGCGAGCTGGACTCTACGTCTCCGTGGGACCTTTATGTACATCAATAACGTAATATAACCTAACCTAACCCAACCTAACATCTCGGCGGTAATATTTGACAACATTCCTGGCGAGCTATCCTCTACGTGGGACATTCATATGCATCAATTACGTAATATAACCTAACCTAACCCAACCTAACATCTCGGCGGTAACATTTGACAACATTCCTGGCGAGCTATCCTCTACGTGGGACATTCATATGCATCAATAACGTAATATAACCTAACCTAACCCACCTGACATCTCGGCGGTAATATTTGACGACATTCCTGGCGAATTGGACTCTACGTCTCCGTAGGACCTTTATATACTTCAATTACGTAATATAACCTAACCTATCCCAACCTGACATCTCGGCGGTAATATTTGACGACATTCCTGGCGAGTTGGACTCTACGTCTCCGTGGGACCCTTATATACATCAATAACGTAATATAACCTAACGTAATCCAACCTGACATCTCGGCGGCAATATTTGACAACATTCCTTGCGAGTTGGCCTCTACGTGTCCGTGGGACCTTTATATACATCAGTATCCTAATATAACCTAACCTAACCTAACCTTATTTCTCGGGGTACCGTTTAACAACATTCCTTGCTTGTCGGCCCCTACTTCTCAGTGGGAACACTGTATACGTCTATGAAGTAGTATAACCTAACCTAACACAACCTGACATCTCGGCGGTAATATTTGACAACATTCCTGGCGAGTTGGCCAAGACGTCTGCGTGGGTCCTTCATATACATCATTAACGTAATATAATCTAACCTAACCCAACCTAACATCTCGGCGGTAATATTTGACAACTTGCCTGGCGAGTTATCCTCTACGTGGGACATTCATATGCATCAATAACGTATTATAATCTAACCTGACCCACGTGACATCTCGGCGGTAATATTTGACGACATTCCTGGCGAGTTGGACTCTACGTCTCCGTGGGACCTTTATGTACTTCAATTACGTAATATAACCTAACCTAACCCAACCTGACATCTCGGCGGTAATATTTGACAACATTCCTGGCGAGTTGGCCCCGGCGTCTGCGTGGGTCCTTCGTATACATCACTAACGTAACATAACCTAACCTAACCCAACCTAACATCTCGGCGGTAACATTTGACAACATTCCTGGCGATCTATCCTCTACGTGGGACATGCATATGCATCAATAACGTAATATAACCTAACCTAACACAACCTGACATCTCGGCGGTAATATTTGACGACATTCCTGGCGAGTTGGACTCTACGTTTCCGTGGGACCTTTATATACTTCAATTACGTAATATAACCTAACCTAACCCAACCTGACATCTCGGCGGTAATATTTGACGACATTCCTGGCGAGTTGGCACCGACGTCTGCGTGGGTCCTTCGTATACATCACTAACGTAATATAACCTAACGTAATCCAACCTGACATCTCGGCGGTAATATTTGAAGACATTCCTGGCGAGCTATCCTCTCCGTGGGACATTCATATGCATCAATAACGTAATATAACCTAACCTAACCCAACCTGACACCTCGGCGGTAATATTTGACAACATTCCTGGCGAGTTGGCCCCGACATCTGCGTAGGTCCTTCGTATACATCATTAACGTAATGTAACCTAACCTAACCCAACCTAACATCTCGGCGGTAACATTTGACAACATTCCTGGCGAGCTATCCTCTACGTGGGACATTCATATGCATCAATAACGTAATATAACCTAACCTAACCCACCTGACATCTCGGCGGTAATATTTGACGACATTCCTGGCGAGCTCTCCTCTACGTGGGACATTCATATGCATCAATAACGTAATATAACCTAACCTAACCCAACCTAACATCTCGGCGGTAATATTTGACAACATTCCTGGCGAGCTATCCTCTACGTGGGACATTCATATGCATCAATTACGTAATATAACCTAACCTAACCCACCTGACATCTCGGCGGTAATATTTGACGACATTCCTGGCGAGTTGGACTCTACGTCTCCGTGGGACCTTTATATACTTCAATTACGTAATATAACCTAACCTATCCGAACCTGACATCTCGGCGGTAATATTTGACGACATTCCTGGCGAGTTGGACTCTACGTCCCCGTGGGACCTTTATATACATCAATAACGTAATATAACATAACGTAATCCAACCTGACATCTCGGCGGTAATATTTGACAACATTCCTTGCGATTTGGCATCTACGTGTCCGTGGGACCTTTATATACATCAGAATCCTAATATAACCTAACCTAACCCAACCTAATCTCTCGGGGTACCGTTTAACAACATTCCTTGCTTGTCGGCCCCTACTTCTCCGTGGGAACACTGTATACGTCTATGAAGTAATATAACCTAACCTAACACAACCTGACATCTCGGCGGTAATATTTGACAACATTCCTGGCGAGTTGGCCCCGACGTCTGCGTGGGTCCTTCGTATACATCACTAACGTAATATAACCTAACCTAACCCAACCTAACATCTCGGCGGTAACATTTGACAACATTCCTGGCGAGCTATCCTCTACGTGGGACCTTCATATGCATCAATAACGTAATATAACCTAACCTAACCCACCAGACATCTCGGCGGTAATATTTGACGACATTCCTGGCGAGTTGGACTCTACGTCTCCGTGGGACCTTTATAGACTTCAATTACGTAATATAACCTAACCTAACCCAATCTGACAACTCGGCGGTAATATTTGACGACATTCCTGGCGAGCTGGACTCTACGTCTCCGTGGGACCTTTATGTACATCAATAACGTAATATAACCTAACGTAATCCAACCTGACATCTCGGCGGTAATATTTGACAACATTCCTGGCGAGCTATCCTCTACGTGGGACATTCATATGCATCAATTACGTAATATAACCTAACCTAACCCAACCTAACATCTCGGCGGTAACATTTGACAACATTCCTGGCGAGCTATCCTCTACGTGGGACATTCATATGCATCAATAACGTAATATAACCTAACCTAACCCACCTGACATCTCGGCGGTAATATTTGACGACATTCCTGGCGAGTTGGACTCTACGTCTCCGTGGGACCTTTATATACTTCAATTACGTAATATAACCTAACCTAACCCAACCTGACATCTCGGCGGTAATATTTGACGACATTCCTGGCGAGTTGGACTCTACGTCTCCGTGGGACCTTTATATACATCAATAACGTAATATAACTTAACCTAACCCAACCTGACATGTCGGCGGTAAAATTTGACAACATTCCCGGCGAGTTGTCCTCTACGTCTATGTGGGACCTTTATATACATCAATAACGTAACATAACCTAACCTAACCCAACCTAACATCTCGGCGGTAACATTTGACAACATTCCTGGCGATCTATCCTCTACGTGGGACATGCATATGCATCAATAACGTAATATAACCTAACCTAACACAACCTGACATCTCGGCGGTAATATTTGACGACATTCCTGGCGAGATGGACTATACGTTTCCGTGGGACCTTTATATACTTCAATTACGTAATATAACCTAACCTAACTCAACCTGACATCTCGGCGGTAATATTTGACGACATTCCTGGCGAGTTGGACTCTACGTCTCCGTGGGACCTTTATATACATCAATAACGTAATATAACCTAACGTAATCCTACCTGACATCTCGGCGGTAATATTTCACAACATTCCTTGCGAGCTATCCTCTACGTGGGACATTCATATGCATCAATAACGTAATATAACCTAACCTAACCCAACCTGACATTTCGGCGGTAATATTTGAAGACATTCTTTGCGAGTTCGACTCTACGTCTCCGACGGACCTTTATATACATCAATAACGTAATATAACCTAACCTAACCCAACCTGACATCTCGGCGGTAATATTTGACAACATTCCTGGCGAGCTATCCTCTACGTGGGACATTCATATGCATCAATAACGTAATATAACCTAACCTAACCCAACCTAACATCTCGGCGGTAATATTTGACAACATTCCTGGCGAGCTATCCTCTACGTGGGACATTCATATGCATCAATTACGTAATATAACCTAACCTAACCCAACCTAACATCTCGGCGGTAACATTTGACAACATTCCTGGCGAGCTATCCTCTACGTGGGACATTCATATGCATCAATAACGTAATATAACCTAACCTAACCCACCTGACATCTCGGCGGTAATATTTGACGACATTCCTGGCGAGTTGTACTCTACGTCTCCGTGGGACCTTTATATACATCAATAACGTAATATAACATAACGTAATACACCTGACATCTCGGCGGTAATATTTGACGACATTCCTGGCGAGTTGGACTCTACGTCTCCGTGGGACCTTTATGTACTTCAATTACGTAATATAACCTAACCTAACCCAACCTGACATCTCGGCGGTAATATTTGACAACATTCCTGGCGAGTTGGCCCCGACGTCTGCGTGGGTCCTTCGTATACATCACTAACGTAACATAACCTAACCTAACCCAAACTAACATCTCGGCGGTAACATTTGACAACATTCCTGGCGATCTATCCTCTACGTGGGACATGCATATGCATCAATAACGTAATATAACCTAACCTAACACAACCTGACATCTCGGCGGTAATATTTGACGAAATTCCTGGCGAGTTGGACTCTACGTTTCCGTGGGACCTTTATATACTTCAATTACGTAATATAACCTAACCTAACCCAACCTGACATCTCGGCGGTAATATTTGACGACATTCCTGGCGAGTTGGCCCCGACGTCTGCGTGGGTCCTTCGTATACATCACTAACGTAATATAACCTAACGTAATCCAACCTGACATCTCGGCGGTAATATTTGAAGACATTCCTGGCGAGCTATCCTCTACGTGGGATATTCATATGCATCAATAACGTAATATAACCTAATCTAAGACAACCTGACATCTCGGCGGTAAAATTTGACAACATTCCCGGCGAGTTGTCCTCTACGTCTATGTGGGACCTTTATATACATCAATAACGTAACATAACCTAACCTAACCCAACCTAACATCTCGGCGGTAACATTTGACAACATTCCTGGCGATCTATCCTCTACGTGGGACATGCATATGCATCAATAACGTAATATAACCTAACCTAACACAACCTGACATCTCGGCGGTAATATTTGACGACATTCCTGGCGAGTTGGACTCTACGTTTCCGTGGGACCTTTATATACTTCAATTACGTAATATAACCTAACCTAACCCAACCTGACATCTCGGCGGTAATATTTGACGACATTCCTGGCGAGTTGGCCCCGACGTCTGCGTGGGTCCTTCGTATACATCACTAACGTAATATAACCTAACGTAATCCAACCTGACATCTCGGCGGTAATATTTGAAGACATTCCTGGCGAGCTATCCTCTACGTGGGATATTCATATGCATCAATAACGTAATATAACCTAATCTAAGACAACCTGACATCTCGGCGGTAAAATTTGACAACATTCCCGGCGAGTTGTCCTCTACGTCTATGTGGGACCTTTATATACATCAATAACGTAACATAACCTAACCTAACCCAACCTAACATCTCGGCGGTAACATTTGACAACATTCCTGGCGATCTATCTTCTACGTGGGACATGCATATGCATCAATAACGTAATATAACCTAACCTAACACAACCTGACATCTCGGCGGTAATATTTGACGACATTCCTGGCGAGATGGACTATACGTTTCCGTGGGACCTTTATATACTTCAATTACGTAATATAACCTAACCTAACCCAACCTGACATCTCGGCGGTAATATTTGACGACATTCCTGGCGAGTTGGACTCTACGTCTCCGTGGGACCCTTATATACATCAATAACGTAATATAACCTAACGTAATCCTACCTGACATCTCGGCGGTAATATTTCACAACATTCCTTGCGAGCTATCCTCTACGTGGGACATTCATATGCATCAATAACGTAATATAACCTAACCTAACCCAACCTGACATTTCGGCGGTAATATTTGAAGACATTCTTTGCGAGTTCGACTCTACGTCTCCGACGGACCTTTATATACATCAATAACGTAATATAACCTAACCTAACCCAACCTGACATCTCGGCGGTAATATTTGACAACATTCCTGGCGAGCTATCCTCTACGTGGGACATTCATATGCATCAATAACGTAATATAACCTAACCTAACCCAACCTAACATCTCGGCGGTAATATTTGACAACATTCCTGGCGAGCTATCCTCTACGTGGGACATTCATATGCATCAATTACGTAATATAACCTAACCTAACCCAACCTAACATCTCGGCGGTAACATTTGACAACATTCCTGGCGAGCTATCCTCTACGTGGGACATTCATATGCATCAATAACGTAATATAACCTAACCTAACCCACCTGACATCTCGGCGGTAATATTTGACGACATTCCTGGCGAATTGGACTCTACGTCTCCGTAGGACCTTTATATACTTCAATTACGTAATATAACCTAACCTATCCCAACCTGACATCTCGGCGGTAATATTTGACGACATTCCTGGCGAGTTGGACTCTACGTCTCCGTGGGACCTTTATATACATCAATAACGTAATATAACATAACGTAATCCAACCTGACATCTCGGCGGTAATATTTGACAACATTCCTTGCGAGTTGGCATCTACGTGTCCGTGGGACCTTTATATACATCAGAATCCTAATATAACCTAACCTAACCCAACCTAATCTCTCGGGGTACCGTTTAACACCATTCCTTGCTTGTCGGCCCCTACTTCTCCGTGGGAACACTGTATACGTCTATGAAGTAATATAACCTAACCTAACACAACCTGACATCTCGGCGGTAATATTTGACAATATTCCTGGCGAGTTGGCCCCGACGTCTGCGTAGGTCATTCGTATACATCATTAACGTAATGTAACCTAACCTAACCCAACCTAACATCTCGGCGGTAATATTTGACCACATTCCTGGCGAGTTGGACTCTACGTCTCCGTGGGACCTTTATATACTTCAATTACGTAATATAACCTAACCTAACCCAACCTGACATCTCGGCGGTAATATTTGACGACATTCCTGGCGAGTTGGACTCTACGTCTCCGTGGGACACTTATATACATCAATAACGTAATATAACCTAACGTAATCCAACCTGACATCTCGGCGGTAATATTTGACAACATTCCTGGCGAGCTATCCTCTACGTGGGACATTCATATGCATCAATTACGTAATATAACCTAACCTAACCCAACCTAACATCTCGGCGGTAACATTTGACAACATTCTTGGCGAGCTATCCTGTACGTGGGACATTCATATGCATCAATAACGTAATATAACCTAACCTAACCCACCTGACATCTCGGCGGTAATATTTGACGACATTCCTGGCGAGTTGGACTCTACGTCTCCGTGGGACCTTTATATACATCAATAACGTAATATAACTTAACCTAACCCAACCTGACATGTCGGCGGTAATATTTGACCACATTCCTGGCGAGTTGGCCAAGACGTCTGCGTGGGTCCTTCATATACATCATTAACGTAATATAATCTAACGTAACCCAACCTAACATCTCGGCGGTAATATTTGACAACTTGCCTGGCGAGTTATCCTCTACGTGGGACTTTCATATGCATCAATAACGTATTATAATCTAACCTGACCCACCTGACATCTCGGCGGTAATATTTGACGACATTCCTGGCGAGTTGGACTCTACGTCTCCGTGGGACCTTTATGTACTTCAATTACGTAATATAACCTAACCTAACCCAACCTGACATCTCGGCGGTAATATTTGACGACATTCCTGGCGAGTTGGCCCCGACGTCTGCGTGGGTCCTTCGTATACATCACTAACGTAATATAACCTAACGTAATCCAACCTGACATCTCGGCGGTAATATTTGAAGACATTCCTGGCGAGCTATCCTCTACGTGGGACATTCATATGCATCAATAACGTAATATAACCTAATCTAAGACAACCTGACATCTCGGCG
This sequence comes from Xylocopa violacea, assembly GCA_963969225.1. NCBI lineage: Eukaryota > Metazoa > Arthropoda > Insecta > Hymenoptera > Apidae > Xylocopa > Xylocopa violacea. Next base: position 261,720 of record CAXAJV010000431.1, on the reverse strand, counting down.
GTAAAATTTGACAACATTCCCGGCGAGTTGTCCTCTACGTCTATGTGGGACCTTTATATACATCAATAACGTAACATAACCTAACCTAACCCAACCTAACATCTCGGCGGTAACATTTGACAACATTCCTGGCGATCTATCCTCTACGTGGGACATGCATATGCATCAATAACGTAATATAACCTAACCTAACACAACCTGACATCTCGGCGGTAATATTTGACGACATTCCTGGCGAGATGGACTATACGTTTCCGTGGGACCTTTATATACTTCAATTACGTAATATAACCTAACCTAACCCAACCTGACATCTCGGCGGTAATATTTGACGACATTCCTGGCGAGTTGGACTCTACGTCACCGTGGGACCTTTATATACATCAATAACGTAATATAACCTAACGTAATCCTACCTGACATCTCGGCGGTAATATTTCACAACATTCCTTGCGAGCTATCCTCTACGTGGGACATTCATATGCATCAATAACGTAATATAACCTAACCTAACCCAACCTAACATCTCGTAGGTAATATTTGACAACATTCCTGGCGAGCTATCCTCTACGTGGGACATTCATATGCATCAATTACGTAATATAACCTAACCTAACCCAACCTAACATCTCGGCGGTAACATTTGACAACATTCCTGGCGAGCTATCCTCTACGTGGGACATTCATATCCATCAATAACGTAATATAACCTAACCTAACCCACCTGACATCTCGGCGGTAATATTTGACGACATTCCTGGCGAATTGGACTCTACGTCTCCGTAGGACCTTTATATACTTCAATTACGTAATATAACCTAACCTATCCCAACCTGACATCTCGGCGGTAATATTTGACGACATTCCTGGCGAGTTGGACTCTACGTCTCCGTGGGACCTTTATATACATCAATAACGTAATATAACATAACGTAATCCAACCTGACATCTCGGCGGTAATATTTGACAACATTCCTTGCGAGTTGGCATCTACGTGTCCGTGGGACCTTTATATACATCAGAATCCTAATATAACCTAACCTAACCCAACCTAATCTCTCGGGGTACCGTTTAACACAATTCCTTGCTCGTCGGCCCCTACTTCTTCGTGGGAACACTGTATACGTCTATGAAGTAATATAACCTAACCTAACACAACCTGACATCTCGGCGGTAATATTTGACAATATTCCTGGCGAGTTGGCCCCGACGTCTGCGTAGGTCCTTCGTATACATCATTAACGTAATGTAACCTAACCTAACCCAACCTAACATCTCGGCGGTAATATTTGACGACATTCCTGGCGAGTTGGACTCTACGTCTCCGTGGGACCTTTATATACTTCAATTACGTAATATAACCTAACCTAACCCAACCTGACATCTCGGCGGTAATATTTGACGACATTCCTGGCGAGTTGGACTCTACGTCTCCGTGGGACCCTTATATACATCAATAACGTAATATAACCTAACGTAATCCAACCTGACATCTCGGCGGCAATATTTGACAACATTCCTTGCGAGTTGGCCTCTACGTGTCCGTGGGACCTTTATATACATCAGTATCCTAATATAACCTAACCTAACCTAACCTTATCTCTCGGGGTACCGTTTAACAACATTCCTTGCTTGTCGGCCCCTACTTCTCAGTGGGAACACTGTATACGTCTATGAAGTAATATAACCTAACCTAACACAACCTGACATCTCGGCGGTAATATTTGACAACATTCCTGGCGAGTTGGCCCCGACGTCTGCGTGGGTCCTTCGTATACATCACTAACGTAATATAACCTAACCTAACCCAACCTAACATCTCGGCGGTAACATTTGACAACATTCCTGGCGAGCTATCCTCTACGTGGGACCTTCATATGCATCAATAACGTAATATAACCTAACCTAACCCACCTGACATCTCGGCGGTAATATTTGACGACATTCCTGGCGAGTTGGAATCTACGTCTCCGTGGGACCTTTATAGACTTCAATTACGTAATATAACCTAACCTAACCCAACCTGACAACTCGGCGGTAATATTTGACGACATTCCTGGCGAGCTGGACTCTACGTCTCCGTGGGACCTTTATGTACATCAATAACGTAATATAACCTAACCTAACCCAACCTAACATCTCGGCGGTAATATTTGACAACATTCCTGGCGAGCTATCCTCTACGTGGGACATTCATATGCATCAATTACGTAATATAACCTAACCTAACCCAACCTAACATCTCGGCGGTAACATTTGACAACATTCCTGGCGAGCTATCCTCTACGTGGGACATTCATATGCATCAATAACGTAATATAACCTAACCTAACCCACCTGACATCTCGGCGGTAATATTTGACGACATTCCTGGCGAATTGGACTCTACGTCTCCGTAGGACCTTTATATACTTCAATTACGTAATATAACCTAACCTATCCCAACCTGACATCTCGGCGGTAATATTTGACGACATTCCTGGCGAGTTGGACTCTACGTCTCCGTGGGACCTTTATATACTTCAATTACGTAATATAACCTAACCTAACCCAACCTGACATCTCGGCGGTAATATTTGACGACATTCCTGGCGAGTTGGACTCTACGTCTCCGTGGGACCCTTATATACATCAATAACGTAATATAACCTAACGTAATCCAACCTGACATCTCGGCGGCAATATTTGACAACATTCCTTGCGAGTTGGCCTCTACGTGTCCGTGGGACCTTTATATACATCAGTATCCTAATATAACCTAACCTAACCTAACCTTATTTCTCGGGGTACCGTTTAACAACATTCCTTGCTTGTCGGCCCCTACTTCTCAGTGGGAACACTGTATACGTCTATGAAGTAGTATAACCTAACCTAACACAACCTGACATCTCGGCGGTAATATTTGACAACATTCCTGGCGAGTTGGCCCCGACGTCTGCGTGGGTCCTTCGTATACATCACTAACGTAATATAACCTAACCTAACCCAACCTAACATCTCGGCGGTAACATTTGACAACATTCCTGGCGAGCTATCTTCTACGTGGGACCTTCATATGCATCAATAACGTAATATAACCTAACCTAACCCACCTGACATCTCGGCGGTAATATTTGACGACATTCCTGGCGAGTTGGAATCTACGTCTCCGTGGGACCTTTATAGACTTCAATTACGTAATATAACCTAACCTAACCCAACCTGACAACTCGGCGGTAATATTTGACGACATTCCTGGCGAGCTGGACTCTACGTCCCCGTGGGACCTTTATGTACATCAATAACGTAATATAACCTAACGTAATCCAACCTGACATCTCGGCGGCAATATTTGACAACATTCCTGGCGAGCTATCCTCTACGTGGGACATTCATATGCATCAATTACGTAATATAACCTAACCTAACCCAACCTAACATCTCGGCGGTAACATTTGACAACATTCCTGGCGAGCTATCCTCTACGTGGGACATTCATATGCATCAATAACGTAATATAACCTAACCTAACCCACCTGAAATCTCGGCGGTAATATTTGACGACATTCCTGGCGAGTTGGACTCTACGTCTCCGTGGGACCTTTATATACTTCAATTACGTAATATAACCTAACCTAACCCAACCTGACATCTCGGCGGTAATATTTGACGACATTCCTGGCGAGTTGGACTCTACGTCTCCGTGGGACCTTTATATACATCAATAACGTAATATAACTTAACCTAACCCAACCTGACATGTCGGCGGTAATATTTGACAACATTCCTGGCGAGTTGGCCAAGACGTCTGCGTGGGTCCTTCATATACATCATTAACGTAATATAATCTAACCTAACCCAACCTAACATCTCGGCGGTAATATTTGACAACTTGCCTGGCGAGTTATCCTCTACGTGGGACATTCATATGCATCAATAACGTATTATAATCTAACCTGACCCACGTGACATCTCGGCGGTAATATTTGACGACATTCCTGGCGAGTTGGACTCTACGTCTCCGTGGGACCTTTATGTACTTCAATTACGTAATATAACCTAACCTAACCCAACCTGACATCTCGGCGGTAATATTTGACAACATTCCTGGCGAGTTGGCCCCGACGTCTGCGTGGGTCCTTCGTATACATCACTAACGTAACATAACCTAACCTAACCCAACCTAACATCTCGGCGGTAACATTTGACAACATTCCTGGCGATCTATCCTCTACGTGGGACATGCATATGCATCAATAACGTAATATAACCTAACCTAACACAACCTGACATCTCGGCGGTAATATTTGACGACATTCCTGGCGAGTTGGACTCTACGTTTCCGTGGGACCTTTATATACTTCAATTACGTAATATAACCTAACCTAACCCAACCTGACATCTCGGCGGTAATATTTGACGACATTCCTGGCGAGTTGGCACCGACGTCTGCGTGGGTCCTTCGTATACATCACTAACGTAATATAACCTAACGTAATCCAACCTGACATCTCGGCGGTAATATTTGAAGACATTCCTGGCGAGCTATCCTCTCCGTGGGACATTCATATGCATCAATAACGTAATATAACCTAACCTAACCCAACCTGACACCTCGGCGGTAATATTTGACAACATTCCTGGCGAGTTGGCCCCGACATCTGCGTAGGTCCTTCGTATACATCATTAACGTAATGTAACCTAACCTAACCCAACCTAACATCTCGGCGGTAACATTTGACAACATTCCTGGCGAGCTATCCTCTACGTGGGAAATTCATATGCATCAATAACGTAATATAACCTAACCTAACCCAACCTAACATCTCGGCGGTAACATTTGACAACATTCCTGGCGAGCTATCCTCTACGTGGGACATTCGTATACATCATTAACGTAATGTAACCTAACCTAACCCAACCTAACATCTCGGCGGTAATATTTGACGACATTCCTGGCGAGTTGGACTCTACGTCTCCGTGGGACCTTTATACACTTCAATTACGTAATATAACCTAACCTAACCCACCTGACATCTCGACGGTAATATTTGACGACATTCCTGGCGAGTTGGACTCTACGTCTCCGTGGGACCTTTATATACATCAATAACGTAATATAACCTAACGTAATCTAATCTGACATCTCGGCGGTAATATTTGACAACATTCCTTGCGAGTTGGCATCTACGTGTCCGTGGGACCTTTATATACATCAGAATCCCAATATAACCTAACCTAACCCAACCTAATCTCTCGGGGTACCGTTTAACAACATTCCTTGCTGGTCGGCCCCTACTTCTCCGTGGGAACACTGTATACGTCTATGAAGTAATATAACCTAACCTAACACAACCTGACATCTCGGCGGTAATATTTAACAACATTCCTGGCGAGTTGGCCCCGACGTCTGCGTAGGTCCTTCGTATACATCATTTACGTAATGTAACCTAACCTAACTCACCCTAACATCTCGGCGGTAATATTTGACGACATTCCTGGCGAGTTGGACTCTACGTCTCCGTGGGACCTTTATACACTTCAATTACGTAATATAACCTAACCTAACCCACCTGACATCTCGACGGTAATATTTGACGACATTCCTTGCGAGTTGGACTCTACGTCTCCGTGGGACCTTTATATACATCAATAACGTAATATAACCTAACGTAATCTAATCTGACATCTCGGCGGTAATATTTGACAACATTCCTTGCGAGTTGGCCTCTACGTGTCCGTGGGACCTTTATATACATCAGGATCCTAATATAACCTAACCTAACCCAACCTTATCTCTCGGGGTACCGTTTAACAACATTCCTTGCTTGTCGGCCCGTACTTCTCAGTGGGAACACTGTATACGTCTATGAAGTAATATAACCTAACCTAACACAACCTGACATCTCGGCGGTAATATTTGACAACATTCCTGGCGAGTTGGCCCCGACGTCTGCGTGGGTCCTTCATATACATCACTAACGTAATATAACCTAACCTAACACAACCTAACATCTCGGCGGTAACATTTGACAACATTCCTGGCGAGCTATCCTCTACGTGGGACCTTCATATGCATCAATAACGTAATATAACCTAACCTAACCCACCTGACATCTCGGCGGTAATATTTGACGACATTCCTGGCGAGTTGGACTCTACGTCTCCGTGGGACCTTTATATACATCAGAATCCTAATATAACCTAACCTAACCCAACCTAATCTCTCGGGGTACCGTTTAACAACATTCCTTGCTTGTCGGCCCCTACTCCTCCGTGGGAACACTGTATACGTCTATGAAGTAATATAACCTAACCTAACACAACCTGACATCTCGGCGGTAATATTTGACAATATTCCTGGCGAGTTGGCCCCGACGTCTGCGTAGGTCCTTCGTATACGTCATTAACGTAAGGTAACCTAACCTAACCCAACCTAACATCTCGGCGGTAATATTTGACGACATTCCTGGCGAGTTGGACTCTACGTCTCCGTGGGACCATTATATACTTCAATTACGTAATATAACCTAACCTAACCCAACCTGACATCTCGGCGGTAATATTTGACGACATTCCTGGCGAGTTGGACTCTACGTCTCCGTGGGACCTTTATATACATCAATAACGTAATATAACATAACGTAATCCAACCTGACATCTCGGCGGCAATATTTGACAACATTCCTTGCGAGTTGGACTCTACGTGTCCGTGGGACCTTTATATACATCAGTATCCTAATATAACCTAACCTAACCTAACCTTATCTCTCGGGGTACCGTTTAACAACATTCCTTGCTTGCCGGCCCCTACTTCTCAGTGGGAACACTGTATACGTCTATGAAGTAATATAACCTAACCTAACACAACCTGACATCTCGGCGGTAATATTTGACAACATTCCTGGCGAGTTGGCCCCGACGTCTGCGTGGGTCCTTCGTATACATCACTAACGTAATATAACCTAACCTAACCCAACCTAACATCTCGGCGGTAACATTTGACAACATTCCTGGCGAGCTATCCTCTACGTGGGACCTTCATATGCATCAATAACGTAATATAACCTAACCTAAACCACCTGACATCTCGGCGGTAATATTTGACGACATTCCTGGCGAGTTGGACTCTACGTCTCCGTGGGACCTTTATAGACTTCAATTACGTAATATAACCTAACCTAACCCAACCTGACAACTCGGCGGTAATATTTGACGACATTCCTGGCGAGTTGGACTCTACGTCTCCGTGGGACCTTTATATACTTCAATTACGTAATATAACCTAACCTAACCCAACCTGACATCTCGGCGGTAATATTTGACGACAATCCTGGCGAGTTGGACTCTACGTCTCCGTGGGACCTTTATATACTTCAATTACGTAATATAACCTAACCTATCCCAACCTGACATCTCGGCGGTAATATTTGACGACATTCCTGGCGAGTTGGACTCTACGTCTCCGTGGGACCTTTATATACATCAGAATCCTAATATAACCTAACCTAACCCAACCTAATCTCTCGGGGTACCGTTTAACAACATTCCTTGCTTGTCGGCCCCTACTCCTCCGTGGGAACACTGTATACGTCTATGAAGTAGTATAACCTAACCTAACACAACCTGACATCTCGGCGGTAATATTTGACAATATTCCTGGCGAGTTGGCCCCGACGTCTGCGTAGGTCCTTCGTATACGTCATTAACGTAAGGTAACCTAACCTAACCCAACCTAACATCTCGGCGGTAATATTTGACGACATTCCTGGCGAGTTGGACTCTACGTCTCCGTGGGACCATTATATACTTCAATTACGTAATATAACCTAACCTAACCCAACCTGACATCTCGGCGGTAATATTTGACGACATTCCTGGCGAGTTGGACTCTACGTCTCCGTGGGACCTTTATATACATCAATAACGTAATATAACCTAACGTAATCCAACCTGACATCTCGGCGGCAATATTTGACAACATTCCTTGCGAGTTGGACTCTACGTGTCCGTGGGACCTTTATATACATCAGTATCCTAATATAACCTAACCTAACCTAACCTTATCTCTCGGGGTACCGTTTAACAACATTCCTTGCTTGCCGGCCCCTACTTCTCAGTGGGAACACTGTATACGTCTATGAAGTAATATAACCTAACCTAACACAACCTGACATCTCGGCGGTAATATTTGACAACATTCCTGGCGAGTTGGCCCCGACGTCTGCGTGGGTCCTTCGTATACATCACTAACGTAATATAACCTAACCTAACCCAACCTAACATCTCGGCGGTAACATTTGACAACATTCCTGGCGAGCTATCCTCTACGTGGGACCTTCATATGCATCAATAACGTAATATAACCTAACCTAAACCACCTGACATCTCGGCGGTAATATTTGACGACATTCCTGGCGAGTTGGACTCTACGTCTCCGTGGGACCTTTATATACATCAATAACGTAATATAACCTAACGTAATCTAATCTGACATCTCGGCGGTAATATTTGACAACATTCCTTGCGAGTTGGCCTCTACGTGTCCGTGGGACCTTTATATACATCAGGATCCTAATATAACCTAACCTAACCCAACCTAATCTCTCGGGGTACCGTTTAACAACATTCCTTGCTTGTCGGCCCCTACTCCTCCGTGGGAACACTGTATACGTCTATGAAGTAATATAACCTAACCTAACCCAACCTGACATCTCGGCGGTAATATTTGACGACATTCCTGGCGAGTTGGACTCTACGTCTCCGTGGGAGCTTTATATACATCAGTATCCTAATATAACCTAACCTAACCTAACCTTATCTCTCGGGGTACCGTTTAACAACATTCCTTGCTTGCCGGCCCCTACTTCTCAGTGGGAACACTGTATACGTCTATGAAGTAATATAACCTAACCTAACACAACCTGACATCTCGGCGGTAATATTTGACAACATTCCTGGCGAGTTGGCCCCGACGTCTGCGTGGGTCCTTCGTATACATCACTAACGTAACATAACCTAACCTAACCCAACCTAACATCTCGGCGGTAACATTTGACAACATTCCTGGCGATCTATCCTCTACGTGGGACATGCATATGCATCAATAACGTAATATAACCTAACCTAACACAACCTGACATCTCGGCGGTAATATTTGACGACATTCCTGGCGAGTTGGACTCTACGTTTCCGTGGGACCTTTATATACTTCAATTACGTAATATAACCTAACCTAACCCAACCTGACATCTCGGCGGTAATATTTGACGACATTCGTGGCGAGTTGGCACCGACGTCTGCGTGGGTCCTTCGTATACATCACTAACGTAATATAACCTAACGTAATCCAACCTAACATCTCGGCGGTAATATTTGAAGACATTCCTGGCGAGCTATCCTCTCCGTGGGACATTCATATGCATCAATAACGTAATATAACCTAACCTAACCCAACCTGACACCTCGGCGGTAATATTTGACAACATTCCTGGCGAGTTGGCCCCGACATCTGCGTAGGTCCTTCGTATACATCATTAACGTAATGTAACCTAACCTAACCCAACCTAACATCTCGGCGGTAACATTTGACAACATTCCTGGCGAGCTATCCTCTACGTGGGACATTCGTATACATCATTAACGTAATGTAACCTAACCTAACCCAACCTAAGATATCGGCGGTAATATTTGACGACATTCCTGGCGAGTTGGACTCTACGTCTCCGTGGGACCTTTATACACTTCAATTACGTAATATAACCTAACCTAACCCACCTGACATCTCGACGGTAATATTTGACGACATTCCTGGCGAGTTGGACTCTACGTCTCCGTGGGACCTTTATATACATCAATAACGTAATATAACCTAACGTAATCTAATCTGACATCTCGGCGGTAATATTTGACAACATTCCTTGCGAGTTGGCATCTACGTGTCCGTGGGACCTTTATATACATCAGAATCCCAATATAACCTATCCTAACCCAACCTAATCTCTCGGGGTACCGTTTAACAACATTCCTTGCTGGTCGGCCCCTACTTCTCCGTGGGAACACTGTATACGTCTATGAAGTAATATAACCTAACCTAACACAACCTGACATCTCGGCGGTAATATTTAACAACATTCCTGGCGAGTTGGCCCCGACGTCTGCGTAGGTCCTTCGTATACATCATTTACGTAATGTAACCTAACCTAACTCACCCTAACATCTCGGCGGTAATATTTGACGACATTCCTGGCGAGTTGGACTCTACGTCTCCGTGGGACCTTTATACACTTCAATTACGTAATATAACCTAACCTAACCCACCTGACATCTCGACGGTAATATTTGACGACATTCCTGGCGAGTTGGACTCTACGTCTCCGTGGGACCTTTATATACATCAATAACGTAATATAACCTAACGTAATCTAATCTGACATCTCGGCGGTAATATTTGACAACATTCCTTGCGAGTTGGCCTCTACGTGTCCGTGGGACCTTTATATACATCAGGATCCTAATATAACCTAACCTAACCCAACCTTATCTCTCGGGGTACCGTTTAACAACATTCCTTGCTTGTCGGCCCGTACTTCTCAGTGGGAACACTGTATACGTCTATGAAGTAATATAACCTAACCTAACACAACCTGACATCTCGGCGGTAATATTTGGCAACATTCCTGGCGAGTTGGCCCCGACGTCTGCGTGGGTCCTTCATATACATCACTAACGTAATATAACCTAACGTAATCCAACCTAACATCTCGGCGGTAACATTTGACAACATTCCTGGCGAGCTATCCTCTACGTGGGACCTTCATATGCATCAATAACGTAATATAACCTAACCTAACCCACCTGACATCTCGGCGGTAATATTTGACGACATTCCTGGCGAGTTGGACTCTACGTCTCCGTGGGACCTTTATAGACTTCAATTACGTAATATAACCTAACCTAACCCAACCTGACAACTCGGCGGTAATATTTGACGACATTCCTGGCGAGTTGGACTCTACGTGGGACATTCATATGCATCAATAACGTAATATAACCTAACCTAACACAACCTGACATTTCGGCGGTAATACTTGAAGACATTCTTGGCGAGTTCGACTCCACGTCTCCGACGGACTTTTATATACATCAATAACGTAATATAACCTAACCTAACCCAACCTGACATCTCGGCGGTAATATTTGACAACATTCCTGGCGAGCTATCCTCTACGTGGGACATTCATATGCATCAATAACGTAATATAACCTAACCTAACCCAACCTAACAACTCGGCGGTAATATTTGACAACATTCCTGGCGAGCTATCCTCTACGTGGGACATTCATATGCATCAATTACGTAATATAACATACCTAACCCAACCTAACATCTCGGCGGTAACATTTGACAACATTCCTGGCGAGCTGTCCTCTACGTGGGACATTCATATGCATCAATAACGTAATATAACCTAACCTAACCCACCTGACATCTCGGCGGTAATATTTGACGACATTCCTGGCGAGTTGGACTCTACGTCTCCGTGGGACCTTTATATACTTTAATTACGTAATATAACCTAACCTATCCCAACCTGACATCTCGGCGGTAATATTTGACGACATTCCTGGCGAGTTGGACTCTACGTCTCCGTGGGACCTTTATATACATCAGAATCCTAATATAACCTAACCTAACCCAACCTAATCTCTCGGGGTACCGTTTAACAACATTCCTTGCTTGTCGGCCCCTACTCCTCCGTGGGAACACTGTATACGTCTATGAAGTAATATAACCTAACCTAACACAACCTGACATCTCGGCGGTAATATTTGACAATATTCCTGGCGAGTTGGCCCCGACGTCTGCGTAGGTCCTTCGTATACATCATTAACGTAAGGTAACCTAACCTAACCCAACCTAACATCTCGGCGGTAATATTTGACGACATTCCTGGCGAGTTGGACTCTACGTCTCCGTGGGACCATTATATACTTCAATTACGTAACATAACCTAACCTAACCCAACCTGACATCTCGGCGGTAATATTTGACGACATTCCTGGCGAGTTGGACTCTACGTCTCCGTGGGAGCTTTATATACATCAGTATCCTAATATAACCTAACCTAACCTAACCTTATCTCTCGGGGTACCGTTTAACAACATTCCTTGCTTGCCGGCCCCTACTTCTCAGTGGGAACACTGTATACGTCTATGAAGTAATATAACCTAACCTAACACAACCTGACATCTCGGCGGTAATATTTGACAACATTCCTGGCGAGTTGGCCCCGACGTCTGCGTGGGTCCTTCGTATACATCACTAACGTAACATAACCTAACCTAACCCAACCTAACATCTCGGCGGTAACATTTGACAACATTCCTGGCGATCTATCCTCTACGTGGGACATGCATATGCATCAATAACGTAATATAACCTAACCTAACACAACCTGACATCTCGGCGGTAATATTTGACGACATTCCTGGCGAGTTGGACTCTACGTTTCCGTGGGACCTTTATATACTTCAATTACGTAATATAACCTAACCTAACCCAACCTGACATCTCGGCGGTAATATTTGACGACATTCGTGGCGAGTTGGCCCCGACGTCTGCGTGGGTCCTTCATATACAACACTAACGTAATATAACCTAACGTAATCCAACCTAACATCTCGGCGGTAACATTTGACAACATTCCTGGCGAGCTATCCTCTACGTGGGACCTTCATATGCATCAATAACGTAATATAACCTAACCTAACCCACCTGACATCTCGGCGGTAATATTTGACGACATTCCTGGCGAGATGGACTCTACGTCTCCGTGGGACCTTTATAGACTTCAATTACGTAATATAACCTAACCTAACCCAACCTGACAACTCGGCGGTAATATTTGACGACATTCCTGGCGAGCTGGACTCTACGTCTCCGTGGGATCTTTATATACATCAATAACGTAATATAACCTAACGTAATCCAACCTAACATCTCGGCGGTAACATTTGACAACATTCCTGGCGAGCTATCCTCTACGTGGGACATTCATATGCATCAATAACGCAATATAACCTAACCTAACCCACCTGACATCTCGGCGGTAATATTTGACGACATTCCTGGCGAGTTGGACTCTACGTCTCCGTGGGACCTTTATATACTTTAATTACGTAATATAACCTAACCTATCCCAACCTGACATCTCGGCGGTAATATTTGACGACATTCCTGGCGAGTTGGACTCTACGTCTCCGTGGGACCTTTATATACATCAGAATCCTAATATAACCTAACCTAACCCAACCTAATCTCTCGGGGTACCGTTTAACAACATTCCTTGCTTGTCGGCCCCTACTCCTCCGTGGGAACACTGTATACGTCTATGAAGTAATATAACCAAACCTAACACAACCTGACATCTCGGCGGTAATATTTGACAATATTCCTGGCGAGTTGGCCCCGACGTCTGCGTAGGTCCTTCGTATACGTCATTAACGTAAGGTAACCTAACCTAACCCAACCTAACATCTCGGCGGTAATATTTGACGACATTCCTGGCGAGTTGGACTCTACGTCTCCGTGGGACCATTATATACTTCAATTACGTAATATAACCTAACCTAACACAACCTGACATCTCGGCGGTAATATTTGACAATATTCCTGGCGAGTTGGCCCCGACGTCTGCGTAGGTCCTTCGTATACATCATTAACGTAAGGTAACCTAACGTAATCCAACCTGACATCTCGGCGGTAATATTTGACAACATTCCTTGCGAGTTGGACTCTACGTGTCCGTGGGACCTTTATATACATCAGTATCCTAATATAACCTAACCTAACCTAACCTTATCTCTCGGGGTACCGTTTAACAACATTCCTTGCTTGCCGGCCCCTACTTCTCAGTGGGAACACTGTATACGTCTATGAAGTAATATAACCTAACCTAACACAACCTGACATCTCGGCGGTAATATTTGACAACATTCCTGGCGAGTTGGCCCCGACGTCTGCGTGGGTCCTTCGTATACATCACTAACGTAATATAACCTAACCTAACCCAACCTAACATCTCGGCGGTAACATTTGACAACATTCCTGGCGAGCTATCCTCTACGTGGGACCCTCATATGCATCAATAACGTAATATAACCTAACCTAAACCACCTGACATCTCGGCGGTAATATTTGACGACATTCCTGGCGAGTTGGACTCTACGTCTCCGTGGGACCTTTATAGACTTCAATTACGTAATATAACCTAACCTAACCCAACCTGACAACTCGGCGGTAATATTTGACGACATTCCTGGCGAGTTGGACTCTACGTCTCCGTGGGACCTTTATATACTTCAATTACGTAATATAACCTAACCTAACCCAACCTGACATCTCGGCGGTAATATTTGACGACATTCCTGGCGAGTTGGACTCTACGTCTCCGTGGGACCATTATATACATCAATAACGTAATATAACCTAACGTAATCCAACCTGACATCTCGGCGGTAATATTTGACAACATTCCTGGCGAGCTATCCTCTACGTGGGACATTCATATGCATCAATAACGTAATATAACCTAACCTAACACAACCTGACATTTCGGCGGTAATACTTGAAGACATTCTTGGCGAGTTCGACTCCACGTCTCCGACGGACTTTTATATACATCAATAACGTAATATAACCTAACCTAACCCAACCTGACATCTCGGCGGTAATATTTGACAACATTCCTGGCGAGCTATCCTCTACGTGGGACATTCATATGCATCAATAACGTAATATAACCTAACCTAACCCAACCTAACAACTCGGCGGTAATATTTGACAACATTCCTGGCGAGCTATCCTCTACGTGGGACATTCATATGCATCAATTACGTAATATAACATACCTAACCCAACCTAACATCACGGCGGTAACATTTGACAACATTCCTGGCGAGCTGTCCTCTACGTGGGACATTCATATGCATCAATAACGTAATATAACCTAACCTAACCCACCTGACATCTCGGCGGTAATATTTGACGACATTCCTGGCGAGTTGGACTCTACGTCTCCGTGGGACCTTTATAGACTTCAATTACGTAATATAACCTAACCTAACCCAACCTGACAACTCGGCGGTAATATTTGACGACATTCCTGGCGAGTTGGACTCTACGTCTCCGTGGGACCTTTATATACTTCAATTACGTAATATAACCTAACCTAACCCAACCTGACATCTCGGCGGTAATATTTGACGACATTCCTGGCGAGTTGGACTCTACGTCTCCGTGGGACCATTATATACATCAATAACGTAATATAACCTAACGTAATCCAACCTGACATCTCGGCGGTAATATTTGACAACATTCCTGGCGAGCTATCCTCTACGTGGGACATTCATATGCATCAATAACGTAATATAACCTAACCTAACACAACCTGACATTTCGGCGGTAATACTTGAAGACATTCTTGGCGAGTTCGACTTCACGTCTCCGACGGACTTTTATATACATCAATAACGTAATATAACCTAACCTAACCCAACCTGACATCTCGGCGGTAATATTTGACAACATTCCTGGCGAGCTATCCTCTACGTGGGACATTCATATGCATCAATAACGTAATATAACCTAACCTAACCCAACCTAACAACTCGGCGGTAATATTTGACAACATTCCTGGCGAGCTATCCTCTACGTGGGACATTCATATGCATCAATTACGTAATATAACATACCTAACCCAACCTAACATCTCGGCGGTAACATTTGACAACATTCCTGGCGAGCTGTCCTCTACGTGGGACATTCATATGCATCAATAACGTAATATAACCTAACCTAACCCACCTGACATCTCGGCGGTAATATTTGACGACATTCCTGGCGAGTTGGACTCTACGTCTCCGTGGGACCTTTATATACTTTAATTACGTAATATAACCTAACCTATCCCAACCTGACATCTCGGCGGTAATATTTGACGACATTCCTGGCGAGTTGGACTCTACGTCTCCGTGGGACCTTTATATACATCAGAATCCTAATATAACCTAACCTAACCCAACCTAATCTCTCGGGGTACCGTTTAACAACATTCCTTGCTTGTCGGCCCCTACTCCTCCGTGGGAACACTGTATACGTCTATGAAGTAATATAACCTAACCTAACACAACCTGACATCTCGGCGGTAATATTTGACAATATTCCTGGCGAGTTGGCCCCGACGTCTGCGTAGGTCCTTCGTATACATCATTAACGTAAGGTAACCTAACCTAACCCAACCTAACATCTCGGCGGTAATATTTGACGACATTCCTGGCGAGTTGGACTCTACGTCTCCGTGGGACCATTATATACTTCAATTACGTAACATAACCTAACCTAACCCAACCTGACATCTCGGCGGTAATATTTGACGACATTCCTGGCGAGTTGGACTCTACGTCTCCGTGGGACCTTTATATACATCAGTATCCTAATATAACCTAACCTAACCTAACCTTATCTCTCGGGGTACCGTTTAACAACATTCCTTGCTTGCCGGCCCCTACTTCTCAGTGGGAACACTGTATACGTCTATGAAGTAATATAACCTAACCTAACACAACCTGACATCTCGGCGGTAATATTTGACAACATTCCTGGCGAGTTGGCCCCGACGTCTGCGTGGGTCCTTCGTATACATCACTAACGTAATATAACCTAACCTAACCCAACCTAACATCTCGGCGGTAACATTTGACAACATTCCTGGCGAGCTATCCTCTACGTGGGACCTTCATATGCATCAATAACGTAATATAACCTAACCTAAACCACCTGACATCTCGGCGGTAATATTTGACGACATTCCTGGCGAGTTGGACTCTACGTCTCCGTGGGACCTTTATAGACTTCAATTACGTAATATAACCTAACCTAACCCAACCTGACAACTCGGCGGTAATATTTGACGACATTCCTGGCGAGTTGGACTCTACGTCTCCGTGGGACCTTTATATACTTCAATTACGTAATATAACCTAACCTAACCCAACCTGACATCTCGGCGGTAATATTTGACGACAATCCTGGCGAGTTGGACTCTACGTCTCCGTGGGACCTTTATATACTTCAATTACGTAATATAACCTAACCTATCCCAACCTGACATCTCGGCGGTAATATTTGACGACATTCCTGGCGAGTTGGACTCTACGTCTCCGTGGGACCTTTATATACATCAGAATCCTAATATAACCTAACCTAACCCAACCTAATCTCTCGGGGTACCGTTTAACAACATTCCTTGCTTGTCGGCCACTACTCCTCCGTGGGAACACTGTATACGTCTATGAAGTAATATAACCTAACCTAACACAACCTGACATCTCGGCGGTAATATTTGACAATATTCCTGGCGAGTTGGCCCCGACGTCTGCGTAGGTCCTTCGTATACATCATTAGCGTAATGTAACCTAACCTAACCCAACCTAACATCTCGGCGGTAATATTTGACGACATTCCTGGCGAGTTGGACTCTACGTCTCCGTGGGACCATTATATACATCAATAACGTAATATAACCTAACGTAATCCAACCTGACATCTCGGCGGTAATATTTGACAACATTCCTGGCGAGCTATCCTCTACGTGGGACATTCATATGCATCAATAACGTAATATAACCTAACCTAACACAACCTGACATTTCGGCGGTAATACTTGAAGACATTCTTGGCGAGTTCGACTCCACGTCTCCGACGGACTTTTATATACATCAATAACGTAATATAACCTAACCTAACCCAACCTGACATCTCGGCGGTAATATTTGACAACATTCCTGGCGAGCTATCCTCTACGTGGGACATTCATATGCATCAATAACGTAATATAACCTAACCTAACCCAACCTAACATCTCGGCGGTAATATTTGACAACATTCCTGGCGAGCTATCCTCTACGTGGGACATTCATATGCATCAATTACGTAATATAACATACCTAACCCAACCTAACATCTCGGCGGTAACATTTGACAACATTCCTGGCGAGCTATCCTCTACGTGGGACATTCATATGCATCAATAACGTAATATAACCTAACCTAACCCACCTGACATCTCGGCGGTAATATTTGACGACATTCCTGGCGAGTTGGACTCTACGTCTCCGTGGGACCTTTATATACTTTAATTACGTAATATAACCTAACCTATCCCAACCTGACATCTCGGCGGTAATATTTGACGACATTCCTGGCGAGTTGGACTCTACGTCTCCGTGGGACCATTATATACTTCAATTACGTAACATAACCTAACCTAACCCAACCTGACATCTCGGCGGTAATATTTGACGACATTCCTGGCGAGTTGGACTCTACGTCTCCGTGGGACCTTTATATACATCAGTATCCTAATATAACCTAACCTAACCTAACCTTATCTCTCGGGGTACCGTTTAACAACATTCCTTGCTTGCCGGCCCCTACTTCTCAGTGGGAACACTGTATACGTCTATGAAGTAATATAACCTAACCTAACACAACCTGACATCTCGGCGGTAATATTTGACAACATTCCTGGCGAGTTGGCCCCGACGTCTGCGTGGGTCCTTCGTATACATCACTAACGTAATATAACCTAACCTAACCCAACCTAACATCTCGGCGGTAACATTTGACAACATTCCTGGCGAGCTATCCTCTACGTGGGACCTTCAT
Source organism: Xylocopa violacea (assembly GCA_963969225.1). Classification (NCBI taxonomy): domain Eukaryota; kingdom Metazoa; phylum Arthropoda; class Insecta; order Hymenoptera; family Apidae; genus Xylocopa; species Xylocopa violacea. Next base: position 243,008 of record CAXAJV010000431.1, on the reverse strand, counting down.
ATGCATCAATAACGTAATATAACCTAACCTAAACCACCTGACATCTCGGCGGTAATATTTGACGACATTCCTGGCGAGTTGGACTCTACGTCTCCGTGGGACCTTTATAGACTTCAATTACGTAATATAACCTAACCTAACCCAACCTGACAACTCGGCGGTAATATTTGACGACATTCCTGGCGAGTTGGACTCTACGTCTCCGTGGGACCTTTATATACTTCAATTACGTAATATAACCTAACCTAACCCAACCTGACATCTCGGCGGTAATATTTGACGACAATCCTGGCGAGTTGGACTCTACGTCTCCGTGGGACCTTTATATACTTCAATTACGTAATATAACCTAACCTATCCCAACCTGACATCTCGGCGGTAATATTTGACGACATTCCTGGCGAGTTGGACTCTACGTCTCCGTGGGACCTTTATATACATCAGAATCCTAATATAACCTAACCTAACCCAACCTAATCTCTCGGGGTACCGTTTAACAACATTCCTTGCTTGTCGGCCCCTACTCCTCCGTGGGAACACTGTATACGTCTATGAAGTAATATAACCTAACCTAACACAACCTGACATCTCGGCGGTAATATTTGACAATATTCCTGGCGAGTTGGCCCCGACGTCTGCGTAGGTCCTTCGTATACATCATTAGCGTAATGTAACCTAACCTAACCCAACCTAACATCTCGGCGGTAATATTTGACGACATTCCTGGCGAGTTGGACTCTACGTCTCCGTGGGACCATTATATACATCAATAACGTAATATAACCTAACGTAATCCAACCTGACATCTCGGCGGTAATATTTGACAACATTCCTGGTGAGCTATCCTCTACGTGGGACATTCATATGCATCAATAACGTAATATAACCTAACCTAACACAACCTGACATTTCGGCGGTAATACTTGAAGACATTCTTGGCGAGTTCGACTCCACGTCTCCGACGGACTTTTATATACATCAATAACGTAATATAACCTAACCTAACCCAACCTGACATCTCGGCGGTAATATTTGACAACATTCCTGGCGAGCTATCCTCTACGTGGGACATTCATATGCATCAATAACGTAATATAACCTAACCTAACCCAACCTAACATCTCGGCGGTAATATTTGACAACATTCCTGGCGAGCTATCCTCTACGTGGGACATTCATATGCATCAATTACGTAATATAACATACCTAACCCAACCTAACATCTCGGCGGTAACATTTGACAACATTCCTGGCGAGCTATCCTCTACGTGGGACATTCATATGCATCAATAACGTAATATAACCTAACCTAACCCACCTGACATCTCGGCGGTAATATTTGACGACATTCCTGGCGAGTTGGACTCTACGTCTCCGTGGGACCTTTATATACTTTAATTACGTAATATAACCTAACCTATCCCAACCTGACATCTCGGCGGTAATATTTGACGACATTCCTGGCGAGTTGGACTCTACGTCTCCGTGGGACCATTATATACTTCAATTACGTAACATAACCTAACCTAACCCAACCTGACATCTCGGCGGTAATATTTGACGACATTCCTGGCGAGTTGGACTCTACGTCTCCGTGGGACCTTTATATACATCAGTATCCTAATATAACCTAACCTAACCTAACCTTATCTCTCGGGGTACCGTTTAACAACATTCCTTGCTTGCCGGCCCCTACTTCTCAGTGGGAACACTGTATACGTCTATGAAGTAATATAACCTAACCTAACACAACCTGACATCTCGGCGGTAATATTTGACAACATTCCTGGCGAGTTGGCCCCGACGTCTGCGTGGGTCCTTCGTATACATCACTAACGTAATATAACCTAACCTAACCCAACCTAACATCTCGGCGGTAACATTTGACAACATTCCTGGCGAGCTATCCTCTACGTGGGACCTTCATATGCATCAATAACGTAATATAACCTAACCTAAACCACCTGACATCTCGGCGGTAATATTTGACGACATTCCTGGCGAGTTGGACTCTACGTCTCCGTGGGACCTTTATAGACTTCATTTACGTAATATAACCTAACCTAACCCAACCTGACAACTCGGCGGTAATATTTGACGACATTCCTGGCGAGTTGGACTCTACGTCTCCGTGGGACCTTTATATACATCAATAACGTAATATAACCTAACGTAATCCAACCTGACATCTCGGCGGTAATATTTGACAACATTCCTGGCGAGCTATCCTCTACGTGGGACATTCATATGCATCAATAACGTAATATAACCTAACCTAACCCAACCTGACATTTCGGCGGTAATATTTGAAGACATTCTTTGAGAGTTCGACTCTACGTCTCCGTGGGACCTTTATATACATCAATAACGTAATATAACCTAACGTAATCCAACCTGACATCTCGGCGGTAATATTTGACGACATTCCTGGCGAGCTATCCTCTACGTGGGACATTCATATGCATCAATAACGTAATATAACCTAACCTAACACAACCTGACATTTCGGCGGTAATACTTGAAGACATTCTTGGCGAGTTCGACTCCACGTCTCCGACAGACCTTTATATACATCAATAACGTAATATAACCTAACCTAACCCAACCTGACATCTCGGCGGTAATATTTGACAACATTCCTGGCGAGCTATCCTCTACGTGGGACATTCATATGCATCAATAACGTAATATAACCTAACCTAACCCAACCTGACAACTCGGCGGTAATATTTGACGACATTCCTGGCGAGCTGGACTCTACGTCTCCGTGGGACCTTTATATACATCAATAACGTAATATAACCTAACGTAATCCAACCTGACATCTCGGCGGTAATATTTCACAACATTCCTTGCGAGCTATCCTCTACGTGAGTCATTCATATGCATCAATAACGTAATATAACCTAACCTAACCCAACCTGACATTTCGGCGGTAATATTTGAAGACATTCTTTGCGAGTTCGACTCTACGTCTCCGACGGACCTTTATATACATCAATAACGTAATATAACCTAACCTATCCGAACCTGACATCTCGGCGGTAATATTTGACGACATTCCTGGCGAGCTATCCTCTACGTGGGACATTCATATGCATCAATAACGTAATATAACCTAACCTAACCCAACCTGACAACTCGGCGGTACTATTTGACGACATTCCTGGCGAGCTGGACTCTACGTCTCCGTGGGACCTTTATATACATCAATAACGTAATATAACCTAACGTAATCCAACCTGACATCTCGGCGGTAATATTTCACAACATTCCTTGCGAGCTATCCTCTACGTGGGACATTCATATGCATCAATAACGTAATATAACCTAACCTAACCCAACCTGACATTTCGGCGGTAATATTTGAAGACATTCTTTGCGAGTTCGACTCTACGTCTCCGACGGACCCTTATATACATCAATAACGTAATATAACCTAACCTATCCCAACCTGACTTCTCGGCGGTAATATTTGACGACATTCCTGGCGAGCTATCCTATACGTGGGATATTCATATGCATCAATAACGTAATATAACCTAACCTAACCCAACCTAACATCTCGGCGGTAACATTTGACAACATTCCTGGCGAGCTGTCCTCTACGTGGGACATTCATATGCATCAATAACGTAATATAACCTAACCTAACCCACCTGACATCTCGGCGGTAATATTTGACGACATTCCTGGCGAGTTGGACTCTACGTCTCCGTGGGACCTTTATATACTTCAATTACGTAATATAACCTAAACTATCCCAACCTGACATCTCGGCGGTAATATTTGACGACATTCCTGGCGAGTTGGAATCTACGTCTCCGTGGGACCTTTATATACATCAATAACGTAATATAACCTAACGTAATCCAACCTGACATCTCGGCGGTAATATTTGACAACATTCCTGGCGAGCTATCCTCTACGTGGGACATTCATATGCATCAATAACGTAATATAACCTAACCTAACCCAACCTGACATTTCGGCGGTAATATTTGAAGACATTCTTTGAGAGTTCGACTCTACGTCTCCGACGGACCTTTATATACATCAATAACGTAATATAACCTAACCTATCCGAACCTGACATCTCGGCGGTAATATTTGACGACATTCCTGGCGAGCTATCCTCTACGTGGGACATTCATATGCATCAATAACGTAATATAACCTAACCTAACACAACCTGACATTTCGGCGGTAATACTTGAAGACATTCTTGGCGAGTTCGACTCCACGTCTCCGACAGACCTTTATATACATCAATAACGTAATATAACCTAACCTAACCCAACCTGACATCTCGGCGGTAATATTTGACAACATTCCTGGCGAGCTATCCTCTACGTGGGACATTCATATGCATCAATAACGTAATATAACCTAACCTAACCCAACCTGACAACTCGGCGGTAATATTTGACGACATTCCTGGCGAGCTGGACTCTACGTCTCCGTGGGACCTTTATATACATCAATAACGTAATATAACCTAACGTAATCCAACCTGACATCTCGGCGGTAATATTTCACAACATTCCTTGCGAGCTATCCTCTACGTGGGACATTCATATGCATCAATAACGTAATATAACCTAACCTAACCCAACCTGACATTTCGGTGGTAATATTTGAAGACATTCTTTGCGAGTTCGACTCTACGTCTCCGACGGACCTTTATATACATCAATAACGTAATATAACCTAACCTATCCGAACCTGACATCTCGGCGGTAATATTTGACGACATTCCTGGCGAGCTATCCTCTACGTGGGACATTCATATGCATCAATAACGTAATATAACCTAACCTAACCCACATGACATCTCGGCGGTAATATTTGACGACATTCCTGGCGAGTTGGACTCTACGTCTCCGTGGGACCTTTATGTACTTCAATTACGTAATATAACCTAACCTAACCCAACCTGACATCTCGGCGGTAATATTTGACGACAATTCTGGCGAGTTGGACTCTACGTCTCCGTGGGACCTTTATATACATCAATAACGTAATATAACCTAACGTAATCCAACCTGACATCTCGGCGGTAATATTTGACAACATTCCTGGCGAGCTATCCTCTACGTGGGACATTCATATGCATCAATAACGTAATATAACCTAACCTAACACAACCTGACATTTCGGCGGTAATACTTGAAGACATTCTTGGCGAGTTCGACTCTACGTCTCCGACGGACCTTTATATACAAAAATAACGTAATATAACCTAACCTATCCGAACCTGACATCCCGGTGGTAATATTTGACGACATTCCTGGCGATCTATCCTCTACGTGGGACATTCATATGCATCAATAACGTAATATAACCTAACCTAACCCACCTGACATCTCGGCGGTAATATTTGACGACGTTCCTGGCGAGTTGGACTCTACGTCTCCGTGGGACCTTTATATACTTCAATTACGTAATATAACCTAACCTATCCCAACCTGACATCTCGGCGGTAATATTTGACGACATTCCTGGCGAGTTGGACTCTACGTCTCCGTGGGACCTTTATATACATCAGAATCCTAATATAAGCTAACCTAACCCAAACTAATCCCTCGGGGTACCGTTTAACAACATTCCTTGCTTGTCGGCCCCTACTCCTCCGTGGGAACACTGTATACGTCTATGAAGTAATATAACCTAACCTAACACAACCTGACATCTCGGCGGTAATATTTGACAATATTCCTGGCGAGTTGGCCCCGACGTCTGCGTAGGTCCTTCGTATACATCATTAACGTAATGTAACCTAACCTAACCCAACCTGACTACTCGGCGGTAATATTTGACGACATTTCTGGCGAGCTGGACTCTACGTCTCGGTGGGACCTTTATATACATCAATAACGTAATATAACCTAACGTAATCCAACCTGACATCTAGGCGGTAATATTTGACAACATTCCTGGCGAGCTATCCTCTACGTGGGACATTCATATGCATCAATAACGTAATATAACCTAACCTAACCCACCTGACATCTCGGCGGTAATATTTGACTACATTCCTGGCGAGTTGGACTCTACGTCTCCGTGGGACCTTTATATACTTCAATTACGTAATATAACCTAACCTAACCCAACCTGACATCTCGGCGGTAATATTTGACGACAATCCTGGCGAGTTGGACTCTACGTCTCCGTGGGACCTTTATATACTTCAATTACGTAATATAACCTAACCTATCCCAACCTGACATCTCGGCGGTAATATTTGACGACATTCCTGGCGAGTTGGACTCTACGTCTCCGTGGGACCTTTATATACATCAATAACGTAATATAACCTAACGTAATCCAACCTGACATCTCGGCGGTAATATTTGACAACATTCCTGGCGAGCTATCCTCTACGTGGGACATTCATATGCATCAATAACGTAATATAACCTAACCTAACCCACCTGACATCTCGGCGGTAATATTTGACGACATTCCTGGCGAGTTGGACTCTACGTCTCCGTGGGACCTTTATATACTTCAATTACGTAATATAACCTAACCTATCCCAACCTGACATCTCGGCGGTAATATTTGACGACATTCCTGGCGAGTTGGACTCTACGTCTCCGTGGGACCTTTATATACATCAGAATCCTAATATAAGCTAACCTAACACAACCTAATCTCTCGGGGTACCGTTTAACAACATTCCTTGCTTGTCGGCCCCTACTCCTCCGTGGGAACACTGTATACGTCTATGAAGTAATATAACCTAACCTAACACAACCTGACATCTCGGCGGTAATATTTGACAATATTCCTGGCGAGTTGGCCCCGACGTCTGCGTAGGTCCTTCGTATACATCATTAACGTAATGTAACCTAACCTAACACAACCTGACAACTCGGCGGTAATATTTGACGACATTTCTGGCGAGCTGGACTCTACGTCTCCGTGGGACCTTTATATACATCAATAACGTAATATAACCTAACGTAATCCAACCTGACATCTCGGCGGTAATATTTGACAACATTCCTGGCGAGCTATCCTCTACGTGGGACATTCATATGCATCAATAACGTAATATAACCTAACCTAACCCACCTGACATCTCGGCGGTAATATTTGACGATATTCCTGGCGAGTTGGACTCTACGTCTCCGTGGGACCTTTATATACTTCAATTACGTAATATAACCTAACCTAACCCAACCTGACATCTCGGCGGTAATATTTGACGACAATCCTGGCGAGTTGGACTCTACGTCTCCGTGGGACCTTTATATACTTTAATTATGTAATATAACCTAACCTATCCCAACCTGACATCTCGGCGGTAATATTTGACGACATTCCTGGCGAGTTGGACTCTACGTCTCCGTGGGACCTTTATATACATCAGAATCCTAATATAAGCTAACCTAACCCAACCTAATCTCTCGGGGTACCGTTTAACAACATTCCTTGCTTGTCGGCCCCTACTCCTCCGTGGGAACACTGTATACGTCTATGAAGTAATATAACCTAACCTAACACAACCTGACATCTCGGCGGTAATATTTGACAATATTCCTGGCGAGTTGGCCCCGACGTCTGCGTAGGTCCTTCGTATACATCATTAACGTAATGTAACCTAACCTAACCCAACCTGACAACTCGGCGGTAATATTTGACGACATTCCTGGCGAGCTGGACTCTACGTCTCCGTGGGACCTTTATATACATCAATAACGTAATATAACCTAACGTAATCCAACCTGACATCTCGGCGGTAATATTTGACAACATTCCTGGCGAGCTATCCTCTACGTGGGACATTCATATGCATCAATAACGTAATATAACCTAACCTAACCCACCTGACATCTCGGCGGTAATATTTGACGACATTCCTGGCGAGTTGGACTCTACGTCTCCGTGGGACCTTTATATACTTCAATTACGTAATATAACCTAACCTAACCCAACCTGACATCTCGGCGGTAATATTTGACGACAATCCTGGCGAGTTGGACTCTACGTCTCCGTGGGACCTTTATATACTTTAATTATGTAATATAACCTAACCTATCCCAACCTGACATCTCGGCGGTAATATTTGACGACATTCCTGGCGAGTTGGACTCTACGTCTCCGTGGGACCTTTATATACATCAGAATCCTAATATAAGCTAACCTAACCCAACCTAATCTCTCGGGGTACCGTTTAACAACATTCCTTGCTTGTCGGCCCCTACTCCTCCGTGGGAACACTGTATACGTCTATGAAGTAATATAACCTAACCTAACACAACCTGACATCTCGGCGGTAATATTTGACAATATTCCTGGCGAGTTGGCCCCGACGTCTGCGTAGGTCCTTCGTATACATCATTAACGTAATGTAACCTAACCTAACCCAACCTAACATCTCGGCGGTAATATTTGAAGACATTCTTTGCGAGTTCGACTCTACGTCTCCGACGGACCTTTATATACATCAATAACGTAATATAACCTAACCTATCCGAACCTGACATCTCGGCGGTAATATTTGACGACATTCCTGGCGAGCTATCCTCTACGTGGGACATTCATATGCATCAATAACGTAATATAACCTAACCTAACCCACCTGACATCTCGGCGGTAATATTTGACGACATTCCTGGCGAGTTGGACTCTACGTCTCCGTGGGACCTTTATATACTTCAATTACGTAATATAACCTAACCTATCCCAACCTGACATCTCGGCGGTAATATTTGACGACATTCCTGGCGAGTTGGACTCTACGTCTCCGTGGGACCTTTATATACTTCAATTACGTAATATAACCTAACCTATCCCAACCTGACATCTCGGCGGTAATATTTGACGACATTCCTGGCGAGTTGGACTCTACGTCTCCGTGGGACCTTTATATACATCAGAATCCTAATATAAGCTAACCTAACCCAACCTAATCTCTCGGGGTACCGTTTAACAACATTCCTTGCTTGTCGGCCCCTACTCCTCCGTGGGAACACTGTATACGTCTATGAAGTAATATAACCTAACCTAACACAACCTGACATCTCGGCGGTAATATTTGACAATATTCCTGGCGAGTTGGCCCCGACGTCTGCGTAGGTCCTTCGTATACATCATTAACGTAATGTAACCTAACCTAACCCAACCTAACATCTCGGCGGTAATATTTGACGACATTCCTGGCGAGTTGGACTCTACGTCTCCGTGGGACCTTTATATACATCAATAACGTAATATAACCTAACGTAATCCAACCTGACATCTCGGCGGTAATATTTGACAACATTCCTGGCGAGCTATCCTCTACGTGGGACATTCATATGCATCAATAACGTAATATAACCTAACCTAACACAACCTGACATTTCGGCGGTAATACTTGAATAGATTCTTGGCGAGTTCGACTCCACGTCTCCGACAGACCTTTATATACATCAATAACGTAATATAACCTAACCTAACCCAACCTGACATCTCGGCGGTAATATTTGACAACATTCCTGGCGAGCTATCCTCTACGTGGGACATTCATATGCATCAATAACGTAATCTAACCTAACCTAACCCAACCTGACAACTCGGCGGTAATATTTGACGACATTCCTGGCGAGCTGGACTCTACGTCTCCGTGGGACCTTTATATACATCAATAACGTAATATAACCTAACGTAATCCAACCTGACATCTCGGCGGTAATATTTCACAACATTCCTTGCGAGCTATCCTCTACGTGGGACATTCATATGCATCAATAACGTAATATAACCTAACCTAACCCAACCTGACATTTCGGCGGTAATATTTGAAGACATTCTTTGCGAGTTCGACTCTACGTCTCCGACGGACCTTTATATACATCAATAACGTAATATAACCTAACCTATCCGAACCTGACCTCTCGGCGGTAATATTTGACGACATTCCTGGCGAGCTATCCTCTACGTGGGACATTCATATGCATCAATAACGTAATATAACCTAACCTAACCCACCTGACATCTCGGCGGTAATATTTGACGACGTTCCTGGCGAGTTGGACTCTACGTCTCCGTGGGACCTTTATATACTTCAATTACGTAATATAACCTAACCTATCCCAACCTGACATCTCGGCGGTAATATTTGACGACATTCCTGGCGAGTTGGACTCTACGTCTCCGTGGGACATTTATATACATCAGAATCCTAATATAAGCTAACCTAACCCAACCTAATCTCTCGGGGTACCGTTTAACAACATTCCTTGCTTGTCGGCCCCTACTCCTCCGTGGGAACACTGTATACGTCCATGAAGTAATATAACCTAACCTAACACAACCTGACATCTCGGCGGTAATATTTGACAATATTCCTGGCGAGTTGGCCCCGACGTCTGCGTAGGTCCTTCGTATACATCATTAACGTAATGTAACCTAACCTAACCCAACCTGACAACTCGGCGGTAATATTTGACGACATTCCTGGCGAGCTGGACTCTACGTCTCCGTGGGACCTTTATATACATCAATAACGTAATATAACCTAACGTAATCCAACCTGACATCTCGGCGGTAATATTTCACAACATTCCTTGCGAGCTATCCTCTACGTGGGACATTCATATGCATCAATAACGTAATATAACCTAACCTAACCCAACCTGACATTTCGGCGGTAATATTTGAAGACATTCTTTGCGAGTTCGACTCTACGTCTCCGACGGACCTTTATATACATCAATAACGTAATATAACCTAACCTATCCGAACCTGACATCTCGGCGGTAATATTTGACGACATTCCTGGCGAGCTATCCTCTACATGGGACATTCATATGCATCAATAACGTAATATAACCTAACCTAACCCACCTGACATCTCGGCGGTAATGTTTGACGACATTCCTGGCGAGTTGGACTCTACGTCTCCGTGGGACCTTTATATACTTCAATTACGTAATATAACCTAACCTATCCCAACCTGACATCTCGGCGGTAATATTTGACGACATTCCTGCGAGTTGGACTCTACGTCTCCGTGGGACCTTTATATACTTCAATTACGTAATATAACCTAACCTATCCCAACCTGACATCTCGGCGGTAATATTTGACGACATTCCTGGCGAGTTGGACTCTACGTCTCCGTGGGACCTTTATATACATCAATAACGTAATATAACCTAACGTAATCCAACCTGACATCTCGGCGGTAATATTTCACAACATTCCTTGCGAGCTATCCTCTACGTGGGACATTCATATGCATCAATAACGTAATATAACCTAACCTAACCCAACCTGACATTTCGGCGGTAATATTTGAAGACATTCTTTGCGAGTTCGACTCTACGTCTCCGACGGACCTTTATATACATCAATAACGTAATATAACCTAACCTATCCGAACCTGACATCTCGGCGGTAATATTTGACGACATTCCTGGCGAGCTATCCTCTACGTGGGACATTCATATGCATCAATAACGTAATATAACCTAACCTAACCCACCTGACATCTCGGCGGTAATATTTGACGACATTCCTGGCGAGTTGGACTCTACGTCTCCGTGGGACCTTTATATACTTCAATTACGTAATATAACCTAACCTATCCCAACCTGACATCTCGGCGGTAATATTTGACGACATTCCTGGCGAGTTGGACTCTACGTCTCCATGGGACCTTTATATACATCAATAACGTAATATAACCTAACGTAATCCAACCTGACATCTCGGCGGTAATATTTCACAACATTCCTTGCGAGCTATCCTCTACGTGGGACATTCATATGCATCAATAACGTAATATAACCTAACCTAACCCAACCTGACATTTCGGCGGTAATATTTGAAGACATTCTTTGCGAGTTCGACTCTACGTCTCCGACGGACCTTTATATACATCAATAACGTAATATAACCTAACCTATCCGAACCTGACATCTCGGCGGTAATATTTGACGACATTCCTGGCGAGCTATCCTCTACATGGGACATTCATATGCATCAATAACGTAATATAACCTAACCTAACCCACCTGACATCTCGGCGGGAATGTTTGACGACATTCCTGGCGAGTTGGACTCTACGTCTCCGTGGGACCTTTATATACTTCAATTACGTAATATAACCTAACCTATCCCAACCTGACATCTCGGCGGTAATATTTGACGACATTCCTGCGAGTTGGACTCTACGTCTCCGTGGGACCTTTATATACTTCAATTACGTAATATAACCTAACCTATCCCAACCTGACATCTCGGCGGTAATATTTGACGACATTCCTGGCGAGTTGGACTCTACGTCTCCGTGGGACCTTTATATACATCAATAACGTAATATAACCTAACGTAATCCAACCTGACATCTCGGCGGTAATATTTCACAACATTCCTTGCGAGCTATCCTCTACGTGGGACATTCATATGCATCAATAACGTAATATAACCTAACCTAACCCAACCTGACATTTCGGCGGTAATATTTGAAGACATTCTTTGCGAGTTCGACTCTACGTCTCCGACGGACCTTTATATACATCAATAACGTAATATAACCTAACCTATCCGAACCTGACATCTCGGCGGTAATATTTGACGACATTCCTGGCGAGCTATCCTCTACGTGGGACATTCATATGCATCAATAACGTAATATAACCTAACCTAACCCACCTGACATCTCGGCGGTAATGTTTGACGACATTCCTGGCGAGTTGGACTCTACGTCTCCGTGGGACCTTTATATACTTCAATTACGTAATATAACCTAACCTATCCCAACCTGACATCTCGGCGGTAATATTTGACGACATTCCTGCGAGTTGGACTCTACGTCTCCGTGGGACCTTTATATACTTCAATTACGTAATATAACCTAACCTATCCCAACCTGACATCTCGGCGGTAATATTTGACGACATTCCTGGCGAGTTGGACTCTACGTCTCCGTGGGACCTTTATATACATCAATAACGTAATATAACCTAACGTAATCCAACCTGACATCTCGGCGGTAATATTTCACAACATTCCTTGCGAGCTATCCTCTACGTGGGACATTCATATGCATCAATAACGTAATATAACCTAACCTAACCCAACCTGACATTTCGGCGGTAATATTTGAAGACATTCTTTGCGAGTTCGACTCTACGTCTCCGACGGACCTTTATATACATCAATAACGTAATATAACCTAACCTATCCGAACCTGACATCTCGGCGGTAATATTTGACGACATTCCTGGCGAGCTATCCTCTACGTGGGACATTCATATGCATCAATAACGTAATATAACCTAACCTAACCCACCTGACATCTCGGCGGTAATATTTGACGACATTCCTGGCGAGTTGGACTCTACGTCTCCGTGGGACCTTTATATACTTCAATTACGTAATATAACCTAACCTATCCCAACCTGACATCTCGGCGGTAATATTTGACGACATTCCTGGCGAGTTGGACTCTACGTCTCCGTGGGACCTTTATATACATCAGAATCCTAATATAAGCTAACCTAACCCAACCTAATCTCTCGGGGTACCGTTTAACAACATTCCTTGCTTGTCGGCCCCTACTCCTCCGTGGGAACACTGTATACGTCTATGAAGTAATATAACCTAACCTAACACAACCTGACATCTCGGCGGTAATATTTGACAATATTCCTGGCGAGTTGGCCCCGACGTCTGCGTAGGTCCTTCGTATACATCATTAACGTAATGTAACCTAACCTAACCCAACCTAACATCTCGGCGGTAATATTTGACGACATTCCTGGCGAGTTGGACTCTACGTCTCCGTGGGACCTTTATATACATCAATAACGTAATATAACCTAACGTAATCCAACCTGACATCTCGGCGGTAATATTTGACAACATTCCTGGCGAGCTATCCTCTACGTGGGACATTCATATGCATCAATAACGTAATATAACCTAACCTAACACAACCTGACATTTCGGCGGTAATACTTGAAGACATTCTTGGCGAGTTCGACTCCACGTCTCCGACAGACCTTTATATACATCAATAACGTAATATAACCTAACCTAACCCAACCTGACATCTCGGCGGTAATATTTGACAACATTCCTGGCGAGCTATCCTCTACGTGGGACATTCATATGCATCAATAACGTAATATAACCTAACCTAACCCACCTGACATCTCGGCGGTAATATTTGACGACGTTCCTGGCGAGTTGGACTCTACGTCTCCGTGGGACCTTTATATACTTCAATTACGTAATATAACCTAACCTATCCCAACCTGACATCTCGGCGGTAATATTTGACGACATTCCTGGCGAGTTGGACTCTACGTCTCCGTGGGACATTTATATACATCAGAATCCTAATATAAGCTAACCTAACCCAACCTAATCTCTCGGGGTACCGTTTAACAACATTCCTTGCTTGTCGGCCCCTACTCCTCCGTGGGAACACTGTATACGTCCATGAAGTAATATAACCTAACCTAACACAACCTGACATCTCGGCGGTAATATTTGACAATATTCCTGGCGAGTTGGCCCCGACGTCTGCGTAGGTCCTTCGTATACATCATTAACGTAATGTAACCTAACCTAACCCAACCTGACAACTCGGCGGTAATATTTGACGACATTCCTGGCGAGCTGGACTCTACGTCTCCGTGGGACCTTTATATACATCAATAACGTAATATAACCTAACGTAATCCAACCTGACATCTCGGCGGTAATATTTCACAACATTCCTTGCGAGCTATCCTCTACGTGGGACATTCATATGCATCAATAACGTAATATAACCTAACCTAACCCAACCTGACATTTCGGCGGTAATATTTGAAGACATTCTTTGCGAGTTCGACTCTACGTCTCCGACGGACCTTTATATACATCAATAACGTAATATAACCTAACCTATCCGAACCTGACCTCTCGGCGGTAATATTTGACGACATTCCTGGCGAGCTATCCTCTACGTGGGACATTCATATGCATCAATAACGTAATATAACCTAACCTAAACCACCTGACATCTCGGCGGTAATATTTGACGACGTTCCTGGCGAGTTGGACTCTACGTCTCCGTGGGACCTTTATATACTTCAATTACGTAATATAACCTAACCTATCCCAACCTGACATCTCGGCGGTAATATTTGACGACATTCCTGGCGAGTTGGACTCTACGTCTCCGTGGGACATTTATATACATCAGAATCCTAATATAAGCTAACCTAACCCAACCTAATCTCTCGGGGTACCGTTTAACAACATTCCTTGCTTGTCGGCCCCTACTCCTCCGTGGGAACACTGTATACGTCCATGAAGTAATATAACCTAACCTAACACAACCTGACATCTCGGCGGTAATATTTGACAATATTCCTGGCGAGTTGGACCCGACGTCTGCGTAGGTCCTTCGTATACATCATTAACGTAATGTAACCTAACCTAACCCAACCTGACAACTCGGCGGTAATATTTGACGACATTCCTGGCGAGCTGGACTCTACGTCTCCGTGGGACCTTTATATACATCAATAACGTAATATAACCTAACGTAATCCAACCTGACATCTCGGCGGTAATATTTCACAACATTCCTTGCGAGCTATCCTCTACGTGGGACATTCATATGCATCAATAACGTAATATAACCTAACCTAACCCAACCTGACATTTCGGCGGTAATATTTGAAGACATTCTTTGCGAGTTCGACTCTACGTCTCCGACGGACCTTTATATACATCAATAACGTAATATAACCTAACCTATCCGAACCTGACATCTCGGCGGTAATATTTGACGACATTCCTGGCGAGCTATCCTCTACGTGGGACATTCATATGCATCAATAACGTAATATAACCTAACCTAACCCACCTGACATCTCGGCGGTAATATTTGACGACATTCCTGGCGAGTTGGACTCTACGTCTCCGTGGGACCTTTATATACTTCAATTACGTAATATAACCTAACCTATCCCAACCTGACATCTCGGCGGTAATATTTGACGACATTCCTGGCGAGTTGGACTCTACGTCTCCGTGGGACCTTTATATACATCAGAATCCTAATATAAGCTAACCTAACCCAACCTAATCTCTCGGGGTACCGTTTAACAACATTCCTTGCTTGTCGGCCCCTACTCCTCCGTGGGAACACTGTATACGTCTATGAAGTAATATAACCTAACCTAACACAACCTGACATCTCGGCGGTAATATTTGACAATATTCCTGGCGAGTTGGCCCCGACGTCTGCGTAGGTCCTTCGTATACATCATTAACGTAATGTAACCTAACCTAACCCAACCTAACATCTCGGCGGTAATATTTGACGACATTCCTGGCGAGTTGGACTCTACGTCTCCGTGGGACCTTTATATACATCAATAACGTAATATAACCTAACGTAATCCAACCTGACATCTCGGCGGTAATATTTGACAACATTCCTGGCGAGCTATCCTCTACGTGGGACATTCATATGCATCAATAACGTAATATAACCTAACCTAACACAACCTGACATTTCGGCGGTAATACTTGAAGACATTCTTGGCGAGTTCGACTCCACGTCTCCGACAGACCTTTATATACATCAATAACGTAATATAACCTAACCTAACCCAACCTGACATCTCGGCGGTAATATTTGACAACATTCCTGGCGAGCTATCCTCTACGTGGGACATTCATATGCATCAATAACGTAATCTAACCTAACCTAACCCAACCTGACAACTCGGCGGTAATATTTGACGACATTCCTGGCGAGCTGGACTCTACGTCTCCGTGGGACCTTTATATACATCAATAACGTAATATAACCTAACGTAATCCAACCTGACATCTCGGCGGTAATATTTCACAACATTCCTTGCGAGCTATCCTCTACGTGGCACATTCATATGCATCAATAACGTAATATAACCTAACCTAACCCAACCTGACATTTCGGCGGTAATATTTGACGACATTCCTGGCGAGTTGGACTCTACGTCTCCGTGGGACATTTATATACATCAGAATCCTAATATAAGCTAACCTAACCCAACCTAATCTCTCGGGGTACCGTTTAACAACATTCCTTGCTTGTCGGCCCCTACTCCTCCGTGGGAACACTGTATACGTCCATGAAGTAATATAACCTAACCTAACACAACCTGACATCTCGGCGGTAATATTTGACAATATTCCTGGCGAGTTGGCCCCGACGTCTGCGTAGGTCCTTCGTATACATCATTAACGTAATGTAACCTAACCTAACCCAACCTGACAACTCGGCGGTAATATTTGACGACATTCCTGGCGAGCTGGACTCTACGTCTCCGTGGGACCTTTATATACATCAATAACGTAATATAACCTAACGTAATCCAACCTGACATCTCGGCGGTAATATTTCACAACATTCCTTGCGAGCTATCCTCTACGTGGGATATTCATATGCATCAATAACGTAATATAACCTAACCTAACCCAACCTGACATTTCGGCGGTAATATTTGAAGACATTCTTTGCGAGTTCGACTCTACGTCTCCGACGGACCTTTATATACATCAATAACGTAATATAACCTAACCTATCCGAACCTGACATCTCGGCGGTAATATTTGACGACATTCCTGGCGAGCTATCCTCTACGTGGGACATTCATATGCATCAATAACGTAATATAACCTAACCTAACCCACCTGACATCTCGGCGGTAATATTTGACGACATTCCTGGCGAGTTGGACTCTACGTCTCCGTGGGACCTTTATATACTTCAATTACGTAATATAACCTAACCTATCCCAACCTGACATCTCGGCGGTAATATTTGACGACATTCCTGGCGAGTTGGACTCTACGTCTCCGTGGGACCTTTATATACATCAGAATCCTAATATAAGCTAACCTAACCCAACCTAATCTCTCGGGGTACCGTTTAACAACATTCCTTGCTTGTCGGCCCCTACTCCTCCGTGGGAACACTGTATACGTCTATGAAGTAATATAACCTAACCTAACACAACCTGACATCTCGGCGGTAATATTTGACAATATTCCTGGCGAGTTGGCCCCGACGTCTGCGTAGGTCCTTCGTATACATCATTAACGTAATGTAACCTAACCTAACCCAACCTAACATCTCGGCGGTAATATTTGACGACATTCCTGGCGAGTTGGACTCTACGTCTCCGTGGGACCATTATATACTTCAATTACGTAATATAACCTAACCTAACCCAACCTGACATCTCGGCGGTAATATTTGACGACATTCCTGGCGAGTTGGACTCTACGTCTCCGTGGGACCTTTATATACATCAATAACGTAATATAACCTAACGTAATCCAACCTGACATCTCGGCGGCAATATTTGACAACATTCCTTGCGAGTTGGCCTCTACGTGTCCGTGGGACCTTTATATACATCAGTATCCTAATATAACCTAACCTAACCCAACCTTATCTCTCGGGGTACCGTTTAACAACATTCCTTGCTTGCCGGACCCTACTTCTCAGTGGGAACACTGTATACGTCTATGAAGTAATATAACCTAACCTAACACAACCTGACATCTCGGCGGTAATATTTGACAACATTCCTGGCGAGTTGGCCCCGACGTCTGCGTGGGTCCTTCGTATACATCACTAACGTAATATAACCTAACCTAACCCAACCTAACATCTCGGCGGTAACATTTGACAACATTCCTGGCGAGCTATCCTCTACGTGGGACATTCATATGCATCAATAACGTAATATAACCTAACCTAAACCACCTGCCATCTCGGCGGTATTATTTGACGACATTCCTGGCGAGTTGGACTCTACGTCTCCGTGGGACCTTTATAGACTTCATTTACGTAATATAACCTAACCTAACCCAACCTGACAACTCGGCGGTAATATTTGACGACATTTCTGGCGAGCTGGACTCTACGTCTCCGTGGGACCTTTATATACATCAATAACGTAATATAACCTAACGTAATCCAACCTGACATCTCGGCGGTAATATTTGACAACATTCCTGGCGAGCTATCCTCTACGTGGGACATTCATATGCATCAATAACGTAATATAACCTAACCTAACCCACCTGACATCTCGGCGGTAATATTTGACGACATTCCTGGCGAGTTGGACTCTACGTCTCCGTGGGACCTTTATATACTTCAATTACGTAATATAACCTAACTTAACCCAACCTGACATCTCGGCGATAGTATTTGACGACAATCCTGGCGATTTGGACTCTACGTCTCCGTGGGACCTTTATATACTTCAATTACGAAATATAACCTAACCTATCCCAACCTGACATCTCGGCGGTAATATTTGACGACATTCCTGGCGAGTTGGACTCTACGTCTCCGTGGGACCTTTATATACATCAGAATCCTAATATAAGCTAACCTAACCCAACCTAATCTCTCGGGGTACCGTTTAACAACATTCCTTGCTTGTCGGCCCCTACTCCTCCGTGGGAACACTGTATACGTCTATGAAGTAATATAACCTAACCTAACACAAACTGACATCTCGGCGGTAATATTTGACAATATTCCTGGCGAGTTGGCCCCGACGTCTGCGTAGGTCCTTCGTATACATCATTAACGTAATGTAACCTAACCTAACCCAACCTAACATCTCGGCGGTAATATTTGACGACATTCCTGGCGAGTTGGACTCTACGTCTCCGTGGGACCATTATATACTTCAATTACGTAATATAACCTAACCTAACCCAACCTGACATCTCGGCGGTAATATTTGACGACATTCCTGGCGAGTTGGACTCTACGTCTCCGTGGGACCTTTATATACATCAATAACGTAATATAACCTAACGTAATCCAACCTGACATCTCGGCGGCAATATTTGACAACATTCCTTGCGAGTTGGCCTCTACGTGTCCGTGGGACCTTTATATACATCAGTATCCTAATATAACCTAACCTAACCCAACCTTATCTCTCGGGGTACCGTTTAACAACATTCCTTGCTTGCCGGACCCTACTTCTCAGTGGGAACACTGTATACGTCTATGAAGTAATATAACCTAACCTAACACAACCTGACATCTCGGCGGTAATATTTGACAACATTCCTGGCGAGTTGGCCCCGACGTCTGCGTGGGTCCTTCGTATACATCACTAACGTAATATAACCTAACCTAACCCAACCTAACATCTCGGCGGTAACATTTGACAACATTCCTGGCGAGCTATCCTCTACGTGGGACATTCATATGCATCAATAACGTAATATAACCTAACCTAAACCACCTGCCATCTCGGCGGTATTATTTGACGACATTCCTGGCGAGTTGGACTCTACGTCTCCGTGGGACCTTTATATACTTCAATTACGTAATATAACCTAACCTAACCCAACCTGACATCTCGGCGGTAATATTTGACGACATTCCTGGCGAGTTGGACTCTACGTCTCCGTGGGACCTTTATATACATCAATAACGTAATATAACCTAACGTAATCCAACCTGACATCTCGGCGGCAATATTTGACAACATTCCTTGCGAGTTGGCCTCTACGTGTCCGTGGGACCTTTATATACATCAGTATCCTAATATAACCTAACCTAACCCAACCTTATCTCTCGGGGTACCGTTTAACAACATTCCTTGCTTGCCGGACCCTACTTCTCAGTGGGAACACTGTATACGTCTATGAAGTAATATAACCTAACCTAACACAACCTGACATCTCGGCGGTAATATTTGACAACATTCCTGGCGAGTTGGCCCCGACGTCTGCGTGGGTCCTTCGTATACATCACTAACGTAATATAACCTAACCTAACCCAACCTAACATCTCGGCGGTAACATTTGACAACATTCCTGGCGAGATATCCTCTACGTGGGACATTCATATGCATCAATAACGTAATATAACCTAACCTAAACCACCTGCCATCTCGGCGGTAATATTTGACGACATTCCTGGCGAGTTGGACTCTACGTCTCCGTGGGACCTTTATAGACTTCATTTACGTAATATAACCTAACCTAACCCAACCTGACAACTCGGCGGTAATATTTGACGACATTTCTGGCGAGCTGGACTCTACGTCTCCGTGGGACCTTTATATACATCAATAACGTAATAAAACCTAACGTAATCCAACCTGACATCTCGGCGGTAATATTTGACAACATTCCTGGCGAGCTATCCTCTACGTGGGACATTCATATGCATCAATAACGTAATATAACCTAACCTAACCCACCTGACATCTCGGCGGTAATATTTGACGACATTCCTGGCGAGTTGGACTCTACGTCTCCGTGGGACCTTTATATACTTCAATTACGTAATATAACCTAACTTAACCCAACCTGACATCTCGGCGATAATATTTGACGACAATCCTGGCGATTTGGACTCTACGTCTCCGTGGGACCTTTATATACATCAATTACGTAATATAACCTAACCTATCCCAACCTGACATCTCGGCGGTAATATTTGACGACATTCCTGGCGAGTTGGACTCTACGTCTCCGTGGGACCTTTATATACATCAGAATCCTAATATAACCTAACCTAACCCAACCTAATCTCTCGGGGTACCGTTTAACAACATTCCTTGCTTGTCGGCCCCTACTCCTCCGTGGGAACACTGTATACGTCTATGAAGTAATATAACCTAACCTAACACAACCTGACATCTCGGCGGTAATATTTGACAATATTGCTGGCGAGTTGGCCCCGACGTCTGCGTAGGTCCTTCGTATACATCATTAACGTAATGTAACCTAACCTAACCCAACCTAACATCTCGGCGGTAATATTTGACGACATTCCTGGCGAGTTGGACTCTACGTCTCCGTGGGACCATTATATACTTCAATTACGTAATATAACCTAACCTAACCCAACCTGACAACTCGGCGGTAATATTTGACGACATTCCTGGCGAGTTGGACTCTACGTCTCCGTGGGACCTTTATATACATCAATAACGTAATATAACCTAACGTAATCCAACCTGACATCTCGGCGGCAATATTTGACAACATTCCTTGCGAGTTGGCCTCTACGTGTCCGTGGGACCTTTATATACATCAGTATCCTAATATAACCTAACCTAACCCAACCTTATCTCTCGGGGTACCGTTTAACAACATTCCTTGCTTGCCGGACCCTACTTCTCAGTGGGAACACTGTATACGTCTATGAAGTAATATAACCTAACCTAACACAACCTGACATCTCGGCGGTAATATTTGACAACATTCCTGGCGAGTTGGCCCCGACGTCTGCGTGGGTCCTTCGTATACATCACTAACGTAATATAACCTAACCTAACCCAACCTAACATCTCGGCGGTAACATTTGACAACATTCCTGGCGAGCTATCCTCTACGTGGGACATTCATATGCATCAATAACGTAATATAACCTAACCTAAACCACCTGACATCTCGGCGGTAATATTTGACGACATTCCTGGCGAGTTGGACTCTACGTCTCCGTGGAACCTTTATAGACTTCATTTACGTAATATAACCTAACCTAACCCAACCTGACAACTCGGCGGTAATATTTGACGACATTTCTGGCGAGCTGGACTCTACGTCTCCGTGGGACCTTTATATACATCAATAACGTAATATAACCTAACGTAATCCAACCTGACATCTCGGCGGTAATATTTGACAACATTCCTGGCGAGCTATCCTCTACGTGGGACATTCATATGCATCAATAACGTAATATAACCTAACCTAACCCACCTGACATCTCGGCGGTAATATTTGACGACATTCCTGGCGAGTTGGACTCTACGTCTCCGTGGGACCTTTATATACTTCAATTACGTAATATAACCTAACTTAACCCAACCTGACATCTCGGCGATAGTATTTGACGACAATCCTGGCGATTTGGACTCTACGTCTCCGTGGGACCTTTATATACTTCAATTACGAAATATAACCTAACCTATCCCAACCTGACATCTCGGCGGTAATATTTGACGACATTCCTGGCGAGTTGGACTCTACGTCTCCGTGGGACCTTTATATACATCAGAATCCTAATATAACCTAACCTAACCCAACCTAATCTCTCGGGGTACCGTTTAACAACATTCCTTGCTTGTCGGCCCCTACTCCTCCGTGGGAACACTGTATACGTCTATGAAGTAATATAACCTAACCTAACACAACCTGACATCTCGGCGGTAATATTTGACAATATTGCTGGCGAGTTGGCCCCGACGTCTGCGTAGGTCCTTCGTATACATCATTAACGTAATGTAACCTAACCTAACCCAACCTAACATCTCGGCGGTAATATTTGACGACATTCCTGGCGAGTTGGACTCTACGTCTCCGTGGGACCATTATATACTTCAATTACGTAATATAACCTAACCTAACCCAACCTGACAATTCGGCGGTAATATTTGACGACATTCCTGGCGAGTTGGACTCTACGTCTCCGTGGGACCTTTATATACATCAATAACGTAATATAACCTAACGTAATCCAACCTGACATCTCGGCGGCAATATTTGACAACATTCCTTGCGAGTTGGCCTCTACGTGTCCGTGGGACCTTTATATACATCAGTATCCTAATATAACCTAACCTAACCCAACCTTATCTCTCGGGGTACCGTTTAACAACATTCCTTGCTTGCCGGAACCTACTTCTCAGTGGGAACACTGTATACGTCTATGAAGTAATATAACCTAACCTAACACAACCTGACATCTCGGCGGTAATATTTGACAACATTCCTGGCGAGTTGGCCCCGACGGCTGCGTGGGTCCTTCGTATACATCACTAACGTAATATAACCTAACCTAACCCAACCTAACATCTCGGCGGTAACATTTGACAACATTCCTGGCGAGCTATCCTCTACGTGGGACATTCATATGCATCAATAACGTAATATAACCTAACCTAAACCACCTGACATCTCGGCGGTAATATTTGACGACATTCCTGGCGAGTTGGACTCTACGTCTCCGTGGGACCTTTATAGACTTCATTTACGTAATATAACCTAACCTAACCCAACCTGACAACTCGGCGGTAATATTTGACGACATTTCTGGCGAGCTGGACTCTACGTCTCCGTGGGACCTTTATATACATCAATAACGTAATAAAACCTAACGTAATCCAACCTGACATCTCGGCGGTAATATTTGACAACATTCCTGGCGAGCTATCCTCTACGTGGGACATTCATATGCATCAATAACGTAATATAACCTAACCTAACCCACCTGACATCTCGGCGGTAATATTTGACGACATTCCTGGCGAGTTGGACTCTACGTCTCCGTGGGACCTTTATATACTTCAATTACGTAATATAACCTAACTTAACCCAACCTGACATCTCGGCGATAATATTTGACGACAATCCTGGCGATTTGGACTCTACGTCTCCGTGGGACCTTTATATACATCAATTACGTAATATAACCTAACCTATCCCAACCTGACATCTCGGCGGTAATATTTGACGACATTCCTGGCGAGTTGGACTCTACGTCTCCGTGGGACCTTTATATACATCAGAATCCTAATATAACCTAACCTAACCCAACCTAATCTCTCGGGGTACCGTTTAACAACATTCCTTGCTTGTCGGCCCCTACTCCTCCGTGGGAACACTGTATACGTCTATGAAGTAATATAACCTAACCTAACACAACCTGACATCTCGGCGGTAATATTTGACAATATTGCTGGCGAGTTGGCCCCGACGTCTGCGTAGGTCCTTCGTATACATCATTAACGTAATGTAACCTAACCTAACCCAACCTAACATCTCGGCGGTAATATTTGACGACATTCCTGGCGAGTTGGACTCTACGTCTCCGTGGGACCATTATATACTTCAATTACGTAATATAACCTAACCTAACCCAACCTGACAACTCGGCGGTAATATTTGACGACATTCCTGGCGAGTTGGACTCTACGTCTCCGTGGGACCTTTATATACATCAATAACGTAATATAACCTAACGTAATCCAACCTGACATCTCGGCGGCAATATTTGACAACATTCCTTGCGAGTTGGCCTCTACGTGTCCGTGGGACCTTTATATACATCAGTATCCTAATATAACCTAACCTAACCCAACCTTATCTCTCGGGGTACCGTTTAACAACATTCCTTGCTTGCCGGCCCCTACTTCTCAGTGGGAACACTGTATACGTCTATGAAGTAATATAACCTAACCTAACACAACCTGACATCTCGGCGGTAATATTTGACAACATTCCTGGCGAGTTGGCCCCGACGTCTGCGTGGGTCCTTCGTATACATCACTAACGTAATATAACCTAACCTAACCCAACCTAACATCTCGGCGGTAACATTTGACAACATTCCTGGCGAGCTATCCTCTACGTGGGACATTCATATGCATCAATAACGTAATATAACCTAACCTAAACCACCTGACATCTCGGCGGTAATATTTGACGACATTCCTGGCGAGTTGGACTCTACGTCTCCGTGGAACCTTTATAGACTTCATTTACGTAATATAACCTAACCTAACCCAACCTGACAACTCGGCGGTAATATTTGACGACATTTCTGGCGAGCTGGACTCTACGTCTCCGTGGGACCTTTATATACATCAATAACGTAATATAACCTAACGTAATCCAACCTGACATCTCGGCGGTAATATTTGACAACATTCCTGGCGAGCTATCCTCTACGTGGGACATTCATATGCATCAATAACGTAATATAACCTAACCTAACCCACCTGACATCTCGGCGGTAATATTTGACGACATTCCTGGCGAGTTGGACTCTACGTCTCCGTGGGACCTTTATATACTTCAATTACGTAATATAACCTAACATAACCCAACCTGACATCTCGGCGGTAATATTTGACGACAATCCTGGCGATTTGGACTCTACGTCTCCGTGGGACCTTTATATACTTCAATTACGTAATATAACCTAACCTATCCCAACCTGACATCTCGGCGGTAATATTTGACGACATTCCTGGCGAGTTGGACTCTACGTCTCCGTGGGACCTTTATATACATCAGAATCCTAATATAACCTAACCTAACCCAACCTAATCTCTCGGGGTACCGTTTAACAACATTCCTTGCTTGTCGGCCCCTACTCCTCCGTGGGAACACTGTATACGTCTATGAAGTAATATAACCTAACCTAACACAACCTGACATCTCGGCGGTAATATTTGACAATATTGCTGGCGAGTTGGCCCCGACGTCTGCGTAGGTCCTTCGTATACATCATTAACGTAATGTAACCTAACCTAACCCAACCTAACATCTCGGCGGTAATATTTGACGACATTCCTGGCGAGTTGGACTCTACGTCTCCGTGGGACCATTATATACTTCAATTACGTAATATAACCTAACCTAACCCAACCTGACAACTCGGCGGTAATATTTGACGACATTCCTGGCGAGCTGGACTCTACGTCTCCGTGGGACCTTTATATACATCAATAACGTAATATAACCTAACGTAATTCAACCTGACATCTCGGCGGTAATATTTCACAACATTCCTTGCGAGCTATCCTCTACGTGGGACATTCATATGCATCAATAACGTAATATAACCTAACCTAACCCAACCTGACATTTCGGCGGTAATATTTGAAGACATTCTTTGCGAGTTCGACTCTACGTCTCCGACGGACATTTATATACATCAATAACGTAATATAACCTAACCTATCCCAACCTGACTTCTCGGCGGTAATATTTGACGACATTCCTGGCGAGCTATCCTATACGTGGGATATTCATATGCATCAATAACGTAATATAACCTAACCTAACCCAACCTAACATCTCGGCGGTAACATTTGACAACATTCCTGGCGAGCTATCCTCTACGTGGGACATTCATATGCATCAATAACGTAATATAACCTAACCTAACCCACCTGACATCTCGGCGGTAATATTTGACGACATTCCTGGCGAGTTGGACTCTACGTCTCCGTGGGACCTTTATATACTTCAATTACGTAATATAACCTAACCTATCCCAACCTGACATCTCGGCGGTAATATTTGACGACATTCCTGGCGAGTTGGACTCTACGTCTCCGTGGGACCTTTATATACATCAGAATCCTAATATAAGCTAACCTAACCCAACCTAATCTCTCGGGGTACCGTTTAACAACATTCCTTGCTTGTCGGCCCCTACTCCTCCGTGGGAACACTGTATACGTCTATGAAGTAATATAACCTAACCTAACACAACCTGACATCTCGGCGGTAATATTTGACAATATTCCTGGCGAGTTGGCCCCGACGTCTGCGTAGGTCCTTCGTATACATCATTAACGTAATGTAACCTAACCTAACCCAACCTAACATCTCGGCGGTAACATTTGACAACATTCCTGGCGAGCTATCCTCTACGTGGGACATTCATATGCATCAATAACGTAATATAACCTAACCTAAACCACCTGACATCTCGGCGGTAATATTTGACGACATTCCTGGCGAGTTGGACTCTACGTCTCCGTGGGACCTTTATAGACTTCATTTACGTAATATAACCTAACCTAACCCAACCTGACAACTCGGCGGTAATATTTGACGACATTTCTGGCGAGCTGGACTCTACGTCTCCGTGGGACCTTTATATACATCAATAACGTAATATAACCTAACGTAATCCAACCTGACATCTCGGCGGTAATATTTGACAACATTCCTGGCGAGCTATCCTCTACGTGGGACATTCATATGCATCAATAACGTAATATAACCTAACCTAACCCACCTGACATCTCGGCGGTAATATTTGACGACATTCCTGGCGAGTTGGACTCTACGTCTCCGTGGGACCTTTATATACTTCAATTACGTAATATAACCTAACTTAACCCAACCTGACATCTCGGCGGTAATATTTGACGACAATCCTGGCGATTTGGACTCTACGTCTCCGTGGGACCTTTATATACTTCAATTACGTAATATAACCTAACCTATCCCAACCTGACATCTCGGCGGTAATATTTGACGACATTCCTGGCGAGTTGGACTCTACGTCTCCGTGGGACCATTATATACTTCAATTACGTAATATAACCTAACCTAACCCAACCTGACAACTCGGCGGTAATATTTGACGACATTCCTGGCGAGCTGGACTTTACGTCTCCGTGGGACCTTTATATACATCAATAACGTAATATAACCTAACGTAATCCAACCTGACATCTCGGCGGTAATATTTCACAACATTCCTTGCGAGCTATCCTCTACGTGGGACATTCATATGCATCAATAACGTAATATAACCTAACCTAACCCAACCTGACATTTCGGCGGTAATATTTGAAGACATTCTTTGCGAGTTCGACTCTACGTCTCCGACGGACATTTATATACATCAATAACGTAATATAACCTAACCTATCCCAACCTGACTTCTCGGCGGTAATATTTGACGACATTCCTGGCGAGCTATCCTATACGTGGGATATTCATATGCATCAATAACGTAATATAACCTAACCTAACCCAACCTAACATCTCGGCGGTAACATTTGACAACATTCCTGGCGAGCTATCCTCTACGTGGGACATTCATATGCATCAATAACGTAATATAACCTAACCTAACCCACCTGACATCTCGGCGGTAATATTTGACGACATTCCTGGCGAGTTGGACTCTACGTCTCCGTGGGACCTTTATATACTTCAATTACGTAATATAACCTAACCTATCCCAACCTGACATCTCGGCGGTAATATTTGACGACATTCCTGGCGAGTTGGACTCTACGTCTCCGTGGGACCTTTATATACATCAATAACGTAATATAACCTAACGTAATCCAACCTGACATCTCGGCGGTAATATTTGACAACATTCCTGGCGAGCTATCCTCTACGTGGGACATTCATATGCATCAATAACGTAATATAACCTAACCTAACCCAACCTGACATTTCAGCGGTAATATTTGAAGACATTCTTTGCGAGTTCGACTCTACGTCTCCGACGGACCTTTATATACATCAATAACGTAATATAACCTAACCTATCCGTACCTGACATCTCGGCGGTAATATTTGACGACATTCCTGGCGAGCTATCCTCTACGTGGGACATTCATATGCATCAATAACGTAATATAACCTAACCTAACCCAACCTGACATTTCGGCGGTAATATTTGAAGACATTCTTTGCGAGTTCGACTCTACGTCTCCGACGGACTTTATATACATCAATAACGTAATATAACCTAACCTAACCCAACCTGACATCTCGGCGGTAATATTTGACAACATTCCTGGCGAGCTATCCTCTACGTGGGACATTCATATGCATCAATAACGTAATATGACCTAACCTAACACAACCTGACTTTTCGGCGGTAATATTTGAAGACATTCTTGGCGAGTTCGACTCCACGTCTCCGACAGACCTTTATATACTTCAATTACGTAATATAACCTAACCTAACCCAACCTGACATCTCGGCGGTAATATTTGACGACATTCCTGGCGAGTTGGACTCTACGTCTCCGTGGGACCTTTATATACATCAATAACGTAATATAACCTAACGTAATCCAACCTGACATCTCGGCGGTAATATTTGACAACATTCCTTGCGAGTTGGCATCTACGTGCCCGTGGGACCTTTATATACATCAGAATCCTAATATAACCTAACCTAACCCAACCTAATCTCTCGGGGTACCGTTTAACAACATTCCTTGCTTGTCGGCCCCTACTTCTCCGTGGGAACACTGTATACGTCTATGAAGTAATATAACCTAACCTAACACAACCTGACATCTCGGCGGTAATATTTGACAATATTCCTGGCGAGTTGGCCCCGACGTCTGCGTAGGTCCTTCGTATACATCATTAATGTAATGTAACCTAACCTAACCCAACCTAACATCTCGCCGGTAATATTTGACGACATTCCTGGCGAGTTGGACTCTACGTCTCCGTGGGACCTTTATATACTTCAATTACGTAATATAACCTAACCTAACCCAACCTGACATCTCGGCGGTAATATTTGACGACATTCCTGGCGAGTTGGACACTACGTCTCCGTGGGACCTTTATATACATCAATAACGTAATATAACCTAACGTAATCCAACCTGACATCTCGGCGGCAATATTTGACAACATTCCTTGCGAGTTGGACTCTACGTCTCCGTGGGACCTTTATATACATCAGTATCCTAATATAACCTAACCTAACCCAACCTTATCTCTCGGGGTACCGTTTAACAACATTCCTTGCTTGTCGGCCCCTACTTCTCAGTGGGAACACTGTATACGTCTATGAAGTAATATAACCTAACCTAACACAACCTGACATCTCGGCGGTAATATTTGACAACATTCCTGGCGAGTTGGCCCCGACGTCTGCGTGGGTCCTTCGTATACATCACTAACGTAATATAACCTAACCTAACCCAACCTAACATCTCGGCGGTAACATTTGACAACATTCCTGGCGAGCTATCCTCTACGTGGGACCTTCATATGCATCAATAACGTAATATAACCTAACCTAACCCACCTGACATCTCGGCGGTAATATTTGACGACATTCCTGGCGAGTTGGACTCTACGTCTCCGTGGGACCTTTATAGACTTCAATTACGTAATATAACCTAACCTAACCCAACCTGACAACTCGGCGGTAATATTTGACGACATTCCTGGCGAGCTGGACTCTACGTCTCCGTGGGACCTTTATATACATCAATAACGTAATATAACCTAACGTAATCCAACCTGACATCTCGGCGGTAACATTTGACAACATTCCTGGCGAGCTATCCTCTACGTGGGACATTCATATGCATCAATAACGTAATATAACCTAACCTAACCCACCTGACATCTCGGCGGTAATATTTGACGACATTCCTGGCGAGTTGGACTCTACGTCTCCGTGGGACCTTTATATACATCAATAACGTAATATAACCTAACCTAACCCAACCTCACATCTCGGCGGTAATATTTGACAACATTCCTGGCGAGTTGGCCCCGACGTCTGCGTGGGTCCTTCGTATACATCACTAACCTAATATGACCTAACCTAACCCAACCTAACATCTCGGCGGGAATATTTGACAAAATTCCTGGCGATTTGGCATCTACGTGTCCGTGGGACCTTTATATACATCAGTATCCTAATATAACCAAACCTAACCCAACCTAATCTCTCGGGGTAACGTTTAACCATATTCCTTGCTTGTCGGCCCCTACATCTCGGTGGGAACACTGTATACGTCCGTGAAGTAATATAACCTAACCTAAGACAACCTGACATCTCGGCGGTAAAATTTGACAACATTCCCGGCGAGTTGTCCTCTACGTCTATGTGGGACCTTTATATACATCAATAACGTAATATAACCTAACCTAACCCAACCTGACATCTCGGCGGTAATATTTGAAGACATTCTTGGCGAGTTCGACTCTACGTCTCCGTGGGACCTTTATGTACATCAATAACGTAATATAACCTAACGTAATCCAACCTGACATCTCGGCGGCAATATTTGACAACATTCCTTGCGAGTTGGCCTCTACGTGTCCGTGGGACCTTTATATACATCAGTATCCTAATATAACCTAACCTAACCCAACCTTATCTCTCGGGGTACCGTTTAACAACATTCCTTGCTTGTCGGCCCCTACTTCTCAGTGGGAAAACTGTATACTTCTATGAAGTAATATAACCTAACCTAACACAACCTGACATCTCGGCGGTAATATTTGACAACATTCCTGGCGAGTTGGCCCCGACGTCTGCGTGGGTCCTTCGTATACATCACTAACATAATATAACCTAACCTAACCCAACCTAACATCTCGGCGGTAACATTTGACAACATTCTTGGCGAGCTATCCTCTACGTGGGACCTTCATATGCATCAATAACGTAATATAACCTAACTTAATCCACCTGACATCTCGGCGGTAATATTTGACGACATTCCTGGCGAGTTGGACTCTACGTCTCCGTGGGACCTTTATAGACTTCAATTACGTAATATAACCTAACCTAACCCAACCTGACAACTCGGCGGTAATATTTGACGACATTCCTGGCGAGTTGGACTCTACGTCTCCGTGGGACCTTTATATACTTTAATTACGTAATATAACCTAACCTAACCCAACCTGACATCTCGGCGGTAATATTTGACGACATTCCTGGCGAGTTGGACTCTACGTCTCCGTGGGACCTTTATATACTTCAATTACGTAATATAACCTAACCTATCCCAACCTGACATCTCGGCGGTAATATTTGACGACATTCCTGGCGAGTTGGACTCTACGTCTCCGTGGGACCTTTATATACATCAATAACGTAATATAACCTAACGTAATCCAACCTGACATCTCGGCGGTAATATTTGACAACATTCCTTGCGAGTTGGCATCTACGTGTCCGTGGGACCTTTATATACATCAGAATCCTAATATAAGCTAACCTAACCCAACCTAATCTCTCGGGGTACCGTTTAACAACATTCCTTGCTTGTCGGCCCCTACTTCTCAGTGGGAACACTGTATACGTCTATGAAGTAATATAACCTAACCTAACACAACCTGACATCTCGGCGGTAATATTTGACAACATTCCTGGCGAGTTGGCCCCGACGTCTGCGTGGGTCCTTCGTATACATCACTAACGTAATATAACCTAACCTAACCCAACCTAACATCTCGGCGGTAACATTTGACAACATTCCTGGCGAGCTATCCTCTACGTGGGACCTTCATATGCATCAATAACGTAAGATAACCTAACCTAACCCACCTGACATCTCGGCGGTAATATTTGACGACATTCCTGGCGAGTTGGACTCTACGTCTCCGTGGGACCTTTATAGACTTCAATTACGTAATATAACCTAACCTAACCCAACCTGACAACTCGGCGGTAATATTTGACGACATTCCTGGCGAGCTGGACTCTACGTCTCCGTGGGACCTTTATATACATCAATAACGTAATATAACCTAACGTAATCCAACCTGACATCTCGGCGGTAACATTTGACAACATTCCTGGCGAGCTATCCTCTACGTGGGACATTCATATGCATCAATAACGTAATATAACCTAACCTAACCCACCTGACATCTCGGCGGTAATATTTGACGACATTCCTGGCGAGTTGGACTCTACGTCTCCGTGGGACCTTTATATACATCAATAACGTAATATAACCTAACCTAACCCAACCTCACATCTCGGCGGTAATATTTGACAACATTCCTGGCGAGTTGGCCCCGACGTCTGCGTGGGTCCTTCGTATACATCACTAACCTAATATGACCTAACCTAACCCAACCTAACATCTCGGCGGGAATATTTGACAAAATTCCTGGCGATTTGGCATCTACGTGTCCGTGGGACCTTTATATACATCAGTATCCTAATATAACCAAACCTAACCCAACCTAATCTCTCGGGGTAACGTTTAACCATATTCCTTGCTTGTCGGCCCCTACATCTCGGTGGGAACACTGTATACGTCCGTGAAGTAATATAACCTAACCTAAGACAACCTGACATCTCGGCGGTAAAATTTGACAACATTCCCGGCGAGTTGTCCTCTACGTCTATGTGGGACCTTTATATACATCAATAACGTAATATAACCTAACCTAACCCAACCTGACATCTCGGCGGTAATATTTGAAGACATTCTTGGCGAGTTCGACTCTACGTCTCCGTGGGACCTTTATGTACATCAATAACGTAATATAACCTAACGTAATCCAACCTGACATCTCGGCGGCAATATTTGACAACATTCCTTGCGAGTTGGCCTCTACGTGTCCGTGGGACCTTTATATACATGAGTATCCTAATATAGCCTAACCTAACCCAACCTTATCTCTCGGGGTACCGTTTAACAACATTCCTAGCTTGTCGGCCCCTACTTCTCAGTGGGAACACTGTATACGTCTATGAAGTAATATAACCTAACCTAACACAACCTGACATCTCGGCGGTAATATTTGACAACATTCCTGGCGAGTTGGCCCCGACGTCTGCGTGGGTCCTTCGTATACATCACTAACGTAATATAACCTAACCTAACCCAACTTAACATCTCGGCGGTAACATTTGACAACATTCCTGGCGAGCTATCCTCTACGTGGGACCTTCATATGCATCAATAACGTAATATAACCTAACCTAACCCACCTGACATCTCGGCGGTAATATTTGACGACATTCCTGGAGAGTTGGACTCTACGTCTCCGTGGGACCTTTATAGACTTCAATTACGTAATATAACCTAACCTAACCCAACCTGACAACTCGGCGGTAATATTTGACGACATTCCTGGCGAGCTGGACTCTACGTCTCCGTGGGACCTTTATATACATCAATAACGTAATATAACCTAACGTAATCCAACCTGACATCTCGGCGGTAATATTTGACAACATTCCTGGCGAGCTATCCTCTACGTGGGACATTCATATGCATCAATGACGTAATATAACCTAACCTAACCCACCTGACATCTCGGCGGTAATATTTGACGACATTCCTGGCGAGTTGGACTCTACGTCTCCGTGGGACCTTTATATACTTCAATTACGTAATATAACCTAACCTATCCCAACCTGACATCTCGGCGGTAATATTTGACGACATTCCTGGCGAGCTATCCTCTACGTGGGACATTCATATGCATCAATAACGTAATATAACCTAACCTAACCCAACCTAATATCTCGGCGGTAACATTTGACAACATTCCTGGCGAGCTATCCTCTACGTGGGACCTTCATATGCATCAATAACGTAATATAACCTAACCTAACCCACCTGACATCTCGGCGGTAATATTTGACGACATTCCTGGCGAGTTGGACTCTACGTCTCCGTGGGACCTTTATAGACTTCAATTACGTAATATAACCTAACCTAACCCAACCTGACAACTCGGCGGTAATATTTGACGACATTCCTGGCGAGCTGGACTCTACGTCTCCGTGGGACCTTTATATACATCAATAACGTAATATAACCTAACGTAATCCAACCTGACATCTCGGCGGTAACATTTGACAACATTCCTGGCGAGCTATCCTCTACGTGGGACATTCATATGCATCAATAACGTAATATAACCTAACCTAACCCACCTGACATCTCGGCGGTAATATTTGACGACATTCCTGGCGAGTTGGACTCTACGTCTCCGTGGGACCTTTATATACATCAATAACGTAATATAACCTAACCTAACCCAACCTCACATCTCGGCGGTAATATTTGACAACATTCCTGGCGAGTTGGCCCCGACGTCTGCGTGGGTCCTTCGTATACATCACTAACCTAATATGACCTAACCTAACCCAACCTAACATCTCGGCGGGAATATTTGACAAAATTCCTGGCGATTTGGCATCTACGTGTCCGTGGGACCTTTATATACATCAGTATCCTAATATAACCAAACCTAACCCAACCTAATCTCTCGGGGTAACGTTTAACCATATTCCTTGCTTGTCGGCCCCTACATCTCGGTGGGAACACTGTATACGTCCGTGAAGTAATATAACCTAACCTAAGACAACCTGACATCTCGGCGGTAAAATTTGACAACATTCCCGGCGAGTTGTCCTCTACGTCTATGTGGGACCTTTATATACATCAATAACGTAATATAACCTAACCTAACCCAACCTGACATCTCGGCGGTAATATTTGAAGACATTCTTGGCGAGTTCGACTCTACGTCTCCGTGGGACCTTTATGTACATCAATAACGTAATATAACCTAACGTAATCCAACCTGACATCTCGGCGGCAATATTTGACAACATTCCTTGCGAGTTGGCCTCTACGTGTCCGTGGGACCTTTATATACATGAGTATCCTAATATAACCTAACCTAACCCAACCTTATCTCTCGGGGTACCGTTTAACAACATTCCTAGCTTGTCGGCCCCTACTTCTCAGTGGGAACACTGTATACGTCTATGAAGTAATATAACCTAACCTAACACAACCTGACATCTCGGCGGTAATATTTGACAACATTCCTGGCGAGTTGGCCCCGACGTCTGCGTGGGTCCTTCGTATACATCACTAACGTAATATAACCTAACCTAACCCAACTTAACATCTCGGCGGTAACATTTGACAACATTCCTGGCGAGCTATCCTCTACGTGGGACCTTCATATGCATCAATAACGTAATATAACCTAACCTAACCCACCTGACATCTCGGCGGTAATATTTGACGACATTCCTGGAGAGTTGGACTCTACGTCTCCGTGGGACCTTTATAGACTTCAATTACGTAATATAACCTAACCTAACCCAACCTGACAACTCGGCGGTAATATTTGACGACATTCCTGGCGAGCTGGACTCTACGTCTCCGTGGGACCTTTATATACATCAATAACGTAATATAACCTAACGTAATCCAACCTGACATCTCGGCGGTAATATTTGACAACATTCCTGGCGAGCTATCCTCTACGTGGGACATTCATATGCATCAATGACGTAATATAACCTAACCTAACCCACCTGACATCTCGGCGGTAATATTTGACGACATTCCTGGCGAGTTGGACTCTACGTCTCCGTGGGACCTTTATATACTTCAATTACGTAATATAACCTAACCTATCCCAACCTGACATCTCGGCGGTAATATTTGACGACATTCCTGGCGAGCTATCCTCTACGTGGGACATTCATATGCATCAATAACGTAATATAACCTAACCTAACCCAACCTAATATCTCGGCGGTAACATTTGACAACATTCCTGGCGAGCTATCCTCTACGTGGGACCTTCATATGCATCAATAACGTAATATAACCTAACCTAACCCACCTGACATCTCGGCGGTAATATTTGACGACATTCCTGGCGAGTTGGACTCTACGTCTCCGTGGGACCTTTATAGACTTCAATTACGTAATATAACCTAACCTAACCCAACCTGACAACTCGGCGGTAATATTTGACGACATTCCTGGCGAGCTGGACTCTACGTCTCCGTGGGACCTTTATATACATCAATAACGTAATATAACCTAACGTAATCCAACCTGACATCTCGGCGGTAACATTTGACAACATTCCTGGCGAGCTATCCTCTACGTGGGACATTCATATGCATCAATAACGTAATATAACCTAACCTAACCCACCTGACATCTCGGCGGTAATATTTGACGACATTCCTGGCGAGTTGGACTCTACGTCTCCGTGGGACCTTTATATACATCAATAACGTAATATAACCTAACCTAACCCAACCTCACATCTCGGCGGTAATATTTGACAACATTCCTGGCGAGTTGGCCCCGACGTCTGCGTGGGTCCTTCGTATACATCACTAACCTAATATGACCTAACCTAACCCAACCTAACATCTCGGCGGGAATATTTGACAAAATTCCTGGCGATTTGGCATCTACGTGTCCGTGGGACCTTTATATACATCAGTATCCTAATATAACCAAACCTAACCCAACCTAATCTCTCGGGGTAACGTTTAACCATATTCCTTGCTTGTCGGCCCCTACATCTCGGTGGGAACACTGTATACGTCCGTGAAGTAATATAACCTAACCTAAGACAACCTGACATCTCGGCGGTAAAATTTGACAACATTCCCGGCGAGTTGTCCTCTACGTCTATGTGGGACCTTTATATACATCAATAACGTAATATAACCTAACCTAACCCAACCTGACATCTCGGCGGTAATATTTGAAGACATTCTTGGCGAGTTCGACTCTACGTCTCCGTGGGACCTTTATGTACATCAATAACGTAATATAACCTAACGTAATCCAACCTGACATCTCGGCGGCAATATTTGACAACATTCCTTGCGAGTTGGCCTCTACGTGTCCGTGGGACCTTTATATACATGAGTATCCTAATATAACCTAACCTAACCCAACCTTATCTCTCGGGGTACCGTTTAACAACATTCCTAGCTTGTCGGCCCCTACTTCTCAGTGGGAACACTGTAT
Organism: Xylocopa violacea; assembly: GCA_963969225.1. Taxonomy (NCBI): domain Eukaryota; kingdom Metazoa; phylum Arthropoda; class Insecta; order Hymenoptera; family Apidae; genus Xylocopa; species Xylocopa violacea. Next base: position 204,924 of record CAXAJV010000431.1, on the reverse strand, counting down.
ACGTCTATGAAGTAATATAACCTAACCTAACACAACCTGACATCTCGGCGGTAATATTTGACAACATTCCTGGCGAGTTGGCCCCGACGTCTGCGTGGGTCCTTCGTATACATCACTAACGTAATATAACCTAACCTAACCCAACTTAACATCTCGGCGGTAACATTTGACAACATTCCTGGCGAGCTATCCTCTACGTGGGACCTTCATATGCATCAATAACGTAATATAACCTAACCTAACCCACCTGACATCTCGGCGGTAATATTTGACGACATTCCTGGAGAGTTGGACTCTACGTCTCCGTGGGACCTTTATAGATTTCAATTACGTAATATAACCTAACCTAACCCAACCTGACAACTCGGCGGTAATATTTGACGACATTCCTGGCGAGCTGGACTCTACGTCTCCGTGGGACCTTTATATACATCAATAACGTAATATAACCTAACGTAATCCAACCTGACATCTCGGCGGTAATATTTGACAACATTCCTGGCGAGCTATCCTCTACGTGGGACATTCATATGCATCAATGACGTAATATAACCTAACCTAACCCACCTGACATCTCGGCGGTAATATTTGACGACATTCCTGGCGAGTTGGACTCTACGTCTCCGTGGGACCTTTATATACTTCAATTACGTAATATAACCTAACCTATCCCAACCTGACATCTCGGCGGTAATATTTGACGACATTCCTGGCGAGCTATCCTCTACGTGGGACATTCATATGCATCAATAACGTAATATAACCTAACCTAACCCAACCTAATATCTCGGCGGTAACATTTGGCAACATTCCTGGCGAGCTATCCTCTACGTGGGACATTCATATGCATCAATAACGTAATATAACCTAACCTAACCCAACCTAACATCACGGCGGTAATATTTCACAACATTCCTGGCGAGCTATCCTCTACGTGGGACATTCATATGCATCAATTACGTAATATAACCTAACCTTACCCAACCTAATATCTCGGCGGTAACATTTGGCAACATTCCTGGCGAGCTATCCTCTACGTGGGACATTCATATGCATCAATAACGTAATATAACCTAACCTAACCCACCTGACATCTCGGCGGTAATATTTGACGACATTCCTGGCGAGTTGGACTCTACGTCTCCGTGGGACCTTTATATACTTCAATTACGTAATATAACCTAACCTATCCCAACCTGACATCTCGGCGGTAATATTTGACGACATTCCTGGCGAGTTGGACTCTACGTCTCCGTGGGACCTTTATATACATCAATAACGTAATATAACCTAACGTAATCCAACCTGACATCTCGGCGGTAATATTTGACAACATTCCTGGCGAGCTATCCTCTACGTGGGACATTCATATGCATCAATAGCGTAATATAACCTAACCTAACCCACCTGACATCTCGGCGGTAATATTTGACGACATTCCTGGCGAGTTGGACTCTACGTCTCCGTGGGACCTTTATATACTTCAATTACGTAATATAACCTAACCTAACCCAACCTGACATCTCGGCGGTAATATTTGACGACAATCCTGGCGAGTTGGACTCTACGTCTCCGTGGGACCTTTATATACTTCAATTACGTAATATAACCTAACCTATCCCAACCTGACATCTCGGCGGTAATATTTGACGACATTCCTGGCGAGCTATCCTCTACGTGGGACATTCATATGCATCAATAACGTAATATAACCTAACCTAACACAACCTGACATTTCGGCGGTAATATTTGAAGACATTCTTTGCGAGTTCGACTCTACGTCTCCGACGGACCTTTATATACATCAATAACGTAATATAACCTAACCTATCCGAACCTGACATCTCGGCGGTAATATTTGACGACATTCCTGGCGAGCTATCCTCTACGTGGGACATTCATATGCATCAATAACGTAATATAACCTAACCTAACCCAACCTGACATTTCGGCGGTAATATTTGAAGACATTCTTGGCGAGTTCGACTCCACGTCTCCGACAGACCTTTATATACTTCAATTACGTAATATAACCTAACCTAACCCAACCTGACATCTCGGCGGTAATATTTGACGACATTCCTGGCGAGTTGGACTCTACGTCTCCGTGGGACCTTTATATACATCAATAACGTAATATAACCTAACGTAATCCAACCTGACATCTCGGCGGCAATATTTGACAACATTCCTTGCGAGTTGGCCTCTACGTCTCCGTGGGACCTTTATATACATCAGTATCCTAATACAACCTAACCTAACCCAATCTTATCTCTCGGGGTACCGTTTAACAACATTCCTTGCTTGTCGGCCCCTACTTCTCAGTGGGAACACTGTATACGTCTATGAAGTAATATAACCTAACCTAACACAACCTGACATCTCGGCGGTAATATTTGACAACATTCCTGGCGAGTTGGCCCCGACGTCTGCGTGGGTCCTTCGTATACATCACTAACGTAATATAACCTAACCTAACCCAACCTAACATCTCGGCGGTAACATTTGACAACATTCCTGGCGAGCTATCCTCTACGTGGGACCTTCATATGCATCAATAACGTAATATAACCTAACCTAACCCACCTGACATCTCGGCGGTAATATTTGACGACATTCCTGGCCAGTTGGACTCTACGTCTCCGTGGGACCTTTATAGACTTCAATTACGTAATATAACCTAACCTAACCCAACCTGACATCTCGGCGGTAATATTTGACGACATTCCTGGCGAGTTGGACTCTACGTCTCCGTGGGACCTTTATATACTTCAATTACGTAATATAACCTAACCTATCCCAACCTGACATCTCGGCGGTAATATTTGACGACATTCCTGGCGAGTTGGACTCTACGTCTCCGTGGGACCTTTATAGACTTCAATTACGTAATATAACCTAACCTAACCCAACCTGACATTTCGGCGGTAATATTTGAAGACATTCTTTGCGAGTTCGACTCTACGTCTCCGACGGACCTTTATATACATCAATAACGTAATATAACCTAACCTAACCCAACCTGACATCTCGGCGGTAATATTTGACAACATTCCTGGCGAGCTATCCTCTACGTGGGACATTCATATGCATCAATAACGTAATATAACCTAACCTAACCCAACCTAACATCACGGCGGTAATATTTGACAACATTCCTGGCGAGCTATCCTCTACGTGGGACATTCATATGCATCAATTACGTAATATAACCTAACCTTACCCAACCTAATATCTCGGCGGTAACATTTGGCAACATTCCTGGCGAGCTATCCTCTACGTGGGACATTCATATGCATCAATAACGTAATATAACCTAACCTAACCCACCTGACATCTCGGCGGTAATATTTGACGACATTCCTGGCGAGTTGGACTCTACGTCTCCGTGGGACCTTTATATACTTCAATTACGTAATATAACCTAACCTAACCCAACCTGACATCTCGGCGGTAATATTTGACAACATTCCTGGCGAGTTGGCCCCGACGTCTGCGTGGGTCCTTCGTATACATCACTAACGTAATATAACCTAACCTAACCCAACCTAACATCTCGGCGGTAACATTTGACAACATTCCTGGCGAGCTATCCTCTACGTGGGACATTCATATGCATCAATAACGTAATCTAACCTAACCTAACCCAACCTGACAACTCGGCGGTAATATTTGACGACATTCCTGGCGAGCTGGACTCTACGTCTCCATGGGACCTTTATATACATCAATAACGTAATATAACCTAACGTAATCCAACCTGACATCTCGGCGGTAATATTTCACAACATTCCTTGCGAGCTATCCCCTACGTGGGACATTCATATGCATCAATAACGTAATATAACGTAACCTAACCCAACCTGACATTTCGGCGGTAATATTTGAAGACATTCTTTGCGAGTTCGACTCTACGTCTCCGACGGACCTTTATATACATCAATAACGTAATATAACCTAACCTATCCGAACCTGACATCTCGGCGGTAATATTTGACGACATTCCTGGCGAGCTATCCTCTACGTGGGACATTCATATGCATCAATAACGTAATATAACCTAACCTAACCCAACCTAACATCTCGGCGGTAACATTTGACAACATTCCTGGCGAGCTATCCTCTACGTGGGACATTCATATGCATCAATAACGTAATATAACCTAACCTAACACAACCTGACATTTCGGCGGTAATATTTGAAGACATTCTTTGCGAGTTCGACTCTACGTCTCCGACGGACCTTTATATACATCAATAACGTAATATAACCTAACCTATCCGAACCTGACATCTCGGCGGTAATATTTGACGACATTCCTGGCGAGCTATCCTCTACGTGGGACATTCATATGCATCAATAACGTAATATAACCTAACCTAACCCAACCTGACATTTCGGCGGTAATATATGAAGACATTCTTGGCGAGTTCGACTCCACGTCTCCGACAGACCTTTATATACTTCAATTACGTAATATAACCTAACCTAACCCAACCTGACATCTCGGCGGTAATATTTGACGACATTCCTGGCGAGTTGGACTCTACGTCTCCGTGGGACCTTTATATACATCAATAACGTAATATAACCTAACGTAATCCAACCTGACATCTCGGCGGCAATATTTGACAACATTCCTTGCGAGTTGGCCTCTACGTCTCCGTGGGACCTTTATATACATCAGTATCCTAATACAACCTAACCTAACCCAATCTTATCTCTCGGGGTACCGTTTAACAACATTCCTTGCTTGTCGGCCCCTACTTCTCAGTGGGAACACTGTATACGTCTATGAAGTAATATAACCTAACCTAACACAACCTGACATCTCGGCGGTAATATTTGACAACATTCCTGGCGAGTTGGCCCCGACGTCTGCGTGGGTCCTTCGTATACATCACTAACGTAATATAACCTAACCTAACCCAACCTAACATCTCGGCGGTAACATTTGACAACATTCCTGGCGAGCTATCCTCTACGTGGGACCTTCATATGCATCAATAACGTAATATAACCTAACCTAACCCACCTGACATCTCGGCGGTAATATTTGACGACATTCCTGGCCAGTTGGACTCTACGTCTCCGTGGGACCTTTATAGACTTCAATTACGTAATATAACCTAACCTAACCCAACCTGACATCTCGGCGGTAATATTTGACGACATTCCTGGCGAGTTGGACTCTACGTCTCCGTGGGACCTTTATATACTTCAATTACGTAATATAACCTAACCTATCCCAACCTGACATCTCGGCGGTAATATTTGACGACATTCCTGGCGAGTTGGACTCTACGTCTCCGTGGGACCTTTATATACATCAATAACGTAATATAACCTAACGTAATCCAACCTGACATCTCGGCGGTAATATTTGACAACATTCCTTGCGAGTTGGCATCTACGTGTCCGTGGGACCTTTATATACATCAGAATCCTAATATAACCTAACCTAACCCAACCTAATCTCTCGGGGTACCGTTTAACAACATTCCTTGCTTGTCGGCCCCTACTTCTCCGTGGGAACACTGTATACGTCTATGAAGTAATATAACCTAACCTAACACAACCTGACATCTCGGCGGTAATATTTGACAATATTCCTGGCGAGTTGGCCCCGACGTCTGCGTAGGTCCTTCGTATACATCACTAACGTAATGTAACCTAACCTAACCCAACCTAACATCTCGCCGGTAATATTTGACGACATTCCTGGCGAGTTGGACTCTACGTCTCCGTGGGACCTTTATATACTTCAATTACGTAATATAACCTAACCTAACCCAACCTGACATCTCGGCGGTAATATTTGACGACATTCCTGGCGAGTTGGACTCTACGTCTCCGTGGGACCTTTATATACATCAATAACGTAATATAACCTAACGTAATCCAACCTGACATCTCGGCGGCAATATTTGACAACATTCCTTGCGAGTTGGACTCTACGTCTCCGTGGGACCTTTATATACATCAGTATCCTAATATAACCTAACCTAACCCAACCTTATCTCTCGGGGTACCGTTTAACAACATTCCTTGCTTGTCGGCCCCTACTTCTCAGTGGGAACACTGTATACGTCTATGAAGTAATATAACCTAACCTAACACAACCTGACATCTCGGCGGTAATATTTGACAACATTCCTGGCGAGTTGGCCCCGACGTCTGCGTGGGTCCTTCGTATACATCACTAACGTAATATAACCTAACCTAACCCAACCTAACATCTCGGCGGTAACATTTGACAACATTCCTGGCGAGCTATCCTCTACGTGGGACCTTCATATGCATCAATAACGTAATATAACCTAACCTAACCCACCTGACATCTCGGCGGTAATATTTGACGACATTCCTGGCGAGTTGGCCCCGACGTCTGCGTGGGTCCTTCGTATACATCACTAACGTAATATAACCTAACCTAACCCAACCTAACATCTCGGCGGTAACATTTGACAACATTCCTGGCGAGCTATCCTCTACGTGGGACATTCATATGCATCAATAACGTAATCTAACCTAACCTAACCCAACCTGACAACTCGGCGGTAATATTTGACGACATTCCTGGCGAGTTGGACTCTACGTCTCCATGGGACCTTTATATACATCAATAACGTAATATAACCTAACGTAATCCAACCTGACATCTCGGCGGTAATATTTCACAACATTCCTTGCGAGCTATCCCCTACGTGGGACATTCATATGCATCAATAACGTAATATAACGTAACCTAACCCAACCTGACATTTCGGCGGTAATATTTGAAGACATTCTTTGCGAGTTCGACTCTACGTCTCCGACGGACCTTTATATACATCAATAACGTAATATAACCTAACCTATCCGAACCTGACATCTCGGCGGTAATATTTGACGACATTCCTGGCGAGCTATCCTCTACGTGGGACATTCATATGCATCAATAACGTAATATAACCTAACCTAACCCACCTGACATCTCGGCGGTAATATTTGACGACATTCCTGGCGAGTTGGACTCTACGTCTCCGTGGGACCTTTATATACTTCAATTACGTAATATAACCTAACCTATCCCAACCTGACATCTCGGCGGTAATATTTGACGACATTCCTGGCGAGTTGGACTCTACGTCTCCGTGGGACCTTTATATACATCAATAACGTAATATAACCTAACGTAATCCAACCTGACATCTCGGCGGTAATATTTGACAACATTCCTGGCGAGCTATCCTCTACGTGGGACATTCATATGCATCAATAACGTAATATAACCTAACCTAACCCACCTGACATCTCGGCGGTAATATTTGACGACATTCCTGGCGAGTTGGACTCTACGTCTCCGTGGGACCTTTATATACTTCAATTACGTAATATAACCTAACCTAACCCAACCTGACATCTCGGCGGTAATATTTGACGACAATCCTGGCGAGATGGACTCTACGTCTCCGTGGGACCTTTATATACTTCAATTACGTAATATAACCTAACCTATCCCAACCTGACATCTCGGCGGTAATATTTGACGACATTCCTGGCGAGCTATCCTCTACGTGGGACATTCATATGCATCAATAACGTAATATAACCTAACCTAACACAACCTGACATTTCGGCGGTAATATTTGAAGACATTCTTTGCGAGTTCGACTCTACGTCTCCGACGGACCTTTATATACATCAATAACGTAATATAACCTAACCTAACCCAACCTGACATCTCGGCGGTAATATTTGACAACATTCCTGGCGAGCTATCCTCTACGTGGGACATTCATATGCATCAATAACGTAATATAACCTAACCTAACCCAACCTAACATCACGGCGGTAATATTTGACAACATTCCTGGCGAGCTATCCTCTACGTGGGACATTCATATGCATCAATTACGTAATATAACCTAACCTTACCCAACCTAATATCTCGGCGGTAACATTTGGCAACATTCCTGGCGAGCTATCCTCTACGTGGGACATTCATATGCATCAATAACGTAATATAACCTAACCTAACCCACCTGACATCTCGGCGGTAATATTTGACGACATTCCTGGCGAGTTGGACTCTACGTCTCCGTGGGACCTTTATATACTTCAATTACGTAATATAACCTAACCTAACCCAACCTGACATCTCGGCGGTAATATTTGACAACATTCCTGGCGAGTTGGCCCCGACGTCTGCGTGGGTCCTTCGTATACATCACTAACGTAATATAACCTAACCTAACCCAACCTAACATCTCGGCGGTAACATTTGACAACATTCCTGGCGAGCTATCCTCTACGTGGGACATTCATATGCATCAATAACGTAATCTAACCTAACCTAACCCAACCTGACAACTCGGCGGTAATATTTGACGACATTCCTGGCGAGCTGGACTCTACGTCTCCATGGGACCTTTATATACATCAATAACGTAATATAACCTAACGTAATCCAACCTGACATCTCGGCGGTAATATTTCACAACATTCCTTGCGAGCTATCCCCTACGTGGGACATTCATATGCATCAATAACGTAATATAACGTAACCTAACCCAACCTGACATTTCGGCGGTAATATTTGAAGACATTCTTTGCGAGTTCGACTCTACGTCTCCGACGGACCTTTATATACATCAATAACGTAATATAACCTAACCTATCCGAACCTGACATCTCGGCGGTAATATTTGACGACATTCCTGGCGAGCTATCCTCTACGTGGGACATTCATATGCATCAATAACGTAATATAACCTAACCTAACCCAACCTAACATCTCGGCGGTAACATTTGACAACATTCCTGGCGAGCTATCCTCTACGTGGGACATTCATATGCATCAATAACGTAATATAACCTAACCTAACACAACCTGACATTTCGGCGGTAATATTTGAAGACATTCTTTGCGAGTTCGACTCTACGTCTCCGACGGACCTTTATATACATCAATAACGTAATATAACCTAACCTATCCGAACCTGACATCTCGGCGGTAATATTTGACGACATTCCTGGCGAGCTATCCTCTACGTGGGACATTCATATGCATCAATAACGTAATATAACCTAACCTAACCCAACCTGACATTTCGGCGGTAATATTTGAAGACATTCTTGGCGAGTTCGACTCCACGTCTCCGACAGACCTTTATATACTTCAATTACGTAATATAACCTAACCTAACCCAACCTGACATCTCGGCGGTAATATTTGACGACATTCCTGGCGAGTTGGACTCTACGTCTCCGTGGGACCTTTATATACATCAATAACGTAATATAACCTAACGTAATCCAACCTGACATCTCGGCGGCAATATTTGACAACATTCCTTGCGAGTTGGCCTCTACGTCTCCGTGGGACCTTTATATACATCAGTATCCTAATACAACCTAACCTAACCCAATCTTATCTCTCGGGGTACCGTTTAACAACATTCCTTGCTTGTCGGCCCCTACTTCTCAGTGGGAACACTGTATACGTCTATGAAGTAATATAACCTAACCTAACACAACCTGACATCTCGGCGGTAATATTTGACAACATTCCTGGCGAGTTGGCCCCGACGTCTGCGTGGGTCCTTCGTATACATCACTAACGTAATATAACCTAACCTAACCCAACCTAACATCTCGGCGGTAACATTTGACAACATTCCTGGCGAGCTATCCTCTACGTGGGACATTCATATGCATCAATAACGTAATCTAACCTAACCTAACCCAACCTGACAACTCGGCGGTAATATTTGACGACATTCCTGGCGAGCTGGACTCTACGTCTCCATGGGACCTTTATATACATCAATAACGTAATATAACCTAACGTAATCCAACCTGACATCTCGGCGGTAATATTTCACAACATTCCTTGCGAGCTATCCCCTACGTGGGACATTCATATGCATCAATAACGTAATATAACGTAACCTAACCCAACCTGACATTTCGGCGGTAATATTTGAAGACATTCTTTGCGAGTTCGACTCTACGTCTCCGACGGACCTTTATATACATCAATAACGTAATATAACCTAACCTATCCGAACCTGACATCTCGGCGGTAATATTTGACGACATTCCTGGCGAGCTATCCTCTACGTGGGACATTCATATGCATCAATAACGTAATATAACCTAACCTAACCCAACCTAACATCTCGGCGGTAACATTTGACAACATTCCTGGCGAGCTATCCTCTACGTGGGACATTCATATGCATCAATAACGTAATATAACCTAACCTAACACAACCTGACATTTCGGCGGTAATATTTGAAGACATTCTTTGCGAGTTCGACTCTACGTCTCCGACGGACCTTTATATACATCAATAACGTAATATAACCTAACCTATCCGAACCTGACATCTCGGCGGTAATATTTGACGACATTCCTGGCGAGCTATCCTCTACGTGGGACATTCATATGCATCAATAACGTAATATAACCTAACCTAACCCAACCTGACATTTCGGCGGTAATATTTGAAGACATTCTTGGCGAGTTCGACTCCACGTCTCCGACAGACCTTTATATACTTCAATTACGTAATATAACCTAACCTAACCCAACCTGACATCTCGGCGGTAATATTTGACGACATTCCTGGCGAGTTGGACTCTACGTCTCCGTGGGACCTTTATATACATCAATAACGTAATATAACCTAACGTAATCCAACCTGACATCTCGGCGGCAATATTTGACAACATTCCTTGCGAGTTGGCCTCTACGTCTCCGTGGGACCTTTATATACATCAGTATCCTAATACAACCTAACCTAACCCAATCTTATCTCTCGGGGTACCGTTTAACAACATTCCTTGCTTGTCGGCCCCTACTTCTCAGTGGGAACACTGTATACGTCTATGAAGTAATATAACCTAACCTAACACAACCTGACATCTCGGCGGTAATATTTGACAACATTCCTGGCGAGTTGGCCCCGACGTCTGCGTGGGTCCTTCGTATACATCACTAACGTAATATAACCTAACCTAACCCAACCTAACATCTCGGCGGTAACATTTGACAACATTCCTGGCGAGCTATCCTCTACGTGGGACCTTCATATGCATCAATAACGTAATATAACCTAACCTAACCCACCTGACATCTCGGCGGTAATATTTGACGACATTCCTGGCCAGTTGGACTCTACGTCTCCGTGGGACCTTTATAGACTTCAATTACGTAATATAACCTAACCTAACCCAACCTGACATCTCGGCGGTAATATTTGACGACATTCCTGGCGAGTTGGACTCTACGTCTCCGTGGGACCTTTATATACTTCAATTACGTAATATAACCTAACCTATCCCAACCTGACATCTCGGCGGTAATATTTGACGACATTCCTGGCGAGTTGGACTCTACGTCTCCGTGGGACCTTTATATACATCAATAACGTAATATAACCTAACGTAATCCAACCTGACATCTCGGCGGTAATATTTGACAACATTCCTTGCGAGTTGGCATCTACGTGTCCGTGGGACCTTTATATACATCAGAATCCTAATATAACCTAACCTAACCCAACCTAATCTCTCGGGGTACCGTTTAACAACATTCCTTGCTTGTCGGCCCCTACTTCTCCGTGGGAACACTGTATACGTCTATGAAGTAATATAACCTAACCTAACACAACCTGACATCTCGGCGGTAATATTTGACAATATTCCTGGCGAGTTGGCCCCGACGTCTGCGTAGGTCCTTCGTATACATCATTAACGTAATGTAACCTAACCTAACCCAACCTAACATCTCGCCGGTAATATTTGACGACATTCCTGGCGAGTTGGACTCTACGTCTCCGTGGGACCTTTATATACTTCAATTACGTAATATAACCTAACCTAACCCAACCTGACATCTCGGCGGTAATATTTGACGACATTCCTGGCGAGTTGGACTCTACGTCTCCGTGGGACCTTTATATACATCAATAACGTAATATAACCTAACGTAATCCAACCTGACATCTCGGCGGCAATATTTGACAACATTCCTTGCGAGTTGGACTCTACGTCTCCGTGGGACCTTTATATACATCAGTATCCTAATATAACCTAACCTAACCCAACCTTATCTCTCGGGGTACCGTTTAACAACATTCCTTGCTTGTCGGCCCCTACTTCTCAGTGGGAACACTGTATACGTCTATGAAGTAATATAACCTAACCTAACACAACCTGACATCTCGGCGGTAATATTTGACAACATTCCTGGCGAGTTGGCCCCGACGTCTGCGTGGGTCCTTCGTATACATCACTAACGTAATATAACCTAACCTAACCCAACCTAACATCTCGGCGGTAACATTTGACAACATTCCTGGCGAGCTATCCTCTACGTGGGACCTTCATATGCATCAATAACGTAATATAACCTAACCTAACCCACCTGACATCTCGGCGGTAATATTTGACGACATTCCTGGCGAGTTGGCCCCGACGTCTGCGTGGGTCCTTCGTATACATCACTAACGTAATATAACCTAACCTAACCCAACCTAACATCTCGGCGGTAACATTTGACAACATTCCTGGCGAGCTATCCTCTACGTGGGACATTCATATGCATCAATAACGTAATCTAACCTAACCTAACCCAACCTGACAACTCGGCGGTAATATTTGACGACATTCCTGGCGAGTTGGACTCTACGTCTCCATGGGACCTTTATATACATCAATAACGTAATATAACCTAACGTAATCCAACCTGACATCTCGGCGGTAATATTTCACAACATTCCTTGCGAGCTATCCCCTACGTGGGACATTCATATGCATCAATAACGTAATATAACGTAACCTAACCCAACCTGACATTTCGGCGGTAATATTTGAAGACATTCTTTGCGAGTTCGACTCTACGTCTCCGACGGACCTTTATATACATCAATAACGTAATATAACCTAACCTATCCGAACCTGACATCTCGGCGGTAATATTTGACGACATTCCTGGCGAGCTATCCTCTACGTGGGACATTCATATGCATCAATAACGTAATATAACCTAACCTAACCCACCTGACATCTCGGCGGTAATATTTGACGACATTCCTGGCGAGTTGGACTCTACGTCTCCGTGGGACCTTTATATACTTCAATTACGTAATATAACCTAACCTATCCCAACCTGACATCTCGGCGGTAATATTTGACGACATTCCTGGCGAGTTGGACTCTACGTCTCCGTGGGACCTTTATATACATCAATAACGTAATATAACCTAACGTAATCCAACCTGACATCTCGGCGGTAATATTTGACAACATTCCTGGCGAGCTATCCTCTACGTGGGACATTCATATGCATCAATAACGTAATATAACCTAACCTAACCCACCTGACATCTCGGCGGTAATATTTGACGACATTCCTGGCGAGTTGGACTCTACGTCTCCGTGGGACCTTTATATACTTCAATTACGTAATATAACCTAACCTAACCCAACCTGACATCTCGGCGGTAATATTTGACGACAATCCTGGCGAGTTGGACTCTACGTCTCCGTGGGACCTTTATATACTTCAATTACGTAATATAACCTAACCTATCCCAACCTGACATCTCGGCGGTAATATTTGACGACATTCCTGGCGAGCTATCCTCTACGTGGGACATTCATATGCATCAATAACGTAATATAACCTAACCTAACACAACCTGACATTTCGGCGGTAATATTTGAAGACATTCTTTGCGAGTTCGACTCTACGTCTCCGACGGACCTTTATATACATCAATAACGTAATATAACCTAACCTATCCGAACCTGACATCTCGGCGGTAATATTTGACAACATTCCTGGCGAGTTGGCCCCGACGTCTGCGTGGGTCCTTCGTATACATCACTAACGTAATATAACCTAACCTAACCCAACCTAATATCTCGGCGGTAACATTTGACAACATTCCTGGCGAGCTATCCTCTACGTGGGACCTTCATATGCATCAATAACGTAATATAACCTAACCTAACCCACCTGACATCTCGGCGGTAATATTTGACGACATTCCTGGCGAGTTGGACTCTACGTCTCCGTGGGACCTTTATAGACTTCAATTACGTAATATAACCTAACCTAATCCAACCTGACAACTCGGCGGTAATATTTGACGACATTCCTGGCGAGCTGGACTCTACGTCTCCGTGGGACCTTTATATACATCAATAACGTAATATAACCTAACCTAACCCAACCTCACATCTCGGCGGTAATATTTGACAACATTCCTGGCGAGTTGGCCCCGACGTCTGCGTGGGTCCTTCGTATACATCACTAACCTAATATGACCTAACCTAACCCAACCTAACATCTCGGCGGGAATATTTGACAATATTCCTGGCGAGTTGGCCCCGACGTCTGCGTAGGTCCTTCGTATACATCATTAACGTAATGTAACCTAACCTAACCCAACCTAACATCTCGCCGGCAATATTTGACGACATTCCTGGCGAGTTGGACTCTACGTCTCCGTGGGACCTTTATATACTTCAATTACGTAATATAACCTAACCTAACCCAACCTGACATCTCGGCGGTAATATTTGACGACATTCCTGGCGAGTTGGACTCTACGTCTCCGTGGGACCTTTATATACATCAATAACGTAATATAACCTAACGTAATCCAACCTGACATCTCGGCGGTAACATTTGACAACATTCCTGGCGAGCTATCCTCTACGTGGGACATTCATATGCATCAATAACGTAATATAACCTAACCTAACCCACCTGACATCTCGGCGGTAATATTTGACGACATTCCTGGCGAGTTGGACTCTACGTCTCCGTGGGACCTTTATATACATCAATAACGTAATATAACCTAACCTAACCCAACCTTACATCTCGGCGGTAATATTTGACAACATTCCTGGCGTGTTGGCCCCGACGTCTGCGTGGGTCCTTCGTATACATCACTAACGTAATATAACCTAACCTAACCCAACCTAACATCTCTGCGGAAACATTTGACAACATTCCTGGCGAGCTATCCTCTACGTGGGACATTCGTATACATCATTAACTTAATGTAACCTAACCTAACCCAACCTAACATCTCGGCGGTAATTTTTGACAACATTCCTGTCGAGCTATCCTCTACGTGGGACATTAATATGCGTCAATAACGTAATATAACCTAATCTAACACAACCTGACATCTCGGCGGTAATATTTGAAGACATTCTTGGCGAGTTCGACTCTACGTCCCCGTGGGACCTTTATATACATCTATAATGTAATATAACCTAACCTAACCCAACCTGACATCTCGGCGGTAACATTTGACAACATTCCTGGCGAGCTATCCTCTACCTGGGACATTCGTATACATCATTAACGTAATGTAACCTAACCGAACACAACCTAACATCTCGGCGGTAATGTTTGACAACATTCCTGGCGAGCTATCCTCTACGTCGGACATTAATATGCGTCAATAACGTAATATAAACTAACCTAGCCCAACCTGACATCTCGGCGGTAATATTTGAAGACATTCTGGGCGAGTTCGGCTCTACGTCTCCGTGCGACCTTTATATACATCAATAACGCAATATAACCTAACCTAACCCAACCTGACATCTCGGCGGTAATATTTGACAACATTCCTGGCGAGTTGGCCCCGACGTCTGCGTGGGTCCTTCGTATACATCACTAACGTAATATAACCTAACCTAACCCAACCTAACATCTCGGCGGTAATATTTGACAACATTCCTGGCGAGCTATCCTCTACGTGGGACATTCATATGCATCAATAACGTAATATAACCCAACCTAACCCAACCTGACATCTCGGCGGTAATATTTGAAGATATTCTTGGCGAGTTCGAATCTATGTCTCCGCGGGACCTTTATATACATCAATAACCTAATATAACCTAACCTAACCCAACCTGACATCTCGGCATTAAAATTTGACAACGTTCCTGGCGAGTTGGCCTCTACTTGAACGTGGGACCTTTATATACATCAGTATCCTAATATAACCTAACCTAACCCAACCTAATCTCTCGGGGTACCGTTTAACAACATTCCTTGCTTGTCGGCCCCTACTTCTCAGTGGGAACACTGTATACGTCTATGAAGTAATGTAACCTAACCTAACCCAACCTGACATCTCGGCGGTAATGTTTGACAACATTCCTGGCGAGCTATCCTCTACGTCGGACATTAATATGCGTCAATAACGTAATATAAACTAACCTAGCCCAACCTGACATCTCGGCGGTAATATTTGACGACATTTCTGGCGAGCTGGACTCTACGTCTCGGTGGGACCTTTATATACATCAATAACGTAATATAACCTAACGTAATCCAACCTGACATCTAGGCGGTAATATTTGACAACATTCCTGGCGAGCTATCCTCTACGTGGGACATTCATATGCATCAATAACGTAATATAACCTAACCTAACCCACCTGACATCTCGGCGGTAATATTTGACTACATTCTGGGCGAGTTCGGCTCTACGTCTCCGTGCGACCTTTATATACATCAATAACGCAATATAACCTAACCTAACCCAACCTGACATCTCGGCGGTAATATTTGACAACATTCCTGGCGAGTTGGCCCCGACGTCTGCGTGGGTCCTTCGTATACATCACTAACGTAATATAACCTAACCTAACCCAACCTAACATCTCGGCGGTAATATTTGACAACATTCCTGGCGAGCTATCCTCTACGTGGGACATTCATATGCATCAATAACGTAATATAACCCAACCTAACCCAACCTGACATCTCGGCGGTAATATTTGAAGATATTCTTGGCGAGTTCGAATCTATGTCTCCGCGGGACCTTTATATACATCAATAACCTAATATAACCTAACCTAACCCAACCTGACATCTCGGCATTAAAATTTGACAACGTTCCTGGCGAGTTGGCCTCTACTTGAACGTGGGACCTTTATATACATCAGTATCCTAATATAACCTAACCTAACCCAACCTAATCTCTCGGGGTACCGTTTAACAACATTCCTTGCTTGTCGGCCCCTACTTCTCAGTGGGAACACTGTATACGTCTATGAAGTAATGTAACCTAACCTAACCCAACCTGACATCTCGGCGGTAATATTTGAAAACATTCCTGGCGAGATGGCCTCTACGTCTGCGTGGGACCATTATATACATCAATAACGTAATATAACCTAACCTAACCCAACCTAACATCTCGGCGGCAATATTTGACAACATTCCTGGCGAGCTATCCTCTACGTGGGACATTCATATGCATCAATAACGTAATATAACCTAACCTAACCCAACCTGACATTTCGGCGGTAATATTTGAAGACATTCTTGGCGAGTTCGATCTACGTCTCCGACGGACCTTTATATACATCAATAACCTAATATAACCTAACCTAACCCAACCTGACCTCTCGGCATTAAAATTTGACAACGTTCCTGGCGAGTTGGCCTCTACTTGACCGTGGGACCTTTATATACATCAGTATCCTAATATAACCTAACCTAACCCAACCTAATCTCTCGGGGTACCGTTTAACAACATTCCTTGCTTGTCGGCCCCTACTTCTCAGTGGGAACACTGTATACGTCTATGAAGTAATGTAACCTAACCTAACCCAACCTGACATCTCGGCGGTAATGTTTGACAACATTCCTGGCGAGCTATCCTCTACGTCGGACATTAATATGCGTCAATAACGTAATATAAACTAACCTAGCCCAACCTGACATCTCGGCGGTAATATTTGACGACATTTCTGGCGAGCTGGACTCTACGTCTCGGTGGGACCTTTATATACATCAATAACGTAATATAACCTAACGTAATCCAACCTGACATCTAGGCGGTAATATTTGACAACATTCCTGGCGAGCTATCCTCTACGTGGGACATTCATATGCATCAATAACGTAATATAACCTAACCTAACCCACCTGACATCTCGGCGGTAATATTTGACTACATTCTGGGCGAGTTCGGCTCTACGTCTCCGTGCGACCTTTATATACATCAATAACGCAATATAACCTAACCTAACCCAACCTGACATCTCGGCGGTAATATTTGACAACATTCCTGGCGAGTTGGCCCCGACGTCTGCGTGGGTCCTTCGTATACATCACTAACGTAATATAACCTAACCTAACCCAACCTAACATCTCGGCGGTAATATTTGACAACATTCCTGGCGAGCTATCCTCTACGTGGGACATTCATATGCATCAATAACGTAATATAACCCAACCTAACCCAACCTGACATCTCGGCGGTAATATTTGAAGATATTCTTGGCGAGTTCGAATCTATGTCTCCGCGGGACCTTTATATACATCAATAACCTAATATAACCTAACCTAACCCAACCTGACATCTCGGCATTAAAATTTGACAACGTTCCTGGCGAGTTGGCCTCTACTTGAACGTGGGACCTTTATATACATCAGTATCCTAATATAACCTAACCTAACCCAACCTAATCTCTCGGGGTACCGTTTAACAACATTCCTTGCTTGTCGGCCCCTACTTCTCAGTGGGAACACTGTATACGTCTATGAAGTAATGTAACCTAACCTAACCCAACCTGACATCTCGGCGGTAATATTTGAAAACATTCCTGGCGAGATGGCCTCTACGTCTGCGTGGGACCATTATATACATCAATAACGTAATATAACCTAACCTAACCCAACCTAACATCTCGGCGGCAATATTTGACAACATTCCTGGCGAGCTATCCTCTACGTGGGACATTCATATGCATCAATAACGTAATATAACCTAACCTAACCCAACCTGACATTTCGGCGGTAATATTTGAAGACATTCTTGGCGAGTTCGATCTACGTCTCCGACGGACCTTTATATACATCAATAACCTAATATAACCTAACCTAACCCAACCTGACCTCTCGGCATTAAAATTTGACAACGTTCCTGGCGAGTTGGCCTCTACTTGACCGTGGGACCTTTATATACATCAGTATCCTAATATAACCTAACCTAACCCAACCTAATCTCTCGGGGTACCGTTTAACAACATTCCTTGCTTGTCGGCCCCTACTTCTCAGTGGGAACACTGTATACGTCTATGAAGTAATGTAACCTAACCTAACCCAACCTGACATCTCGGCGGTAATATTTGAAAACATTCCTGGCGAGATGGCCTCTACGTCTGCGTGGGACCATTATATACATCAATAACGTAATATAACCTAACCTAACCCAACCTAACATCTCGGCGGCAATATTTGACAACATTCCTGGCGAGCTATCCTCTACGTGGGACATTCATATGCATCAATAACGTAATATAACCTAACCTAACCCAACCTGACATTTCGGCGGTAATATTTGAAGACATTCTTGGCGAGTTTGATCTACGTCTCCGACGGACCTTTATATACATCAATAACGTAATATAACCTAACCTAACCCAACCTGACATCTCGGCGGTAATATTTGACAACATTCCTGGCGTGTTGGCCCCGACGTCTGCGTGGGTCCTTCGTATACATCACTAACGTAATATAACCTAACCTAACCCAACCTAACATCTCTGCGGTAACATTTAACAACATTCCTGGCGAGCTATCCTCTACGTGGGACATTCGTATACATCATTAACTTAATGTAACCTAACCTAACCCAACCTAACATCTCGGCGGTAATTTTTGACAACATTCCTAGCGAGCTATCCTCTACGTGGGACACTAATATGCGTCAATAGCGTAATATAACCTAATCTAACCCAACCTGACATCTCGGCGGTAATATTTGAAGACATTCTTGGCGAGTTCGACTCTACGTCTCCGTGGGACCTTTATATACATCAATAATGTAATATAACCTAACCTAACCCAAACTGACATCTCGGCGGTAACGTTTGACAACATTCCTGGCGAGCTATCCTCTACCTGGGACATTCGTATACATCATTAACGTAATGTAACCTAACCGAACCCAACCTAACGTCTCGGCGGTAATGTTTGACAACATTCCTGGCGAGCTATCCTCTACGTGGGACATTAATATGCGTCAATAACGTAATATAAACTAACCTAGCCCAACCTGACATCTCGGCGGTAATATTTGACGACATTCCTGGCCAGTTCGACTCTACGTCTCCGTGGGACCTTTATATACATCAATAACGTAATATAACCTAACCTAACACAACCTGACATCTCGGCGGTAATATTTGACAACATTCCTGGCGAGTTGGCCAAGACGTATGCGTGGCTCCTTCATATACATCATTAACGTAATATAATCTAACCTAACCCAACCTAACATCTCGCCGGCAATATTTGAAAACTTGCCTGGCGATTTATCCTCTGCGTGGGACATTCATATGCATCAATAACGTATTGTAATCTAACCTAACCCAACCTGACAACTCGGCGGTAATATTTGACAACATTCCTGGCGAGTTGGCCCCTACGTCTCCGTGGGACCTTTATGTACATCAATAACATAATATAACTTAACCTAACTCAACCTGATGTCTCGGCGGGACTATTTGACAAAATTCCTGGCGAGTTGGCATCTACGTGTCCGTGGGACCTTTATATACATCAGTATCCTAATATAACCTAACCTAGCCCAACGTAATCTCTCGGGGTAACGTTTAACCACATTCCTTGCTTGTCGGCCCCTACATCTCGGTGGGAACACTGTATACGTCTGTGAAGTAATATAACCTAACCTAAGACAACCTGACACCTCGGCGGTAAAATTTGACAACATTCCTGGCGAGTTGATCTCTACGTCTATGTGGGACCTTTATATACATCAATAACGTAATATAACCTAACCTAACCCAACCTGACATGTAGGCGGTAATATTTGACAACATTCCTGGCGAGCTATCCTCTTCGTGGGACATTCATATGCATCAATAACGTAATATAACCTAACCTAACCCAACCTGACATCTCGGCGGTAATATTTGAAGACATTCTTGGCGAGTTCGAATCTACGTCTCCGTGGGACTTTTATATACATCAATAACGTAATATAACCTAACCTAACCCAACATGACATCTCAGCGGTAATATTTGACAACATTCCTGGCGAGCTATCCTCTACGTGGGACATTCATATGCATCAATAACGTAACATAACCTAACCTAACCCAACTCGACATCTCGGCGTTAATATTTGAAGACATTCTTGGCGAGTTCGAATCTACGTCTCCGTGGGACCATTATAAACATCAATAACGTAATATAACCTAACCTAACCCAACCTGACATCTCGGCGATAATATTTGACAACATTCCTGGCGCGTTGGCCAAGACGTCTGCGTGGGTCCTTCATATACATCATTAACGTAATATAATCTAACCTAACCCAACCTAACATCTCGCCGGCAATATTTGAAAACTTGCCTGGCGAGTTATCCTCTGCGTGGGACATTCATATGCATCAATAACGTATTGTAATCTAACCTAACCCAACCTGACATCTCGGCGGCAACATTTGACAACATTCCTGGCGAGCTATCCTCTACCTGGGACATTCGTATACATCATTAACGTAATGTAACCTAACCGAACACAACCTAACATCTCGGCGGTAATGTTTGACAACATTCCTGGCGAGCTATCCTCTACGTGGGACATTCATATGCATCAATAACGTAATATAACCTAACCTAACCCAACCTGATATCTCGGCGGTAATATTTGAAGACATTCTTGGCGAGTTCGAATCTATGTCTCCGTGGGACCTTTATATACATCAATAACATAATATAACCTAACCTAACCCAACCTGACATCTCGGCATTAAAATTTGACAACGTTCCTGGCGAGTTGGCCTCTACTTGAACGTGGGACCATTATATACATCAGTATCCTAATATAACCTAACCTAACCCAACGTAATCTCTCGGGGTACCGTTTAACAACATTCCTTGCTTGTCGGCCCCTACTTCTCAGTGGGAACACTGTATACGTCTATGAAGTAATGTAACCTAATCTAACCCAACCTGACATCTCGGCGGTAATATTTGACAACATTCCTTGCGAGTTGTCCTCTACGTCTATGTGGGACCTTTATATACATCAATAACGTAATATAACCTAACCTAACCCAACCTGACATGTAGGCGGTAATATTTGACAACATTCCTGGCGAGTTGGCCAAGACGTCTGCGTGGGTCCTTCATATACATCATTAACGTAATATAATCTAACCTAACCCAACCTAACATCTCGCCGGCAATATTTGAAAACTTGCCTGGCGAGTTATCCCCTGCGTGGGACATTCATATGCATCAATAACGTATTGTAATCTAACCTAACCCAACCTGACAACTCGGCGGTAATATTTGACAACATTCCTGGCGAGTTGGCCCCGACGTCTGTGTGGGTCCTTCGTATACATCATTAACGTAATGTAACCTAACCTAACCCAACCTAACATCTCGGCGGTAATATTTGACAACATTCCTGGCGAGCTATCCTCTACGTGGGACATTCATATGCATCAATAACGTAATATAACCTAACCTAACCCAACCTGACATCTCGGCGGTACTATTTGAAGACATTCTTGGCGAGTTCGAATCTACGTCTCCGTGGGACCTTTATATACATCAATAACCTAATATAACCTAACCTAACCCAACCTGATATCTCGTCATTAAAATTTGACAACGTTCCTGGCGAGTTGGCCTCTACTTGACCGTGGGACCTTTATATACATCACTATCCTAATATAACCTAACCTAACCCAACCTAATCTCTCGGGGTACCGTTTAACAACATTCCTTGCTTGTCGGCCCCTACTTCTCAGTGGGAACACTGTATACGTCTATGAAGTAATGTAACCTAACCTAACCCAACCTGACATCTCGGCGGTAATATTTGAAAACATTCCTGGCGAGTTGGCCCCGACGTCTGCGTGGGACCATTATATACATCAATAACGTAATATAACCTAACCTAACCCAACCTAACATCTCGGCGGTAATTTTTGACAACATTCCTGGCGAGCTATCCTCTACGTGGGACATTAATATGCGTCAATAACGTAATATAACCTAATCTAACCCAACCTGACATCTCGGCGGTAATATTTGAAGACATTCTTGGCGAGTTCGACTCTACGTCTCCGTGGGACCTTTATATACATCAATAACGTAATATAACCTAACCTAACCCAACCTGACATCTCGGCGGTAACATTTGACAACATTCCTGGCGAGCTATCCTCTACCTGGGACATTCGTATACATCATTAACGTAATGTAACCTAACCGAACACAACCTAACATCTCGGCGGTTATGTTTGACAACATTCCTGGCGAGCTATCCTCTACGTGGGACATTAATATGCGTCAATAACGTAATATAAACTAACCTAGCCCAACCTGAAATCTCGGCGGTAATATTTGAAGACATTCTTGGCGAGTTCGAATCTACGTCTCCGTGGGACCTTTATATACATCAATAACCTAATATAACCTAACCTAACCCAACCTGACATCTCGGCATTAAAATTTGACAACGTTCCTGGCGAGTTGGACTCTACGTGTCCGTGGGACCTTTATATACATCAGTATCCTAATATAACCTAACCTAACCCAACCTAATCCCTCAGGGTACCGTTTAACCGCATTCCTTGCTTGTCGGCCTCTACTTCTCGGTGGGAACACTGTATACGTCTATGAAGTAATGTAACCTAACCTAACCCAACCTGACATCTCGGCGGTAAAATTTGACAACATTCCTGGCGAGTTGGCCTCTACGTCTCCGTGGAACCTTTATATACATCAATAACGTAATATAACCTAACCTAACACAACCTGACATCTCGGCGGTAATATTTGACAACATTCCTGGCGAGTTGGCCAAGACGTATGCGTGGCTCCTTCATATACATCATTAACGTAATATAATCTAACCTAACCCAACCTAACATCTCGCCGGCAATATTTGAAAACTTGCCTGGCGATTTATCCTCTGCGTGGGACATTCATATGCATCAATAACGTATTGTAATCTAACCTAACCCAACCTGACAACTCGGCGGTAATATTTGACAACATTCCTGGCGAGTTGGCCCCTACGTCTCCGTGGGACCTTTATGTACATCAATAACATAATATAACTTAACCTAACTCAACCTGATGTCTCGGCGGGACTATTTGACAAAATTCCTGGCGAGTTGGCATCTACGTGTCCGTGGGACCTTTATATACATCAGTATCCTAATATAACCTAACCTAGCCCAACGTAATCTCTCGGGGTAACGTTTAACCACATTCCTTGCTTGTCGGCCCCTACATCTCGGTGGGAACACTGTATACGTCTGTGAAGTAATATAACCTAACCTAAGACAACCTGACACCTCGGCGGTAAAATTTGACAACATTCCTGGCGAGTTGATCTCTACGTCTATGTGGGACCTTTATATACATCAATAACGTAATATAACCTAACCTAACCCAACCTGACATGTAGGCGGTAATATTTGACAACATTCCTGGCGAGCTATCCTCTTCGTGGGACATTCATATGCATCAATAACGTAATATAACCTAACCTAACCCAACCTGACATCTCGGCGGTAATATTTGAAGACATTCTTGGCGAGTTCGAATCTACGTCTCCGTGGGACTTTTATATACATCAATAACGTAATATAACCTAACCTAACCCAACATGACATCTCAGCGGTAATATTTGACAACATTCCTGGCGAGCTATCCTCTACGTGGGACATTCATATGCATCAATAACGTAACATAACCTAACCTAACCCAACTCGACATCTCGGCGTTAATATTTGAAGACATTCTTGGCGAGTTCGAATCTACGTCTCCGTGGGACCATTATAAACATCAATAACGTAATATAACCTAACCTAACCCAACCTGACATCTCGGCGATAATATTTGACAACATTCCTGGCGCGTTGGCCAAGACGTCTGCGTGGGTCCTTCATATACATCATTAACGTAATATAATCTAACCTAACCCAACCTAACATCTCGCCGGCAATATTTGAAAACTTGCCTGGCGAGTTATCCTCTGCGTGGGACATTCATATGCATCAATAACGTATTGTAATCTAACCTAACCCAACCTGACATCTCGGCGGCAACATTTGACAACATTCCTGGCGAGCTATCCTCTACCTGGGACATTCGTATACATCATTAACGTAATGTAACCTAACCGAACACAACCTAACATCTCGGCGGTAATGTTTGACAACATTCCTGGCGAGCTATCCTCTACGTGGGACATTCATATGCATCAATAACGTAATATAACCTAACCTAACCCAACCTGATATCTCGGCGGTAATATTTGAAGACATTCTTGGCGAGTTCGAATCTATGTCTCCGTGGGACCTTTATATACATCAATAACATAATATAACCTAACCTAACCCAACCTGACATCTCGGCATTAAAATTTGACAACGTTCCTGGCGAGTTGGCCTCTACTTGAACGTGGGACCATTATATACATCAGTATCCTAATATAACCTAACCTAACCCAACCTAATCTCTCGGGGTACCGTTTAACAACATTCCTTGCTTGTCGGCCCCTACTTCTCAGTGGGAACACTGTATACGTCTATGAAGTAATGTAACCTAATCTAACCCAACCTGACATCTCGGCGGTAATATTTGACAACATTCCTTGCGAGTTGTCCTCTACGTCTATGTGGGACCTTTATATACATCAATAACGTAATATAACCTAACCTAACCCAACCTGACATGTAGGCGGTAATATTTGACAACATTCCTGGCGAGTTGGCCAAGACGTCTGCGTGGGTCCTTCATATACATCATTAACGTAATATAATCTAACCTAACCCAACCTAACATCTCGGCGGTAATATTTGATAACATGCCTGGCGAGTTATCCTCTGCGTGGGACATTCATATGCATCAATAACGTATTGTAATCTAACCTAACCCAACCTGACAACTCGGCGGTAATATTTGACAACATTCCTGGCGAGTTGGCCCCGACGTCTGTGTGGGTCCTTCGTATACATCATTAACGTAATGTAACCTAACCTAACCCAACCTAACATCTCGGCGGTAATATTTGACAACATTCCTGGCGAGCTATCCTCTACGTGGGACATTCATATGCATCAATAACGTAATATAACCTAACCTAACCCAACCTGACATCTCGGCGGTACTATTTGAAGACATTCTTGGCGAGTTCGAATCTACGTCTCCGTGGGACCTTTATATACATCAATAACCTAATATAACCTAACCTAACCCAACCTGATATCTCGTCATTAAAATTTGACAACGTTCCTGGCGAGTTGGCCTCTACTTGACCGTGGGACCTTTGTATACATCACTATCCTAATATAACCTAACCTAACCCAACCTAATCTCTCGGGGTACCGTTTAACAACATTCCTTGCTTGTCGGCCCCTACTTCTCAGTGGGAACACTGTATACGTCTATGAAGTAATGTAACCTAACCTAACCCAACCTGACATCTCGGCGGTAATATTTGAAAACATTCCTGGCGAGTTGGCCCCGACGTCTGCGTGGGACCATTATATACATCAATAACGTAATATAACCTAACCTAACCCAACCTAACATCTCGGCGGTAATTTTTGACAACATTCCTGGCGAGCTATCCTCTACGTGGGACATTAATATGCGTCAATAACGTAATATAACCTAATCTAACCCAACCTGACATCTCGGCGGTAATATTTGAAGACATTCTTGGCGAGTTCGACTCTACGTCTCCGTGGGACCTTTATATACATCAATAACGTAATATAACCTAACCTAACCCAACCTGACATCTCGGCGGTAACATTTGACAACATTCCTGGCGAGCTATCCTCTACCTGGGACATTCGTATACATCATTAACGTAATGTAACCTAACCGAACACAACCTAACATCTCGGCGGTTATGTTTGACAACATTCCTGGCGAGCTATCCTCTACGTGGGACATTAATATGCGTCAATAACGTAATATAAACTAACCTAGCCCAACCTGACATCTCGGCGGTAATATTTGAAGACATTCTTGGCGAGTTCGAATCTACGTCTCCGTGGGACCTTTATATACATCAATAACCTAATATAACCTAACCTAACCCAACCTGACATCTCGGCATTAAAATTTGACAACGTTCCTGGCGAGTTGGACTCTACGTGTCCGTGGGACCTTTATATACATCAGTATCCTAATATAACCTAACCTAACCCAACCTAATCCCTCAGGGTACCGTTTAACCGCATTCCTTGCTTGTCGGCCTCTACTTCTCGGTGGGAACACTGTATACGTCTATGAAGTAATGTAACCTAACCTAACCCAACCTGACATCTCGGCGGTAAAATTTGACAACATTCCTGGCGAGTTGGCCTCTACGTCTCCGTGGAACCTTTATATGCATCAATAACGTAATATAACCTAACTTAACCCAACCTATCATCTCGGCGGTAAGATTTGACAACATTCCTGGCGAGCTGGCCTCTACGTCTCCGTGGGACCTTTATGTACGTCAATAACGTAATATAACCTAATCTAAGCCAACATATCGTCTCGGCGGTAATATTTGACAACATTCCTGGCGAGTTGTCCTCTACGTATACGTCGGACCTTCGTATACATCAATAACGTAATGTAACCTAACCTAACCCAACCTGACATCTTGGCATTAAAATTTGACAACGTTCCTGGCGAGTTGGCCTCTACGTGTCCGTGGGACCTTTATATACATCAGTATCCTAATATAACCTAACCTAATCCAACCTAATCTCTCGGGGTAACGTTTAACCACATTCCTTGCTTGTTGGCCCCTACATCTCGGTGGGAACACTGTATCCGTCTGTGAAGTAATATAACCTAACCTAAAACAACCTGACATCTCGGCGGTAAAATTTGACAACATTCCTGGCGATTTGTCCTCTACGTCTATGTGGGACCTTTATATACATCAATAACGTAATATAACCTAACCAAACCCAACCTGACATGTCGGCGGTAATATTTGACAACACTCCTGGCGAGTTGGCCAAGACGTCTTCGTGGGTCCTTCATATACATCATTAACGTAATATAACCTAACCTAATCCAACCTGACATCTCGGCGGTAATATTTGACGACATTCCTGGCGAGTTGGTCTCTACGTCTCCGTGGGACCTTTATATACATCAATAACGTAATATAACCTAACCTAACCCAACCTGACATCTCGGCGGTAATATTTGACAACATTCCTGGCCAGCTATTATCTACGTGGGACATTCATATGCATCAATAACGTAATATAACCTAACCTAACCCAACCTGACATCTCGGCGGTAATATTTGAAGACATTCTTGGCGAGTTCGACTCTACGTCTCCGTGGGACCTTTATATACATCAATAACGCAATATAACCTAACCTAACCCAACCTGACATCACGACGGTAATATTTGACAACATTCCTGGCGAGCTATCCTCTACGTGGGACATTCATATGCATCAATAACGTAATATAACCTAACCTAACCCAACCTGACCTCTCGGCGGTAATATTTGAAGACATTCTTGGCGAGTTCGAATCTACGTCTCCGTGGGACCTTTATATACATCAATAACCTAATATAACCTAACCTAACCCAACCTGACATCTCGGCATTAAAATTTGACAACGTTCCTGGCGAGTTGGGCTCTACGTCTTCGTGGGACCCTTATATACATCAATAACGTAATATAACCTTACCTAACCCAACCTGACATTTCGGCGGTAATATTTGACGACATTCCTGGCGAGTTGGGCTCTACGTCTTCGTGGGACCCTTATATACATCAATAACGTAATATAACCTAACCTAATCCAACCTGACATCTCGGCGGTAATATTTGCCAACATTCCTGGCGAGTTGGCCAAGACGTCTGCGTGGGTCCTTCATATACATCATTAACGTAATATAATCTAACCTAACCCAACCTAACATCTCGCCGGCAATATTTGAAAACTTGCCTGGCGAGTTATCCTCTGCGTGGGACATTCATATGCATCAATAACGTATTGTAATCTAACCTAACCCAACCTGTCAACTCGGCGGTAATATTTGACAACATTCCTGGCGAGTTGGCCCCGACGTCTGTGTGGGTCCTTCGTATACATCATTAACGTAATGTAACCTAACCTAACCCAACCTAACATCTCGGCGGTAATATTTGATAACATTCCTGGCGAGCTATCCTCTACGTGGGACATTCGTATGCATCAATAACGTAATATAACCTAACCTAACCCAACCTGACATCTCGGCGGTAATATTTGAAAACATTCTTGGCGAGTTCGAATCTACGTCTCCGTGGGACCTTTATATACATCAGTAACCTAATATAACCTAACCTAACCCAACCTGACATCTCGGCATTAAAATTTGACAGCGTTCCTGGCGAGTTGGCCTCTACGTGACCGTGGGACCTTTATATACATCAGTATCCTAATATAACCTAACGTAACCCAACCTAATCCCTCGGGGTACCGTTTAACAACATTCCTTGCTTGTCGGCCCCTACTTCTCAGTGGGAACACTGTATACGTCTATGAAGTAATGTAACCTAACCTAACCCAACCTAACATCTCGGCGGTAATATTTGACAACTTGCCTGGCGAGTTATCCTCTACGTGGGACATTCATATACATCATTAACGTAATATAACCTAACCTAATCCAACCTGACATCTCGGCGGTAATATTTGACGACATTCCTGGCGAGTTGGTCTCTACGTCTCCGTGGGACCTTTATATACATCAATAACGTAATATAACCTAACCTAACCCAACCTGACATCTCGGCGGTAATATTTCACAACATTCCTGGCCAGCTATTATCTACGTGGGACATTCATATGCATCAATAACGTAATATAACCTAACCTAACCCAACCTGACATCTCGGCGGTAATATTTGAAGACATTCTTGGCGAGTTCGACTCTACGTCTCCGTGGGACCTTTATATACATCAATAACGCAATATAACCTAACCTAACCCAACCTGACATCACGACGGTAATATTTGACAACATTCCTGGCGAGCTATCCTCTACGTGGGACATTCATATGCATCAATAACGTAATATAACCTAACCTAACCCAACCTGACATCTCGGCGGTAATATTTGAAGACATTCTTGGCGAGTTCGAATCTACGTCTCCGTGGGACCTTTATATACATCAGTAACCTAATATAACCTAACCTAACCCAACCTGACATCTCGGCATTAAAATTTGACAGCGTTCCTGGCGAGTTGGCCTCTACGTGACCGTGGGACCTTTATATACATCAGTATCCTAATATAACCTAACGTAACCCAACCTAATCTCTCGGGGTACCGTTTAACAACATTCCTTGCTTGTCGGCCCCTACTTCTCAGTGGGAACACTGTATACGTCTATGAAGTAATGTAACCTAACCTAACCCAACCTAACATCTCGGCGGTAATATTTGACAACTTGCCTGGCGAGTTATCCTCTACGTGGGACATTCATATGCATTAATAACGTATTATAATCTAACCTAACCCAACCTGACATCTCGGCGGTAATATTTGACAACATTCCTGGCGAGTTGGCCCCGACGTCTGTGTGGGTCCTTCGTATACATCATGAACGTAATGTAACATAACCTAACCCAACCTAACATCTCGGCGGCAATACTTGACAACATTCCTGGCGTGCTATCCTCTACGTGGGTCATTCATATGCATCAATAACGTAATATAACCTAACTTAACCCAACCTATCATCTCGGCGGTAATATTTGAAGACATTCTTGGCCAGTTCGACTCTACGTCTCCATGGGACCTTTATATACATCAATAACGTAATATAACCTAACCTAACCCAACCTGACATCTCAGCGGTAATATTTGACAACATTCCTGGCGAGCTATCCTCTTCGTGGGACATTCATGTGCATCAATAACGTAATATAACCTAACCTAACCCAACCTGACATCTCGGCGGTAATATTTGAAGACATTCTTGGCGAGTTCGAATCTACGTCTCCGTGGGACCTTTATATACATCAATAACCTAATATAACCTAACGTAACCCAACCTGACATCTCGGCATTAAACTTTGACAACGTTCCTGGCGAGTTGGCCTCTACGTGTCCGTGGGACCTTTATATACATCAGTATCCTAATATAACCTAACCTAATCCAACCTAATCTCTCGGGGTAACGTTTAACCACATTCCTTGCTTGTTGGCCCCTACATCTCGGTGGGAACACTGTATCCGTCTGTGAAGTAATATAACCTAACCTAAAACAACCTGACATCTCGGCGGTAAAATTTGACAACATTCCTGGCGAGTTGTCCTCTACGTCTATGTGGGACCTTTATATACATCAATAACGTAATATAACCTAACCAAACCCAACCTGACATGTCGGCGGTAATATTTGACAACACTCCTGGCGAGTTGGCCAAGACGTCTTCGTGGGTCCTTCATATACATCATTAACGTAATATAACCTAACCTAATCCAACCTGACATCTCGGCGGTAATATTTGACGACATTCCTGGCGAGTTGGTCTCTACGTCTCCGTGGGACCTTTATATACATCAATAACGTAATATAACCTAACCTAACCCAACCTGACATCTCGGCGGTAATATTTGACAACATTCCTGGCCAGCTATTATCTACGTGGGACATTCATATGCATCAATAACGTAATATAACCTAACCTAACCCAACCTGACATCTCGGCGGTAATATTTGAAGACATTCTTGGCGAGTTCGACTCTACGTCTCCGTGGGACCTTTATATACATCAATAACGCAATATAACCTAACCTAACCCAACCTGACATCACGACGGTAATATTTGACAACATTCCTGGCGAGCTATCCTCTACGTGGGACATTCATATGCATCAATAACGTAATATAACCTAACCTAACCCAACCTGACCTCTCGGCGGTAATATTTGAAGACATTCTTGGCGAGTTCGAATCTACGTCTCCGTGGGACCTTTATATACATCAATAACCTAATATAACCTAACCTAACCCAACCTGACATCTCGGCATTAAAATTTGACAACGTTCCTAGCGAGTTGGGCCCTACGTCTTCGTGGGACCCTTATATACATCAATAACGTAATATAACCTTACCTAACCCAACCTGACATTTCGGCGGTAATATTTGACGACATTCCTGGCGAGTTGGGCTCTACGTCTTCGTGGGACCCTTATATACATCAATAACCTAATATAACCTAACGTAATCCAACCTGACATCTCGGCGGTAATATTTGACAACATTCCTTGCGAGTTGTCCTCTACGTCTATGTGGGACCTTTATATACATCAATAACGTAATATAACCTAACCTAACCCAACCTGACATGTAGGCGGTAATATTTGACAACATTCCTGGCGAGTTGGCCAAGACGTCTGCGTGGGTCCTTCATATACATCATTAACGTAATATAATCTAACCTAACCCAACCTAACATCTCGCCGGCAATATTTGAAAACTTGCCTGGCGAGTTATCCTCTGCGTGGGACATTCATATGCATCAATAACGTATTGTAATCTAACCTAACCCAACCTGACAACTCGGCGGTAATATTTGACAACATTCCTGGCGAGTTGGCCCCGACGTCTGTGTGGGTCCTTCGTATACATCATTAACGTAATGTAACCTAACCTAACCCAACCTAACATCTCGGCGGTAATATTTGACAACATTCCTGGCGAGCTATCCTCTACGTGGGACATTCATATG
Source organism: Xylocopa violacea (assembly GCA_963969225.1). Lineage (NCBI taxonomy): Eukaryota > Metazoa > Arthropoda > Insecta > Hymenoptera > Apidae > Xylocopa > Xylocopa violacea. The sequence goes on along the minus strand of CAXAJV010000431.1, from coordinate 172,113 downwards.
CATCAATAACGTAATATAACCTAACCTAACCCAACCTGACATCTCGGCGGTACTATTTGAAGACATTCTTGGCGAGTTCGAATCTACGTTTCCGTGGGACATTTATATACATCAATAACCTAATATAACCTAACCTAACCCAACCTGATATCTCGTCATTAAAATTTGACAACGTTCCTGGCGAGTTGGCCTCTACTTGACCGTGGGACCTTTATATACATCAGTATCCTAATATAACCTAACCTAACCCAACCTAATCTCTCGGGGTACCGTTTAACAACATTCCTTGCTTGTCGGCCCCTACTTCTCAGTGGGAACACTGTATACGTCTATGAAGTAATGTAACCTAACCTAACCCAACCTGACATCTCGGCGGTAATATTTGACAACATTCCTGGCGAGTTGGCCAAGACGTCTTCGTGGGTCCTTCATATACATCATTAACGTAATATAACCTAACCTAACCCAACCTGACATCTCGGCGGTAATATTTGACGACATTCCTGGCGAGTTGGTCTCTACGTCTCCGTGGGACCTTTATATACATCAATAACGTAATATAACCTAACCTAACCCAACCTGACATCACGGTGGTAATATTTGAAGACATTCTTGGCGAGTTCGAATCTACGTCTCCGTGGGACCTTTATATACATCAATAACCTAATATAACCTAACCTAACCCAACCTGACATCTCGGCATTAAAATTTGACAACGTTCCTGGCGAGTTGGCATCTACGTGTCCGTGGGACCTTTATATACATCAGTATCCTAATATAACCTAACCTAACCCAACCTGACATCTCGGCGGTAATATTTGAAGACATTCTTGGCGAGTTCGAATCTACGTCTCCGTGGGACCTTTATATACATCAATAACCTAATATAACCTAACGTAATCCAACCTGACATCTCGGCGGTAATATTTGACAACATTCCTTGCGAGTTGTCCTCTACGTCTATGTGGGACCTTTATATACATCAATAACGTAATATAACCTAACCTAACCCAACCTGACATGTAGGCGGTAATATTTGACAACATTCCTGGCGAGTTGGCCAAGACGTCTGCGTGGGTCCTTCATATACATCATTAACGTAATATAATCTAACCTAACCCAACCTAACATCTCGCCGGCAATATTTGAAAACTTGCCTGGCGAGTTATCCTCTGCGTGGGACATTCATATGCATCAATAACGTATTGTAATCTAACCTAACCCAACCTGACAACTCGGCGGTAATATTTGACAACATTCCTGGCGAGTTGGTCCCGACGTCTGTGTGGGTCCTTCGTATACATCATTAACGTAATGTAACCTAACCTAACCCAACCTAACATCTCGGCGGTAATATTTGACAACATTCCTGGCGAGCTATCCTCTACGTGGGACATTCATATGCATCAATAACGTAATATAACCTAACCTAACCCAACCTGACATCTCGGCGGTACTATTTGAAGACATTCTTGGCGAGTTCGAATCTACGTCTCCGTGGGACCTTTATATACATCAATAACCTAATATAACCTAACCTAACCCAACCTGATATCTCGTCATTAAAATTTGACAACGTTCCTGGCGAGTTGGCCTCTACTTGACCGTGGGACCTTTATATACATCAGTATCCTAATATAACCTAACCTAACCCAACCTAATCTCTCGGGGTACCGTTTAACAACATTCCTTGCTTGTCGGCCCCTACTTCTCAGTGGGAACACTGTATACGTCTATGAAGTAATGTAACCTAACCTAACCCAACCTGACATCTCGGCGGTAATATTTGAAAACATTCCTGGCGAGTTGGCCCCGACGTCTGCGTGGGTCCTTCGTATACATCACTAACGTAATATAACCTAACCTAACCCAACCTAACATCTCGGCGGTAATTTTTGACAACATTCCTGGCGAGCTATCCTCTACGTGGGACATTAATATGCGTCAATAACGTAATATAACCTAATCTAACCCAACCTGACACCTCGGCGGTAATATTTGAAGACATTCTTGGCGAGTTCGACTCTACGTCTCCGTGGGACCTTTATATACATCAATAACGTAATATAACCTAACCTAACCCAACCTGACATCTCGGCGGTAACATTTGACAACATTCCTGGCGAGCTATCCTCTACCTGGGACATTCGTATACATCATTAACGTAATGTAACCTAACCGAACACAACCTAACATCTCGGCGGTTATGTTTGACAACATTCCTGGCGAGCTATCCTCTACGCGGGACATTAATATGCGTCAATAACGTAATATAAACTAACCTAGCCCAACCTGACATCTCGGCGGTAATATTTGAAGACATTCTTGGCGAGTTCGAATCTACGTCTCCGTGGGACCTTTATATACATCAATAACCTAATATAACCTAACCTAACCCAACCTGACATCTCGGCATTAAAATTTGACAACGTTCCTGGCGAGTTGGGCTCTACGTCTTCGTGGGACCCTTATATACATCAATAACGTAATATAACCTTACCTAACCCAACCTGACATTTCGGCGGTAATATTTGACGACATTCCTGGCGAGTTGGGCTCTACGTCTTCGTGGGACCCTTATATACATCAATAACGTAATATACCCTAACCTAACCCAACCTGACATGTAGGCGGTAATATTTGACAACATTCCTGGCGAGTTGGCCAAGACGTCTGCGTGGGTCCTTCATATACATCATTAACGTAATATAATCTAACCTAACCCAACCTAACATCTCGCCGGCAATATTTGAAAACTTGCCTGGCGAGTTATCCTCTGCGTGGGACATTCATATGCATCAATAACGTATTGTAATCTAACCTAACCCAACCTGACAACTCGGCGGTAATATTTGACAACATTCTTGGCGAGTTCGAATCTACGTCTCCGTGGGACCTTTATATACATCAGTAACCTAATATAACCTAGCCTAACCCAACCTGACATCTCGGCATTAAAATTTGACAGCGTTCCTGGCGAGTTGGCCTCTACGTGACCGTGGGACCTTTATATACATCAGTATCCTAATATAACCTAACGTAACCCAACCTAATCTCTCGGGGTACCGTTTAACAACATTCCTTGCTTGTCGGCCCCTACTTCTCAGTGGGAACACTGTATACGTCTATGAAGTAATGTAACCTAACCTAACCCAACCTAACACCTCGGCGGTAATATTTGACAACTTGCCTGGCGAGTTATCCTCTACGTGGGACATTCATATGCATCAATAACGTAATATAGCCTAACCTAACCCAACCTGACATCTCGGCGGTAATATTTGACGACATTCCTGGCGAGTTCGACTCTACGTCTCCGTGGGACCTTTATATACATCAATTACGTAATATAACCTTACCTAACCCAACCTGACATTTCGGCGGTAATATTTGACGACATTCCTGGCGAGTTGGGCTCTACGTCTTCGTGGGACCCTTATATACATCAATAACGTAATATAACCTAACCTAACCCAACCTGACATTTCGGCGGTAATATTTGACGACATTCCTGGCGAGTTGGGCTCTACGTCTTCGTGGGACCCTTATATACATCAATAACGTAGTATAACCTAACCTAATCCAACCTGACACCTCGACGGTAATATTTGACAACATTCCTGGCGAGTTATCCTCTGCGTGGGACATTCATATGCATCAATAACGTATTGTAATCTAACCTAACCCAACCTGACAACTCGGCGGTAATATTTGACAACATTCTTGGCGAGTTCGAATCTACGTCTCCGTGGGACCTTTATATACATCAGTAACCTAATATAACCTAGCCTAACCCAACCTGACATCTCGGCATTAAAATTTGACAGCGTTCCTGGCGAGTTGGCCTCTACGTGACCGTGGGACCTTTATATACATCAGTATCCTAATATAACCTAACGTAACCCAACCTAATCTCTCGGGGTACCGTTTAACAACATTCCTTGCTTGTCGGCCCCTACTTCTCAGTGGGAACACTGTATACGTCTATGAAGTAATGTAACCTAACCTAACCCAACCTAACACCTCGGCGGTAATATTTGACAACTTGCCTGGCGAGTTATCCTCTACGTGGGACATTCATATGCATTAATAACGTATTATAATCTAACCTAACCCAACCTGACATCTCGGCGGTAATATTTGACAACATTCCTGGCGAGTTGGCCCCGACGTCTGTGTGGGTCCTTCGTATACATCATGAACGTAATGTAACATAACCTAACCCAACCTAACATCTCGGCGGCAATATTTGACAACATTCCTGGCGTGCTATCCTCTACGTGGGTCATTCATATGCATCAATAACGTAATATAACCTAACTTAACCCAACCTATCATCTCGGCGGTAAGATTTGACAACATTCCTGGCGAGCTGGCCTCTACGTCTCCGTGGGACCTTTATGTACGTCAATAACGTAATATAACCTAATCTAAGCCAACATATCGTCTTGGCGGTAATATTTGACAACATTCCTGGCGAGTTGTCCTCTACGTATACGTCGGACCTTCGTATACATCAATAACGTAATGTAACCTAACCTAACCCAACCTGACATCTCGGCATTAAAATTTGACAACGTTCCTGGCGAGTAGGCCTCTACGTGTCCGTGGGACCTTTATATACATCAGTATCCTAATATAACCTAACCTAATCCAACCTAATCTCTCGGGGTAACGTTTAACCACATTCCTTGCTTGTCGGCCCCTACATCTCGGTGGGAACACTGTATCCGTCTGTGAAGTAATATAACCTAACCTAAAACAACCTGACGTCTCGGCGGTAAAATTTGACAACATTCCTGGCGAGTTGTCCTCTACGTCTGTGTGGGACCTTTATATACATCAATAACGTAATATAACTTAACCTAACCCAACCTGACATGTCGGCGGTAATATTTGACAACATTCCTGGCGAGTTGGCCAAGACGTCTGCGTGGGTCCTTCATATACATCATTAACGTAATATAATCTAACCTAACCCAACCTAACATCTCGGCGGTAATATTTGCCAACTGGCCTGGCGAGTTATCCTCTACGTGGGACATTCATATGCATCAATAACGTATTGTAATCTAACCTTACCCAACCCGACATCTCGGCGGTAATATTTGACAACATTCCTGGCGAGTTGGCCCCGACGTCTGTGTGGGTCCTTCGTATACATCATGAACGTAATGTAACATAACCTAACCCAACCTAACATTTCGGCGGTAATATCTGACAACATTCCTGGCGTGCTATCCTCTACGTGGGACAATCATATGCATCAATAACGTAATATAACCTAACCTAACCCAACCTGACATCTCAGCGGTAATATTTGAAGACATTCTTGGCGAGTTCGACTCTACGTCTCCGTGGGACCTTTATATACATCAATAACGTAATATAACCTAACCTAACCCAACCTGACATCTCAGCGGTAATATTTGACAACATTCCTGGCGAGCTATCCTCTACGTGGGACATTCATATGCTTCAATAACGTAACATAATCTAACCTAACCCAACCCGACATCTCGGCGGCAATATTTGAAAACTTGCCTGGCGAGTTATCCTCTGCGTGGGACATTCATATGCATCAATAACGTATTGTAATCTAACCTTGTAAACAACCCAACTTGTCAACTCGGCGGTAATATTTGACAACATTCCTGGCGAGTTGGCCCCGACGTCTGTGTGGGTCCTTCGTATACATCATTAACGTAATGTAACCTAACCTAACCCAACCTAACATCTCGGCGGTAATTTTTGACAACATTCCTGGCGCGCTATCCTCTACGTGGGACATTAATATGCGTCAATAACGTAATATAACCTAACCTAACCCAACCTGACATTTCGGCGGTAATATTTGAAGACATTCTTGGCGAGTTCGATCTACGTCTCCGACGGACTTTTATATACATCAATAACGTAATATAACTTAACCTAACCCAACCTGACATGTCGGCGGTAATATTTGACAACATTCCTGGCGAGTTGGCCAAGACGTCTGCGTGGGTCCTTCATATACATCATTAACGTAATATAATCTAACCTAACCCAACCTAACATCTCGGCGGTAATATTTGCCAACTGGCCTGGCGAGTTATCCTCTACGTGGGACATTCATATGCATCAATAACGTATTATAATCTAACCTTACCCAACCCGACATCTCGGCGGTAATATTTGACAACATTCCTGGCGAGTTGGCCCCGACGTCTGTGTGGGTCCTTCGTATACATCATGAACGTAATGTAACATAACCTAACCCAACCTAACATTTCGGCGGTAATATCTGACAACATTCCTGGCGTGCTATCCTCTACGTGGGACAATCATATGCATCAATAACGTAATATAACCTAACCTAACCCAACCTGACATCTCAGCGGTAATATTTGAAGACATTCTTGGCTAGTTCGACTCTACGTCTCCGTGGGACCTTTATATACATCAATAACGTAATATAACCTAACCTAACCCAACCTGACATCTCAGCGGTAATATTTGACAACATTCCTGGCGAGCTATCCTCTACGTGGGACATTCATATGCATCAATAACGTAACATGATCTAACCTAACCCAACCCGACATCTCGGCGGCAATATTTGAAAACTTGCCTGGCGAGTTATCCTCTGCGTGGGACATTCATATGCATCAATAACGTATTGTAATCTAACCTAACCCAACTCGTCAACTCGGCGGTAATATTTGACAACATTCCTGGCGAGTTGGCCCCGACGTCTGTGTGGGTCCTTCGTATACATCATTAACGTAATGTAACCTAACCTAACCCAACCTAACATCTCGGCGGTAATATTTGACAACATTCCTGGCGAGCTATACTCTACGTGGGACATTCATATGCATCAATAACGTAATATAACCTAACCTAACCCAACCTGACATCTCGGCGGCAATATTTGACAACATTCCTGGCGAGCTATCCTTTACGTGGGACATTCATATGCATCAATAACGTAATATAACCTAACCTAACCCAACCTGACATTTCGGCGGTAATATTTGAAGACATTCTTGGCGAGTTCGATCTACGTCTCCGACGGACTTTTATATACATCAATAACGTAATATAACCTAACCTAACCCAACCTGACATCTCGGCGGTAATATTTGACAACATTCCTGTCGAGTTGGCCCCGACGTCTGCGTGGGTCCTTCGTATACATCACTAACGTAATATAACCTAACCTAACCCAACCTAACATCTCGGCGGTAACATTAGACAACATTCCTGGCGAGCTATCCTCTACGTGGGACATTCGTATACATCATTAACTTAATGTAACCTAACCTAACCCAACCTAACATCTCGGCGGTAATTTTTGACAACATTCCTGTCGAGCTATCCTCTACCTGGGACATTCGTATACATCATTAACGTAATGTAACCTAACCTAACCCAACCTAACATCTCGGCGGTAATTTTTGACAACATTCCAGGCGAGCTATCCTCTACGTGGGACATTCATATGCATCAATAACGTAATATAGCCTAACCTAACCCAACCTGACATCTCGGCGGTAATATTTGACGACATTCCTGGCGAGTTCGACTCTACGTCTCCGTGGGACCTTTATATACATCAATTACGTAATATAACCTTACCTAACCCAACCTGACATTTCGGCGGTAATATTTGACGACATTCCTGGCGAGTTGGGCTCTACGTCTCCGTGGGACCCTTATATACATCAATAACGTAATATAACCTAACCTAACCCAACCTGACATCTCGGCGGTAATATTTGACGACATTCCTGGCGAGTTGGTCTCTAGGTCTCCGTGGGACGTTTATATACATCAATAACGTAGTATAACCTAACCTAATCCAACCTGACATCTCGGCGGTAATATTTGACAACATTCCTGGCGAGCTGGCCCCTACGTCTCCGTGGGACCTTTATGTACATCAATAACCTAATATAACCTAACCTAACCCAACCTAATCTCTCGGGGTAACGTTTGACCACATTCCTTGCTTGTCGGCCCCTACATCTCGGTGGGAACACTGTATACGTCTGTGAAGTAATATAACCTCACCTAAGATAACCTGACATCTCGGCGGTAAAATTTGACAACATTCCTGGCGAGTTGTCCTCTACGTCTATGTGGGACCTTTATATACATCAATAACGTAATATAACCTAACCTAACCCAACCTGACATGTAGGCGGTAATATTTGACAACATTCCTGGCGAGTTGGCCAAGACGTCTGCGTGGGTCCTTCATATACATCATTAACGTAATATAATCTAACCTAACCCAACCTAACATCTCGGCGGTAATATTTGACAACTTGCCTGGCGAGTTATCCTCTACGTGGGACATTCATATGCATCAATAACGTATTATAATCTAACCTAACCCAACCTGACATCTCGGCGGTAATATTTGACAACATTTCTGGCGAGTTGGCCCCGCCGTCTGTGTGGGTCCTTCGTATACATCATGAACGCAATGTAACATAACCTAACCCAAACTAACATATCGGCGGTAATATATGACAACATTCCTGGCGTGCTATCCTCTACGTGGGACATTCATATGCATCAATAACGTAATATAACCTAACCTAACCCAACCTGACATCTCGGCGGTAATATTTGAAGACATTCTTGGCGAGTTCGACTCTACGTCTCCGTGGGACCTTTATATACATCAATTACGTAATATACCCTTACCTAACCCAACCTGACATTTCGGCGGTAATATTTGACGACATTCCTGGCGAGCTATCCTCTACGTGGGACATTCATATGCATCAATAACGTAATATAACCTAACCTAACCCAACCTAACATCTCGGCGGTAATATTTGACAACATTCCTGGCGAGCTATCCTCTACGTGGGACATTCATATGCATCAATAACGTAATATAGCCTAACCTAACCCAACCTGACATCTCGGCGGTAATATTTGACGACATTCCTGGCGAGATCGACTCTACGTCTCCGTGGGACCTTTATATACATCAATTACGTAATATAACCTTACCTAACCCAACCTGACATTTCGGCGGTAATATTTGACGACATTCCTGGCGAGTTGGGCTCTACGTCTCCGTGGGACCCTTATATACATCAATAAAGTAATATAACCTAACCTAACCCAACCTGACATCTCGGCGGTAATATTTGACGACATTCCTGGCGAGTTGGTCTCTATGTCTCCGTGGGACCTTTATATACATCAATAACGTAGTATACCCTAACCTAATCCAACCTGACATCTCGGCGGTAATATTTGACAACATTCCTGGCGAGCTGGCCCCTACGTCTCCGTGGGACCTTTATGTACATCAATAACATAATATAACTTAACCTAACCCAACTTGATATCTCGGCGGGAATATTTGACAAAATTCCTGGCGAGTTGGCATCTACGTGTCCGTGGGACCTTTATATACATCAGTATCCTAATATAACCTAACCTAACCCAACCTGACATCTCGGCGGTAATATTTGATAACATTCCTGGCGAGCTATCCTCTACGTGGGACATTCATATGCATCAATAACGTAATATAGCCTAACCTAACCCAACCTGACATCTCGGTAGTAATATTTGACGACATTCCTGGCGAGTTCGACTCTACGTCTCCGTGGGACCTTTATATACATCAATTACGTAATATAACCTTACCTAACCTCTACGTGGTATCCTACGAGCTATCCTCTACGTGGGACATTCATATGCACCAATAACGTAATATAACCTAACCTAACCCAACCTGACATTTCGGCGGTAATATTTGACGACATTCCTGGCGAGTTGGGCTCTACGTCTTCGTGGGACCCTTATATACATCAATAACGTAGTATAACCTAACCTAATCCAACCTGACATCTCGACGGTAATATTTGACAACATTCCTGGCGAGCTATCCTCTTCGTGGGACATTCATATGCATCAATAACGTAATATAACCTAACCTAACCCAACCTGACATCTCGGCGGTAATATTTGACAACATTCTTGGCGAGTTCGAATCTACGTCTCCGTGGGACCTTTATATACATCAGTAACCTAATATAACCTAGCCTAACCCAACCTGACATCTCGGCATTAAAATTTGACAGCGTTCCTGGCGAGTTGGCCTCTACGTGACCGTGGGACCTTTATATACATCAGTATCCTAATATAACCTAACGTAACCCAACCTAATCTCTCGGGGTACCGTTTAACAACATTCCTTGCTTGTCGGCCCCTACTTCTCAGTGGGAACACTGTATACGTCTATGAAGTAATGTAACCTAACCTAACCCAACCTAACACCTCGGCGGTAATATTTGACAACTTGCCTGGCGAGTTATCCTCTACGTGGGACATTCATATGCATTAATAACGTATTATAATCTAACCTAACCCAACCTGACATCTCGGCGGTAATATTTGACAACATTCCTGGCGAGTTGGCCCCGACGTCTGTGTGGGTCCTTCGTATACATCATGAACGTAATGTAACATAACCTAACCCAACCTAACATCTCGGCGTCAATATTTGACAACATTCCTGGCGTGCTATCCTCTACGTGGGTCATTCATATGCATCAATAACGTAATATAACCTAACTTAACCCAACCTATCATCTCGGCGGTAAGATTTGACAACATTCCTGGCGAGCTGGCCTCTACGTCTCCGTGGGACCTTTATGTACGTCAATAACGTAATATAACCTAATCTAAGCCAACATATCGTCTTGGCGGTAATATTTGACAACATTCCTGGCGAGTTGTCCTCTACGTATACGTCGGACCTTCGTATACATCAATAACGTAATGTAACCTAACCTAACCCAACCTGACATCTCGGCATTAAAATTTGACAACGTTCCTGGCGAGTAGGCCTCTACGTGTCCGTGGGACCTTTATATACATCAGTATCCTAATATAACCTAACCTAATCCAACCTAATCTCTCGGGGTAACGTTTAACCACATTCCTTGCTTGTCGGCCCCTACATCTCGGTGGGAACACTGTATCCGTCTGTGAAGTAATATAACCTAACCTAAAACAACCTGACGTCTCGGCGGTAAAATTTGACAACATTCCTGGCGAGTTGTCCTCTACGTCTGTGTGGGACCTTTATATACATCAATAACGTAATATAACTTAACCTAACCCAACCTGACATGTCGGCGGTAATATTTGACAACATTCCTGGCGAGTTGGCCAAGACGTCTGCGTGGGTCCTTCATATACATCATTAACGTAATATAATCTAACCTAACCCAACCTAACATCTCGGCGGTAATATTTGCCAACTGGCCTGGCGAGTTATCCTCTACGTGGGACATTCATATGCATCAATAACGTATTGTAATCTAACCTTACCCAACCCGACATCTCGGCGGTAATATTTGACAACATTCCTGGCGAGTTGGCCCCGACGTCTGTGTGGGTCCTTCGTATACATCATGAACGTAATGTAACATAACCTAACCCAACCTAACATTTCGGCGGTAATATCTGACAACATTCCTGGCGTGCTATCCTCTACGTGGGACAATCATATGCATCAATAACGTAATATAACCTAACCTAACCCAACCTGACATCTCAGCGGTAATATTTGAAGACATTCTTGGCGAGTTCGACTCTACGTCTCCGTGGGACCTTTATATACATCAATAACGTAATATAACCTAACCTAACCCAACCTGACATCTCAGCGGTAATATTTGACAACATTCCTGGCGAGCTATCCTCTACGTGGGACATTCATATGCTTCAATAACGTAACATAATCTAACCTAACCCAACCCGACATCTCGGCGGCAATATTTGAAAACTTGCCTGGCGAGTTATCCTCTGCGTGGGACATTCATATGCATCAATAACGTATTGTAATCTAACCTTGTAAACAACCCAACTTGTCAACTCGGCGGTAATATTTGACAACATTCCTGGCGAGTTGGCCCCGACGTCTGTGTGGGTCCTTCGTATACATCATTAACGTAATGTAACCTAACCTAACCCAACCTAACATCTCGGCGGTAATTTTTGACAACATTCCTGGCGCGCTATCCTCTACGTGGGACATTAATATGCGTCAATAACGTAATATAACCTAACCTAACCCAACCTGACATTTCGGCGGTAATATTTGAAGACATTCTTGGCGAGTTCGATCTACGTCTCCGACGGACTTTTATATACATCAATAACGTAATATAACTTAACCTAACCCAACCTGACATGTCGGCGGTAATATTTGACAACATTCCTGGCGAGTTGGCCAAGACGTCTGCGTGGGTCCTTCATATACATCATTAACGTAATATAATCTAACCTAACCCAACCTAACATCTCGGCGGTAATATTTGCCAACTGGCCTGGCGAGTTATCCTCTACGTGGGACATTCATATGCATCAATAACGTATTATAATCTAACCTTACCCAACCCGACATCTCGGCGGTAATATTTGACAACATTCCTGGCGAGTTGGCCCCGACGTCTGTGTGGGTCCTTCGTATACATCATGAACGTAATGTAACATAACCTAACCCAACCTAACATTTCGGCGGTAATATCTGACAACATTCCTGGCGTGCTATCCTCTACGTGGGACAATCATATGCATCAATAACGTAATATAACCTAACCTAACCCAACCTGACATCTCAGCGGTAATATTTGAAGACATTCTTGGCTAGTTCGACTCTACGTCTCCGTGGGACCTTTATATACATCAATAACGTAATATAACCTAACCTAACCCAACCTGACATCTCAGCGGTAATATTTGACAACATTCCTGGCGAGCTATCCTCTACGTGGGACATTCATATGCATCAATAACGTAACATGATCTAACCTAACCCAACCCGACATCTCGGCGGCAATATTTGAAAACTTGCCTGGCGAGTTATCCTCTGCGTGGGACATTCATATGCATCAATAACGTATTGTAATCTAACCTAACCCAACTCGTCAACTCGGCGGTAATATTTGACAACATTCCTGGCGAGTTGGCCCCGACGTCTGTGTGGGTCCTTCGTATACATCATTAACGTAATGTAACCTAACCTAACCCAACCTAACATCTCGGCGGTAATATTTGACAACATTCCTGGCGAGCTATACTCTACGTGGGACATTCATATGCATCAATAACGTAATATAACCTAACCTAACCCAACCTGACATCTCGGCGGCAATATTTGACAACATTCCTGGCGAGCTATCCTTTACGTGGGACATTCATATGCATCAATAACGTAATATAACCTAACCTAACCCAACCTGACATTTCGGCGGTAATATTTGAAGACATTCTTGGCGAGTTCGATCTACGTCTCCGACGGACTTTTATATACATCAATAACGTAATATAACCTAACCTAACCCAACCTGACATCTCGGCGGTAATATTTGACAACATTCCTGTCGAGTTGGCCCCGACGTCTGCGTGGGTCCTTCGTATACATCACTAACGTAATATAACCTAACCTAACCCAACCTAACATCTCGGCGGTAACATTAGACAACATTCCTGGCGAGCTATCCTCTACGTGGGACATTCGTATACATCATTAACTTAATGTAACCTAACCTAACCCAACCTAACATCTCGGCGGTAATTTTTGACAACATTCCTGTCGAGCTATCCTCTACCTGGGACATTCGTATACATCATTAACGTAATGTAACCTAACCTAACCCAACCTAACATCTCGGCGGTAATTTTTGACAACATTCCAGGCGAGCTATCCTCTACGTGGGACATTCATATGCATCAATAACGTAATATAGCCTAACCTAACCCAACCTGACATCTCGGCGGTAATATTTGACGACATTCCTGGCGAGTTCGACTCTACGTCTCCGTGGGACCTTTATATACATCAATTACGTAATATAACCTTACCTAACCCAACCTGACATTTCGGCGGTAATATTTGACGACATTCCTGGCGAGTTGGGCTCTACGTCTCCGTGGGACCCTTATATACATCAATAACGTAATATAACCTAACCTAACCCAACCTGACATCTCGGCGGTAATATTTGACGACATTCCTGGCGAGTTGGTCTCTAGGTCTCCGTGGGACGTTTATATACATCAATAACGTAGTATAACCTAACCTAATCCAACCTGACATCTCGGCGGTAATATTTGACAACATTCCTGGCGAGCTGGCCCCTACGTCTCCGTGGGACCTTTATGTACATCAATAACCTAATATAACCTAACCTAACCCAACCTAATCTCTCGGGGTAACGTTTGACCACATTCCTTGCTTGTCGGCCCCTACATCTCGGTGGGAACACTGTATACGTCTGTGAAGTAATATAACCTCACCTAAGATAACCTGACATCTCGGCGGTAAAATTTGACAACATTCCTGGCGAGTTGTCCTCTACGTCTATGTGGGACCTTTATATACATCAATAACGTAATATAACCTAACCTAACCCAACCTGACATGTAGGCGGTAATATTTGACAACATTCCTGGCGAGTTGGCCAAGACGTCTGCGTGGGTCCTTCATATACATCATTAACGTAATATAATCTAACCTAACCCAACCTAACATCTCGGCGGTAATATTTGACAACTTGCCTGGCGAGTTATCCTCTACGTGGGACATTCATATGCATCAATAACGTATTATAATCTAACCTAACCCAACCTGACATCTCGGCGGTAATATTTGACAACATTTCTGGCGAGTTGGCCCCGCCGTCTGTGTGGGTCCTTCGTATACATCATGAACGCAATGTAACATAACCTAACCCAAACTAACATATCGGCGGTAATATATGACAACATTCCTGGCGTGCTATCCTCTACGTGGGACATTCATATGCATCAATAACGTAATATAACCTAACCTAACCCAACCTGACATCTCGGCGGTAATATTTGAAGACATTCTTGGCGAGTTCGACTCTACGTCTCCGTGGGACCTTTATATACATCAATTACGTAATATACCCTTACCTAACCCAACCTGACATTTCGGCGGTAATATTTGACGACATTCCTGGCGAGCTATCCTCTACGTGGGACATTCATATGCATCAATAACGTAATATAACCTAACCTAACCCAACCTAACATCTCGGCGGTAATATTTGACAACATTCCTGGCGAGCTATCCTCTACGTGGGACATTCATATGCATCAATAACGTAATATAGCCTAACCTAACCCAACCTGACATCTCGGCGGTAATATTTGACGACATTCCTGGCGAGATCGACTCTACGTCTCCGTGGGACCTTTATATACATCAATTACGTAATATAACCTTACCTAACCCAACCTGACATTTCGGCGGTAATATTTGACGACATTCCTGGCGAGTTGGGCTCTACGTCTCCGTGGGACCCTTATATACATCAATAAAGTAATATAACCTAACCTAACCCAACCTGACATCTCGGCGGTAATATTTGACGACATTCCTGGCGAGTTGGTCTCTATGTCTCCGTGGGACCTTTATATACATCAATAACGTAGTATACCCTAACCTAATCCAACCTGACATCTCGGCGGTAATATTTGACAACATTCCTGGCGAGCTGGCCCCTACGTCTCCGTGGGACCTTTATGTACATCAATAACATAATATAACTTAACCTAACCCAACTTGATATCTCGGCGGGAATATTTGACAAAATTCCTGGCGAGTTGGCATCTACGTGTCCGTGGGACCTTTATATACATCAGTATCCTAATATAACCTAACCTAACCCAACCTGACATCTCGGCGGTAATATTTGATAACATTCCTGGCGAGCTATCCTCTACGTGGGACATTCATATGCATCAATAACGTAATATAGCCTAACCTAACCCAACCTGACATCTCGGTAGTAATATTTGACGACATTCCTGGCGAGTTCGACTCTACGTCTCCGTGGGACCTTTATATACATCAATTACGTAATATAACCTTACCTAACCTCTACGTGGTATCCTACGAGCTATCCTCTACGTGGGTCATTCATATGCACCAATAACGTAATATAACCTAACCTAACCCAACCTGACATTTCGGCGGTAATATTTGACGACATTCCTGGCGAGTTGGGCTCTACGTCTTCGTGGGACCCTTATATACATCAATAACGTAGTATAACCTAACCTAATCCAACCTGACATCTCGACGGTAATATTTGACAACATTCCTGGCGAGCTATCCTCTTCGTGGGACATTCATATGCATCAATAACGTAATATAACCTAACCTAACCCAACCTGACATCTCGGCGGTAATATTTGAAGACATTCTTGGCGAGTTCGAATCTACGTCTCCGTGCGACCTTTATATACATCAGTATCCTAATATAACCTAACCTAACCCAACCTGACATCTCGGCATTAAAATTTGACAACGTTCCTGGCGAGTTGGACTCTACGTGTCCGTGGGACCTTTATATACATCAATATCCTAATATAACCTAACCTAACCCAACCTAATCCCTCAGGGTACCGTTTAACTGCATTCCTTGCTTGTCGGCCTCTACTTCTCGGTGGGAACACTGTATACGTCTATGAAGTAATGTAACCTAACCTAACCCAACCTGACATCTCGGCGGTAAAATTTGACAACATTCCTGGCGAGTTGGCCTCTACGTCTCCGTGGAACCTTTATATGCATCAATAACGTAATATAACCTAATCTAAACCAACATATCGTCTCGGCGGTAATATTTGACAACATTCCTGGCGAGTTGTCCTCTACGTATACATCGGACCTTCGTATACATCAATAACGTAATGTAACCTAACCTAACCCAACCTGACATCTCGGCATTAAAATTTGACAACGTTCCTGGCGAGTTGGCCTCTACGTGTCCGTGAGACCTTTATATACATCAGTATCCTAATATAACCTAACCTAATCCAACCTAATCTCTCGGGGTAACGTTTGACCACATTCCTTGCTTGTCGGCCCCTACATCTCGGTGGGAACACTGCATACGTCTGTGAAGTAATATAACCTAACCTAAGACAACCTGACATCTCGGCGGTAAAATTTGACAACATTCCTGGCGAGTTGTCCTCTACGTCTATGTGGGACCTTTATATACATCAATAACGTAATATAACCTAACCTAACCCAACCTGACATGTAGGCGGTAATATTTGACAACATTCCTGGCGAGTTGGCCAAGACGTCTGCGTGGGTCCTTCATATACATCATTAACGTAATATAATCTAACCTAATCCAACCTAACATCTCGGCGGTAATATTTGACAACTTGCCTGGCGAGTTATCCTCTACGTGGGACATTCATATGCATCAATAACGTATTATAATCTAACCTAACCCAACCTGACATCTCGGCGGTAATATTTGACAACATTCCAGGCGAGTTGGCCCCGACGTCTGTGTGGGTCCTTCGTATACATCATGAACGCAATGTAACATAACCTAACCCAACCTAACATCTCGGCGGTAATATTTGACAACATTCCTGGCGTGCTATCCTCTACGTGGGACATTCATATGCATCAATAACGTAATATAACCTAACCTAACCCAACCTGACATCTCGGCGGTAATATTTGAAGACATTCTTGGCGAGTTCGACTCTACGTCTCCGTGGGACCTTTATATACATCAATAACGTAATATAACCTAACCTAACCCAACCTGACATCTCAGCGGTAATATTTGACAACATTCCTGGCGAGCTATCCTCTTCGTGGGACATTCATATGCATCAATAACGTAATATAACCTAACCTAACCCAACCTGACATCTCGGCGGTAATATTTGAAGACATTCTTGGCGAGTTCGAATCTACGTCTCCGTGCGACCTTTATATACATCAGTATCCTAATATAACCTAACCTAACCCAACCTGACATCTCGGCATTAAAATTTGACAACGTTCCTGGCGAGTTGGCCTCTACGTGTCCGTGGGACCTTTATATACATCAGTATCCTAATATAACCTAACCTAATCCAACCTAATCTCTCGGGGTAACGTTTAACCACATTCCTTGCTTGTCGGCCCCTACATCTCGGTGGGAACACTGTATACGTCTGTGAAGTAATATAACCTAACCTAAAACAGCCTGACATCTCGGCGGTAAAATTTGACAACATTCCTGGCGAGTTGTCCTCTACGTCTATGTGGGACCTTTATATACATCAATAACGTAATATAACCTAACCTAACCCAACCTGACATGTCGGCGGTAATATTTGACAACATTCCTGGCGAGTTGGCCAAGACGTCTTCGTGGGTCCTTCATATACATCATTAACGTAATATAACCTAACCTAACCCAACCTGACATCTCGGCGGTAATATTTGACAACATTCCAGGCGAGTTGGCCCCGACGTCTGTGTGGGTCCTTCGTATACATCATGAACGCAATGTAACATAACCTAACCCAACCTAACATCTCGGCGGTAATATTTGACAACATTCCTGGCGAGCTATCCTCTACGTGGGACATTCATATGCATCAATAACGTAATATAACCTAACCTAACCCAACCTGACATCTCGGCGGTAATATTTGAAGACATTCTTGGCGAGTTCGAATCTACGTCTCCGTGGGACCTTTATATACATCAGTAACCTAATATAACCTAGCCTAACCCAACCTGACATCTCGGCATTAAAATTTGACAGCGTTCCTGGCGAGTTGGCCTCTACGTGACCGTGGGACCTTTATATACATCAGTATCCTAATATAACCTAACGTAACCCAACCTAATCTCTCGGGGTACCGTTTAACAACATTCCTTGCTTGTCGGCCCCTACTTCTCAGTGGGAACACTGTATACGTCTATGAAGTAATGTAACCTAACCTAACCCAACCTAACATCTCGGCGGTAATATTTGACAACATGCCTGGCGAGTTATCCTCTACGTGGGACATTCATATGCATTAATAACGTATTATAATCTAACCTAACCCAACCTGACATCTCGGCGGTAATATTTGACAACATTCCTGGCGAGTTGGCCCCGACGTCTGTGTGGGTCCTTCGTATACATCATGAACGTAATGTAACATAACCTAACCCAACCTAACATCTCGGCGGCAATATTTGACAACATTCCTGGCGTGCTACCCTCTACGTGGGTCATTCATATGCATCAATAACGTAATATAACCTAACTTAACCCAACCTATCATCTCGGCGGTAAGATTTGACAACATTCCTGGCGAGCTGGCCTCTACGTCTCCGTGGGACCTTTATGTACGTCAATAACGTAATATAACCTAATCTAAGCCAACATATCGTCTTGGCGGTAATATTTGACAACATTCCTGGCGAGTTGTCCTCTACGTATACGTCGGACCTTCGTATACATCAATAACGTAATGTAACCTAACCTAACCCAACCTGACATCTCGGCATTAAAATTTGACAACGTTCCTGGCGAGTAGGCCTCTACGTGTCCGTGGGACCTTTATATACATCAGTATCCTAATATAACCTAACCTAATCCAACCTAATCTCTCGGGGTAACGTTTAACCACATTCCTTGCTTGTCGGCCCCTACATCTCGGTGGGAACACTGTATCCGTCTGTGAAGTAATATAACCTAACCTAAAACAACCTGACATCTCGGCGGTAAAATTTGACAACATTCCTGGCGAGTTGTCCTCTACGTCTGTGTGGGACCTTTATATACATCAATAACGTAATATAACTTAACCTAACCCAACCTGACATGTCGGCGGTAATATTTGACAACATTCCTGGCGAGTTGGCCAAGACGTCTGCGTGGGTCCTTCATATACATCATTAACGTAATATAATCTAACCTAACCCAACCTAACATCTCGGCGGTAATATTTGCCAACTGGCCTGGCGAGTTATCCTCTACGTGGGACATTCATATGCATCAATAACGTATTATAATCTAACCTTACCCAACCCGACATCTCGGCGGTAATATTTGACAACATTCCTGGCGAGTTGGCCCCGCCGTCTGTGTGGGTCCTTCGTATACATTATGAACGCAATGTAACATAACCTAACCCAACCTAACATCTCGGCGGTAATATTTGACAACATTCCTGGCGTGCTATCCTCTACGTGGGACATTCATATGCATCAATAACGTAATATAACCTAACCTAACCCAACCTGACATCTCGGCGGTAATATTTGAAGACATTCTTGGCGAGTTCGACTCTACGTCTCCGTGGGACCTTTATATACATCAATTACGTAATATAACCTTACCTAACCCAACCTGACATTTCGGCGGTAATATTTGACGACATTCCTGGCGAGCTATCCTCTACGTGGGACATTCATATGCATCAATAACGTAACATAACCTAACCTAACCCAACCCGACATCTCGGCGTTAATATTTGAAGACATTCTTGGCGAGTTGGTCTCTACGTCTCCGTGGGACCTTTATATACATCAATAACGTAGTATAACCTAACCTAATCCAACCTGACATCTCGGCGGTAATATTTGACAACATTCCTGGCGAGCTGGCCCCTACGTCTCCGTGGGACCTTTATGTACATCAATAACATAATATAACTTAACCTAACCCAACCTGATATCTCGGCGGGAATATTTGACAAAATTCCTGGCGAGTTGGCCAAGACGTCTGCGTGGGTCCTTCATATACATCATTAACGTAATATAATCTAACCTAACCCAACCTAACATCTCGGCGGTAATATTTGACAACTTGCCTGGCGAGTTATCCTCTACGTGGGACATTCTTATGCATCAATAACGTATTATAATCTAACCTAACCCAACCTGACATCTCGGCGGTAATATTTGACAACATTCCTGGCGAGTTGGCCCCGCCGTCTGTGTGGGTCCTTCGTATACATTATGAACGCAATGTAACATAACCTAACCCAACCTAACATCTCGGCGGTAATATTTGACAACATTCCTGGCGTGCTATCCTCTACGTGGGACATTCATATGCATCAATAACGTAATATAACCTAACCTAACCCAACCTGACATCTCGGCGGTAATATTTGAAGACATTCTTGGCGAGTTCGACTCTACGTCTCCGTGGGACCTTTATATACATCAATTACGTAATATAACCTTACCTAACCCAACCTGACATTTCGGCGGTAATATTTGACGACATTCCTGGCGAGCTATCCTCTACGTGGGACATTCATATGCATCAATAACGTAACATAACCTAACCTAACCCAACCCGACATCTCGGCGTTAATATTTGAAGACATTCTTGGCGAGTTGGTCTCTACGTCTCCGTGGGACCTTTATATACATCAATAACGTAGTATAACCTAACTAATCCAACCTGACATCTCGGCGGTAATATTTGACAACATTCCTGGCGAGCTGGCCCCTACGTCTCCGTGGGACCTTTATGTACATCAATAACATAATATAACTTAACCTAACCCAACCTGATATCTCGGCGGGAATATTTGACAAAATTCCTGGCGAGTTGGCCAAGACGTCTGCGTGGGTCCTTCATATACATCATTAACGTAATATAATCTAACCTAACCCAACCTAACATCTCGGCGGTAATATTTGACAACTTGCCTGGCGAGTTATCCTCTACGTGGGACATTCATATGCATCAATAACGTATTATAATCTAACCTAACCCAACCTGACATCTCGGCGGTAATATTTGACAACATTCCTGGCGAGTTGGCCCCGACGTCTGTGTGGGTCCTTCGTATACATCATGAACGCAATGTAACATAACCTAACCCAGCCTAACATCTCGGCGGTAATATTTGACAACATTCCTGGCGTGCTATCCTCTACGTGGGACATTCATATGCATCAATAACGTAATATAACCTAACCTAACCCAACCTGACATCTCGGCGGTAATATTTGAAGACATTCTTGGCGAGTTCGAATCTACGTCTCCGTGGGACCTTTATATACATCAATAACCTAATATAACCTAACCTAACCCAACCTGACATCTCGGCATTAAAATTTGACAACGTTCCTGGCGAGTTGGGCTCTACGTCTTCGTGGGACCCTTATATACATCAATAACGTAATATAACCTTACCTAACCCAACCTGACATTTCGGCGGTAATATTTGACGACATTCCTGGCGAGTTGGGCTCTACGTCTTCGTGGGACCCTTATATACATCAGTATCCTAATATAACCTAACCTAACCCAACCTAATCTCTCGGTGTAACGTTTGACCACATTCCTTGCTTGTCGGCCCCTACATCTCGGTGGGAACACTGTATACGTCTGTGAAGTAATATAACCTAACCTAAGACAACCTGACATCTCGGCGGTAAAATTTGACAACATTCCTGGCGAGTTGTCCTCTACGTCTATGTGGGACCTTTATATACATCAATAACGTAATATAACCTAACCTAACCCAACCTGACATGTAGGCGGTAATATTTGACAACATTCCTGGCGAGTTGGCCAAGACGTCTGCGTGGGTCCTTCATATACATCATTAACGTAATATAATCTAACCTAACCCAACCTAACATTTCGGCGGTAATATTTGACAACTTGCCTGGCGAGTTATCCTCTACGTGGGACATTCATATGTATCAATAACGTATTATAATCTAACCTAACCCAACCTGACATCTCGGCGGTAATATTTGACAACATTCCTGGCGAGTTGGCCCCGCCGTCTGTGTGGGTCCTTCGTATACATTATGAACGCAATGTAACATAACCTAACCCAACCTAACATCTCGGCGGTAATATTTGACAACATTCCTGGCGTGCTATCCTCTACGTGGGACATTCATATGCATCAATAACGTAATATAACCTAACCTAACCCAACCTGACATCTCGGCGGTAATATTTGAAGACATTCTTGGCGAGTTCGACTCTACGTCTCCGTGGGACCTTTATATACATCAATTACGTAATATAACCTTACCTAACCCAACCTGACATTTCGGCGGTAATATTTGACGACATTCCTGGCGAGCTATCCTCTACGTGGGACATTCATATGCATCAATAACGTAACATAACCTAACCTAACCCAACCCGACATCTCGGCGTTAATATTTGAAGACATTCTTGGCGAGTTGGTCTCTACGTCTCCGTGGGACCTTTATATACATCAATAACGTAGTATAACCTAACCTAATCCAACCTGACATCTCGGCGGTAATATTTGACAACATTCCTGGCGAGCTGGCCCCTACGTCTCCGTGGGACCTTTATGTACATCAATAACATAATATAACTTAACCTAACCCAACCTGATATCTCGGCGGGAATATTTGACAAAATTCCTGGCGAGTTGGCCAAGACGTCTGCGTGGGTCCTTCATATACATCATTAACGTAATATAATCTAACCTAACCCAACCTAACATCTCGGCGGTAATATTTGACAACTTGCCTGGCGAGTTATCCTCTACGTGGGACATTCATATGCATCAATAACGTATTATAATCTAACCTAACCCAACCTGACATCTCGGCGGTAATATTTGACAACATTCCTGGCGAGTTGGCCCCGACGTCTGTGTGGGTCCTTCGTATACATCATGAACGCAATGTAACATAACCTAACCCAGCCTAACATCTCGGCGGTAATATTTGACAACATTCCTGGCGTGCTATCCTCTACGTGGGACATTCATATGCATCAATAACGTAATATAACCTAACCTAACCCAACCTGACATCTCGGCGGTAATATTTGACGACATTCCTGGCGAGTTGGTTTCTACGTCTCCGTGGGACCTTTATATACATCAATAACGTAATATAACCTAACCTAACCCAACCAGACATCTCGGCGGTAATATTTGACAACATTCCTGGCCAGCTATCCGCTACGTGGGACATTCATATGCATCAATAACGTAATATAACCTAACCTAACCCAACCTGACATCTCGGCGGTAATATTTGAAGACATTCTTGGCGAGTTCGACTCTACGTCTCCGTGGGACCTTTATATACATCAATAACGTAATATAACCTAACCTAACCCAACCTGACATCTCGACGGTAATATTTGACAACATTCCTGGCGAGTTGGCCAAGACGTCTGCGTGGGTCCTTCATATACATCATTAACGTAATATAATCTAACCTAACCCAACCTAACATCTCGCCGGCAATATTTGAAAACTTGCCTGGCGAGTTATCCTCTGCGTGGGACATTCATATGCATCAATAGCGTATTGTAATCTAACCTAATCCAACCTGACAACTCCGCGGTAATATTTGACAACATTCCTGGCGAGTTGGCCCCGACGTCTGCGTGGGTCCTTCGTATACATCATTAACTTAATGTAACCTAACCTAACCCAACCTAACATCTCGGCGGTAATTTTTGACAACATTCCTGGCGAGCTATCCTCTACGTGGGACATTAATATGCGTCAATAACGTAATATAACCTAATCTAACCCAACCTGACATCTCGGCGGTAATATTTGAAGACATTCTTGGCGAGTTCGACTCTACGTCTCCGTGGGACCTTTATATACATCAATAACGTAATATAACCTAACCTAACCCAACCTGACATCTCGGCGGTAATATTTGACGACATTCCTGGCGAGCTATCCTCTACGTGGGACATTCATATGCATCAATAACGTAACATAACCTAACCTAACCCAACCCGACATCTCGGCGTTAATATTTGAAGACATTCTTGGCGAGTTGGTCTCTACGTCTCCGTGGGACCTTTATATACATCAATAACGTAGTATAACCTAACTAATCCAACCTGACATCTCGGCGGTAATATTTGACAACATTCCTGGCGAGCTGGCCCCTACGTCTCCGTGGGACCTTTATGTACATCAATAACATAATATAACTTAACCTAACCCAACCTGATATCTCGGCGGGAATATTTGACAAAATTCCTGGCGAGTTGGCCAAGACGTCTGCGTGGGTCCTTCATATACATCATTAACGTAATATAATCTAACCTAACCCAACCTAACATCTCGGCGGTAATATTTGACAACTTGCCTGGCGAGTTATCCTCTACGTGGGACATTCATATGCATCAATAACGTATTATAATCTAACCTAACCCAACCTGACATCTCGGCGGTAATATTTGACAACATTCCTGGCGAGTTGGCCCCGACGTCTGTGTGGGTCCTTCGTATACATCATGAACGCAATGTAACATAACCTAACCCAGCCTAACATCTCGGCGGTAATATTTGACAACATTCCTGGCGTGCTATCCTCTACGTGGGACATTCATATGCATCAATAACGTAATATAACCTAACCTAACCCAACCTGACATCTCGGCGGTAATATTTGAAGACATTCTTGGCGAGTTCGAATCTACGTCTCCGTGGGACCTTTATATACATCAATAACCTAATATAACCTAACCTAACCCAACCTGACATCTCGGCATTAAAATTTGACAACGTTCCTGGCGAGTTGGGCTCTACGTCTTCGTGGGACCCTTATATACATCAATAACGTAATATAACCTTACCTAACCCAACCTGACATTTCGGCGGTAATATTTGACGACATTCCTGGCGAGTTGGGCTCTACGTCTTCGTGGGACCCTTATATACATCAGTATCCTAATATAACCTAACCTAACCCAACCTAATCTCTCGGTGTAACGTTTGACCACATTCCTTGCTTGTCGGCCCCTACATCTCGGTGGGAACACTGTATACGTCTGTGAAGTAATATAACCTAACCTAAGACAACCTGACATCTCGGCGGTAAAATTTGACAACATTCCTGGCGAGTTGTCCTCTACGTCTATGTGGGACCTTTATATACATCAATAACGTAATATAACCTAACCTAACCCAACCTGACATGTAGGCGGTAATATTTGACAACATTCCTGGCGAGTTGGCCAAGACGTCTGCGTGGGTCCTTCATATACATCATTAACGTAATATAATCTAACCTAACCCAACCTAACATTTCGGCGGTAATATTTGACAACTTGCCTGGCGAGTTATCCTCTACGTGGGACATTCATATGCATCAATAACGTATTATAATCTAACCTAACCCAACCTGACATCTCGGCGGTAATATTTGACAACATTCCTGGCGAGTTGGCCCCGCCGTCTGTGTGGGTCCTTCGTATACATTATGAACGCAATGTAACATAACCTAACCCAACCTAACATCTCGGCGGTAATATTTGACAACATTCCTGGCGTGCTATCCTCTACGTGGGACATTCATATGCATCAATAACGTAATATAACCTAACCTAACCCAACCTGACATCTCGGCGGTAATATTTGAAGACATTCTTGGCGAGTTCGACTCTACGTCTCCGTGGGACCTTTATATACATCAATTACGTAATATAACCTTACCTAACCCAACCTGACATTTCGGCGGTAATATTTGACGACATTCCTGGCGAGCTATCCTCTACGTGGGACATTCATATGCATCAATAACGTAACATAACCTAACCTAACCCAACCCGACATCTCGGCGTTAATATTTGAAGACATTCTTGGCGAGTTGGTCTCTACGTCTCCGTGGGACCTTTATATACATCAATAACGTAGTATAACCTAACCTAATCCAACCTGACATCTCGGCGGTAATATTTGACAACATTCCTGGCGAGCTGGCCCCTACGTCTCCGTGGGACCTTTATGTACATCAATAACATAATATAACTTAACCTAACCCAACCTGATATCTCGGCGGGAATATTTGACAAAATTCCTGGCGAGTTGGCCAAGACGTCTGCGTGGGTCCTTCATATACATCATTAACGTAATATAATCTAACCTAACCCAACCTAACATCTCGGCGGTAATATTTGACAACTTGCCTGGCGAGTTATCCTCTACGTGGGACATTCATATGCATCAATAACGTATTATAATCTAACCTAACCCAACCTGACATCTCGGCGGTAATATTTGACAACATTCCTGGCGAGTTGGCCCCGACGTCT
Source organism: Xylocopa violacea (assembly GCA_963969225.1). Classification (NCBI taxonomy): domain Eukaryota; kingdom Metazoa; phylum Arthropoda; class Insecta; order Hymenoptera; family Apidae; genus Xylocopa; species Xylocopa violacea. The sequence goes on along the minus strand of CAXAJV010000431.1, from coordinate 145,219 downwards.
GTGTGGGTCCTTCGTATACATCATGAACGCAATGTAACATAACCTAACCCAGCCTAACATCTCGGCGGTAATATTTGACAACATTCCTGGCGTGCTATCCTCTACGTGGGACATTCATATGCATCAATAACGTAATATAACCTAACCTAACCCAACCTGACATCTCGGCGGTAATATTTGACGACATTCCTGGCGAGTTGGTTTCTACGTCTCCGTGGGACCTTTATATACATCAATAACGTAATATAACCTAACCTAACCCAACCTGACATCTCGGCGGTAATATTTGACAACATTCCTGGCCAGCTATCCGCTACGTGGGACATTCATATGCATCAATAACGTAATATAACCTAACCTAACCCAACCTGACATCTCGGCGGTAATATTTGAAGACATTCTTGGCGAGTTCGACTCTACGTCTCCGTGGGACCTTTATATACATCAATAACGTAATATAACCTAACCTAACCCAACCTGACATCTCGACGGTAATATTTGACAACATTCCTGGCGAGTTGGCCAAGACGTCTGCGTGGGTCCTTCATATACATCATTAACGTAATATAATCTAACCTAACCCAACCTAACATCTCGCCGGCAATATTTGAAAACTTGCCTGGCGAGTTATCCTCTGCGTGGGACATTCATATGCATCAATAGCGTATTGTAATCTAACCTAATCCAACCTGACAACTCCGCGGTAATATTTGACAACATTCCTGGCGAGTTGGCCCCGACGTCTGCGTGGGTCCTTCGTATACATCATTAACTTAATGTAACCTAACCTAACCCAACCTAACATCTCGGCGGTAATTTTTGACAACATTCCTGGCGAGCTATCCTCTACGTGGGACATTAATATGCGTCAATAACGTAATATAACCTAATCTAACCCAACCTGACATCTCGGCGGTAATATTTGAAGACATTCTTGGCGAGTTCGACTCTACGTCTCCGTGGGACCTTTATATACATCAATAACGTAATATAACCTAACCTAACCCAACCTGACATCTCGGCGGTAATATTTGAAGATATTCTTGGCGAGTTCGACTCTACGTCTCCGTGGGACTTTTATATACATCAATAACGTAATATAACCTAACCTAACCCAACCTGACATCTCGACGGTAATATTTGACAACATTCCTGGCGAGCTATCCTCTACGTGGGACATTCATATGCACCAATAACGTAATATAACCTAACCTAACCCAACCTGACATCTCGGCGGTAATATTTGAAGACATTCTTGGCGAGTTCGAATTTACGTCTCCGTGGGACCTTTATATACATCAATAACCTAATATAACCTAACCTAACCCAACCTGACATCTCGGCATTAAAATTTGACAACGTTCCTGGCGTGTTGGGCTCTACGTCTTCGTGGGACCCTTATATACATCAATAACGTAATATAACCTTGCCTAACCCAACCTGACATTTCGGCGGTAATATTTTACGACATTCCTGGCGAGTTGGGCTCTACGTCTTCGTGGGACCCTTATATACATCAATAACGTAATATAACCTAACCTAATCCAACCTGACATCTCGGCGGTAATATTTGACAACATTCCTGGCGAGCTGGCCCCTACGTCTCCGTGGGACCTTTATGTACATCAATAACATAATATAACTTAACCTAACACAACCTGATATCTCGGCGGGAATATTTGACAAAATTCCTGGCGAGTTGGCATCTACGTGTCCGTGGGACCTTTATATACATCAGTATCCTAATATAACCTAACCTAACCCAACCTAATCTCTCGGGGTAACGTTTGACCACATTCCTTGCTTGTCGGCCCCTACATCTCGGTGGGAACACTGCATACGTCTGTGAAGTAATATAACCTAACCTAAGACAACCTGACATCTCGGCGGTAAAATTTGACAACATTCCTGGCGAGTTGTCCTCTACGTCTATGTGGGACCTTTATATACATCAATAACGTAATATAACCTAACCTAACCCAACCTGACATGTAGGCGGTAATATTTGACAACATTCCTGGCGAGTTGGCCAAGACGTCTGCGTGGGTCCTTCATATACATCATTAACGTAATATAATCTAACCGAATCCAACCTAACATCTCGGCGGTAATATTTGACAACTTGCCTGGCGAGTTATCCTCTACGTGGGACATTCATATGCATCAATAACGTATTATAATCTAACCTAACCCAACCTGACATCTCGGCGGTAATATTTGACAACATTCCAGGCGAGTTGGCCCCGACGTCTGTGTGGGTCCTTCGTATACATCATGAACGCAATGTAACATAACCTAACCCAACCTAACATCTCGGCGGTAATATTTGACAACATTCCTGGCGTGGTATCCTCTACGTGGGACATTCATATGCATCAATAACGTAATATAACCTAACCTAACCCAACCTGACATCTCGGCGGTAATATTTGAAGACATTCTTGGCGAGTTCGACTCTACGTCTCCGTGGGACCTTTATATACATCAATAACGTAATATAACCTAACCTAACCCAACCTGACATCTCAGCGGTAATATTTGACAACATTCCTGGCGAGCTATCCTCTTCGTGGGACATTCATATGCATCAATAACGTAATATAACCTAACCTAACCCAACCTGACATCTCGGCGGTAATATTTGAAGACATTCTTGGCGAGTTCGAATCTACGTCTCCGTGGGACCTTTATATACATCAATAACCTAATATAACCTAACCTAACCAAACCTGACATCTCGGCATTAAAATTTGACAACGTTCCTGGCGAGTTGGACTCTACGTGTCCGTGGGACCTTTATATACATCAATATCCTAATATAACCTAACCTAACCCAACCTAATCCCTCAGGGTACCGTTTAACTGCATTCCTTGCTTGTCGGCCTCTACTTCTCGGTGGGAACACTGTATACGTCTATGAAGTAATGTAACCTAACCTAACCCAACCTGACATCTCGGCGGTAAAATTTGACAACATTCCTGGCGAGTTGGCCTCTACGTCTCCGTGGAACCTTTATATGCATCAATAACGTAATATAACCTAACTTAAGCCAACCTAACATCTCGGCGGTAATATTTGACAACTTGCCTGGCGAGTTATCCTCTACTTGGGACATTCATATGCATCAATAACGTATTATAATCTAACCTAACCCAACCTGACATCTCGGCGGTAATATTTGACAACATTCCTGGCGAGTTGGCCCCGACGTCTCTGTGGGTCCTTCGTATACATCATGAACGCAATGTAACATAACCTAACCCAGCCTAACATCTCGGCGGTAATATTTGACAACATTCCTGGCGTGCTATCCTCTACGTGGGACATTCATATGCATCAATAACGTAATATAACCTAACCTAACCCAACCTGACATCTCGGCGGTAATATTTGACGACATTCCTGGGGAGTTGGTCTCTACGTCTCCGTGGGACCTTTATATACATCAATAACGTAATATAACCTAACCTAACCCAACCTGACATCTCGGCGGTAATATTTGACAACATTCCTGGCCAGCTATCCGCTACGTGGGACATTCATATGCATCAATAACGTAATATAACCTAACCTAACCCAACCTGACATCTCGGCGGTAATATTTGACAACTTGCCTGGCGAGTTATCCTCTACGTGGGACATTCATATGCATCAATAACGTATTATAATCTAACCTAACCCAACCTGACATCTCGGCGGTAATATTTGACAACATTCCTGGCGAGTTGGCCCCGACGTCTGTGTGGGTCCTTCGTATACATCATGAACGCAATGTAACATAACCTAACCCAGCCTAACATCTCGGCGGTAATATTTGACAACATTCCTGGCGTGCTATCCTCTACGTGGGACATTCATATGCATCAATAACGTAATATAACCTAACCTAACCCAACCTGACATCTCGGCGGTAATATTTGAAGACATTCTTGGCGAGTTCGAATCTACGTCTCCGTGGGACCTTTATATACATCAATAACCTAATATAACCTAACCTAACCCAACCTGACATCTCGGCATTAAAATTTGACAACGTTCCTGGCGAGTTGGGCTCTACGTCTTCGTGGGACCCTTATATACATCAATAACGTAATATAACCTTACCTAACCCAACCTGACATTTCGGCGGTAATATTTGACGACATTCCTGGCGAGTTGGGCTCTACGTCTTCGTGGGACCCTTATATACATCAGTATCCTAATATAACCTAACCTAACCCAACCTAATCTCTCGGTGTAACGTTTGACCACATTCCTTGCTTGTCGGCCCCTACATCTCGGTGGGAACACTGTATACGTCTGTGAAGTAATATAACCTAACCTAAGACAACCTGACATCTCGGCGGTAAAATTTGACAACATTCCTGGCGAGTTGTCCTCTACGTCTATGTGGGACCTTTATATACATCAATAACGTAATATAACCTAACCTAACCCAACCTGACATGTAGGCGGTAATATTTGACAACATTCCTGGCGAGTTGGCCAAGACGTCTGCGTGGGTCCTTCATATACATCATTAACGTAATATAATCTAACCTAACCCAACCTAACATTTCGGCGGTAATATTTGACAACTTGCCTGGCGAGTTATCCTCTACGTGGGACATTCATATGCATCAATAACGTATTATAATCTAACCTAACCCAACCTGACATCTCGGCGGTAATATTTGACAACATTCCTGGCGAGTTGGCCCCGCCGTCTGTGTGGGTCCTTCGTATACATTATGAACGCAATGTAACATAACCTAACCCAACCTAACATCTCGGCGGTAATATTTGACAACATTCCTGGCGTGCTATCCTCTACGTGGGACATTCATATGCATCAATAACGTAATATAACCTAACCTAACCCAACCTGACATCTCGGCGGTAATATTTGAAGACATTCTTGGCGAGTTCGACTCTACGTCTCCGTGGGACCTTTATATACATCAATTACGTAATATAACCTTACCTAACCCAACCTGACATTTCGGCGGTAATATTTGACGACATTCCTGGCGAGCTATCCTCTACGTGGGACATTCATATGCATCAATAACGTAACATAACCTAACCTAACCCAACCCGACATCTCGGCGTTAATATTTGAAGACATTCTTGGCGAGTTGGTCTCTACGTCTCCGTGGGACCTTTATATACATCAATAACGTAGTATAACCTAACCTAATCCAACCTGACATCTCGGCGGTAATATTTGACAACATTCCTGGCGAGCTGGCCCCTACGTCTCCGTGGGACCTTTATGTACATCAATAACATAATATAACTTAACCTAACCCAACCTGATATCTCGGCGGGAATATTTGACAAAATTCCTGGCGAGTTGGCCAAGACGTCTGCGTGGGTCCTTCATATACATCATTAACGTAATATAATCTAACCTAACCCAACCTAACATCTCGGCGGTAATATTTGACAACTTGCCTGGCGAGTTATCCTCTACGTGGGACATTCATATGCATCAATAACGTATTATAATCTAACCTAACCCAACCTGACATCTCGGCGGTAATATTTGACAACATTCCTGGCGAGTTGGCCCCGACGTCTGTGTGGGTCCTTCGTATACATCATGAACGCAATGTAACATAACCTAACCCAGCCTAACATCTCGGCGGTAATATTTGACAACATTCCTGGCGTGCTATCCTCTACGTGGGACATTCATATGCATCAATAACGTAATATAACCTAACCTAACCCAACCTGACATCTCGGCGGTAATATTTGACGACATTCCTGGCGAGTTGGTTTCTACGTCTCCGTGGGACCTTTATATACATCAATAACGTAATATAACCTAACCTAACCCAACCTGACATCTCGGCGGTAATATTTGACAACATTCCTGGCCAGCTATCCGCTACGTGGGACATTCATATGCATCAATAACGTAATATAACCTAACCTAACCCAACCTGACATCTCGGCGGTAATATTTGAAGACATTCTTGGCGAGTTCGACTCTACGTCTCCGTGGGACCTTTATATACATCAATAACGTAATATAACCTAACCTAACCCAACCTGACATCTCGACGGTAATATTTGACAACATTCCTGGCGAGTTGGCCAAGACGTCTGCGTGGGTCCTTCATATACATCATTAACGTAATATAATCTAACCTAACCCAACCTAACATCTCGCCGGCAATATTTGAAAACTTGCCTGGCGAGTTATCCTCTGCGTGGGACATTCATATGCATCAATAGCGTATTGTAATCTAACCTAATCCAACCTGACAACTCCGCGGTAATATTTGACAACATTCCTGGCGAGTTGGCCCCGACGTCTGCGTGGGTCCTTCGTATACATCATTAACTTAATGTAACCTAACCTAACCCAACCTAACATCTCGGCGGTAATTTTTGACAACATTCCTGGCGAGCTATCCTCTACGTGGGACATTAATATGCGTCAATAACGTAATATAACCTAATCTAACCCAACCTGACATCTCGGCGGTAATATTTGAAGACATTCTTGGCGAGTTCGACTCTACGTCTCCGTGGGACCTTTATATACATCAATAACGTAATATAACCTAACCTAACCCAACCTGACATCTCGGCGGTAATATTTGAAGATATTCTTGGCGAGTTCGACTCTACGTCTCCGTGGGACTTTTATATACATCAATAACGTAATATAACCTAACCTAACCCAACCTGACATCTCGACGGTAATATTTGACAACATTCCTGGCGAGCTATCCTCTACGTGGGACATTCATATGCACCAATAACGTAATATAACCTAACCTAACCCAACCTGACATCTCGGCGGTAATATTTGAAGACATTCTTGGCGAGTTCGAATTTACGTCTCCGTGGGACCTTTATATACATCAATAACCTAATATAACCTAACCTAACCCAACCTGACATCTCGGCATTAAAATTTGACAACGTTCCTGGCGTGTTGGGCTCTACGTCTTCGTGGGACCCTTATATACATCAATAACGTAATATAACCTTGCCTAACCCAACCTGACATTTCGGCGGTAATATTTTACGACATTCCTGGCGAGTTGGGCTCTACGTCTTCGTGGGACCCTTATATACATCAATAACGTAATATAACCTAACCTAATCCAACCTGACATCTCGGCGGTAATATTTGACAACATTCCTGGCGAGCTGGCCCCTACGTCTCCGTGGGACCTTTATGTACATCAATAACATAATATAACTTAACCTAACACAACCTGATATCTCGGCGGGAATATTTGACAAAATTCCTGGCGAGTTGGCATCTACGTGTCCGTGGGACCTTTATATACATCAGTATCCTAATATAACCTAACCTAACCCAACCTAATCTCTCGGGGTAACGTTTGACCACATTCCTTGCTTGTCGGCCCCTACATCTCGGTGGGAACACTGCATACGTCTGTGAAGTAATATAACCTAACCTAAGACAACCTGACATCTCGGCGGTAAAATTTGACAACATTCCTGGCGAGTTGTCCTCTACGTCTATGTGGGACCTTTATATACATCAATAACGTAATATAACCTAACCTAACCCAACCTGACATGTAGGCGGTAATATTTGACAACATTCCTGGCGAGTTGGCCAAGACGTCTGCGTGGGTCCTTCATATACATCATTAACGTAATATAATCTAACCGAATCCAACCTAACATCTCGGCGGTAATATTTGACAACTTGCCTGGCGAGTTATCCTCTACGTGGGACATTCATATGCATCAATAACGTATTATAATCTAACCTAACCCAACCTGACATCTCGGCGGTAATATTTGACAACATTCCAGGCGAGTTGGCCCCGACGTCTGTGTGGGTCCTTCGTATACATCATGAACGCAATGTAACATAACCTAACCCAACCTAACATCTCGGCGGTAATATTTGACAACATTCCTGGCGTGGTATCCTCTACGTGGGACATTCATATGCATCAATAACGTAATATAACCTAACCTAACCCAACCTGACATCTCGGCGGTAATATTTGAAGACATTCTTGGCGAGTTCGACTCTACGTCTCCGTGGGACCTTTATATACATCAATAACGTAATATAACCTAACCTAACCCAACCTGACATCTCAGCGGTAATATTTGACAACATTCCTGGCGAGCTATCCTCTTCGTGGGACATTCATATGCATCAATAACGTAATATAACCTAACCTAACCCAACCTGACATCTCGGCGGTAATATTTGAAGACATTCTTGGCGAGTTCGAATCTACGTCTCCGTGGGACCTTTATATACATCAATAACCTAATATAACCTAACCTAACCAAACCTGACATCTCGGCATTAAAATTTGACAACGTTCCTGGCGAGTTGGACTCTACGTGTCCGTGGGACCTTTATATACATCAATATCCTAATATAACCTAACCTAACCCAACCTAATCCCTCAGGGTACCGTTTAACTGCATTCCTTGCTTGTCGGCCTCTACTTCTCGGTGGGAACACTGTATACGTCTATGAAGTAATGTAACCTAACCTAACCCAACCTGACATCTCGGCGGTAAAATTTGACAACATTCCTGGCGAGTTGGCCTCTACGTCTCCGTGGAACCTTTATATGCATCAATAACGTAATATAACCTAACTTAAGCCAACCTAACATCTCGGCGGTAATATTTGACAACTTGCCTGGCGAGTTATCCTCTACTTGGGACATTCATATGCATCAATAACGTATTATAATCTAACCTAACCCAACCTGACATCTCGGCGGTAATATTTGACAACATTCCTGGCGAGTTGGCCCCGACGTCTCTGTGGGTCCTTCGTATACATCATGAACGCAATGTAACATAACCTAACCCAGCCTAACATCTCGGCGGTAATATTTGACAACATTCCTGGCGTGCTATCCTCTACGTGGGACATTCATATGCATCAATAACGTAATATAACCTAACCTAACCCAACCTGACATCTCGGCGGTAATATTTGACGACATTCCTGGCGAGTTGGTCTCTACGTCTCCGTGGGACCTTTATATACATCAATAACGTAATATAACCTAACCTAACCCAACCTGACATCTCGGCGGTAATATTTGACAACATTCCTGGCCAGCTATCCGCTACGTGGGACATTCATATGCATCAATAACGTAATATAACCTAACCTAACCCAACCTGACATCTCGGCGGTAATATTTGACAACTTGCCTGGCGAGTTATCCTCTACGTGGGACATTCATATGCATCAATAACGTATTATAATCTAACCTAACCCAACCTGACATCTCGGCGGTAATATTTGACAACATTCCTGGCGAGTTGGCCCCGCCGTCTGTGTGGGTCCTTCGTATACATTATGAACGCAATGTAACATAACCTAACCCAACCTAACATCTCGGCGGTAATATTTGACAACATTCCTGGCGTGCTATCCTCTACGTGGGACATTCATATGCATCAATAACGTAATATAACCTAACCTAACCCAACCTGACATCTCGGCGGTAATATTTGAAGACATTCTTGGCGAGTTCGACTCTACGTCTCCGTGGGACCTTTATATACATCAATTACGTAATATAACCTTACCTAACCCAACCTGACATTTCGGCGGTAATATTTGACGACATTCCTGGCGAGCTATCCTCTACGTGGGACATTCATATGCATCAATAACGTAACATAACCTAACCTAACCCAACCCGACATCTCGGCGTTAATATTTGAAGACATTCTTGGCGAGTTGGTCTCTACGTCTCCGTGGGACCTTTATATACATCAATAACGTAGTATAACCTAACTAATCCAACCTGACATCTCGGCGGTAATATTTGACAACATTCCTGGCGAGCTGGCCCCTACGTCTCCGTGGGACCTTTATGTACATCAATAACATAATATAACTTAACCTAACCCAACCTGATATCTCGGCGGGAATATTTGACAAAATTCCTGGCGAGTTGGCCAAGACGTCTGCGTGGGTCCTTCATATACATCATTAACGTAATATAATCTAACCTAACCCAACCTGACATGTAGGCGGTAATATTTGACAACATTCCTGGCGAGTTGGCCAAGACGTCTGCGTGGGTCCTTCATATACATCATTAACGTAATATAATCTAACCTAACCCAACCTAACATCTCGCCGGCAATATTTGAAAACTTGCCTGGCGAGTTATCCTCTGCGTGGGACATTCATATGCATCAATAACGTATTGGAATCTAACCTAACCCAACCTGACAACTCGGCGGTAATATTTGACAACATTCCTGGCGAGTTGGCCCCGACGTCTGTGTGGGTCCTTCGTATACATCATTAACGTAATGTAACCTAACCTAACCCAACCTAACATCTCGGCGGTAATATTTGACAACATTCCTGGCGAGCTATCCTCTACGTGGGACATTCATATGCATCAATAACGTAATATAACCTAACCTAACCCAACCTGACATCTCGGCGGTACTATTTGAAGACATTCTTGGCGAGTTCGAATCTACGTTTCCGTGGGACATTTATATACATCAATAACCTAATATAACCTAACCTAACCCAACCTGATATCTCGTCATTAAAATTTGACAACGTTCCTGGCGAGTTGGCCTCTACTTGACCGTGGGACCTTTATATACATCAGTATCCTAATATAACCTAACCTAACCCAACCTAATCTCTCGGGGTACCGTTTAACAATATTCCTTGCTTGTCGGCCCCTACTTCTCAGTGGGAACACTGTATACGTCTATGAAGTAATGTAACCTAACCTAACCCAACCTGACATCTCGGCGGTAATATTTGACAACATTCCTGGCGAGTTGGCCAAGACGTCTTCGTGGGTCCTTCATATACATCATTTACGTAATATAACCTAACCTAACCCAACCTGACATCTCGGCGGTAATATTTGACGACATTCCTGGCGAGTTGGTCTCTACGTCTCCGTGGGACCTTTATATACATCAATAACGTAATATAACCTAACCTAACCCAACCTGACATCACGGTGGTAATATTTGAAGACATTCTTGGCGAGTTCGAATCTACGTCTCCGTGGGACCTTTATATACATCAATAACCTAATATAACCTAACCTAACCCAACCTGACATCTCGGCATTAAAATTTGACAACGTTCCTGGCGAGTTGGCATCTACGTGTCCGTGGGACCTTTATATACATCAGTATCCTAATATAACCTAACCTAACCCAACCTGACATCTCGGCGGTAATATTTGAAGACATTCTTGGCGAGTTCGAATCTACGTCTCCGTGGGACCTTTATATACATCAATAACCTAATATAACCTAACGTAATCCAACCTGACATCTCGGCGGTAATATTTGACAACATTCCTTGCGAGTTGTCCTCTACGTCTATGTGGGACCTTTATATACATCAATAACGTAATATAACCTAACCTAACCCAACCTGACATGTAGGCGGTAATATTTGACAACATTCCTGGCGAGTTGGCCAAGACGTCTGCGTGGGTCCTTCATATACATCATTAACGTAATATAATCTAACCTAACCCAACCTAACATCTCGCCGGCAATATTTGAAAACTTGCCTGGCGAGTTATCCTCTGCGTGGGACATTCATATGCATCAATAACGTATTGTAATCTAACCTAACCCAACCTGACAACTCGGCGGTAATATTTGACAACATTCCTGGCGAGTTGGCCCCGACGTCTGTGTGGGTCCTTCGTATACATCATTAACGTAATGTAACCTAACCTAACCCAACCTAACATCTCGGCGGTAATATTTGACAACATTCCTGGCGAGCTATCCTCTACGTGGGACATTCATATGCATCAATAACGTAATATAACCTAACCTAACCCAACCTGACATCTCGGCGGTACTATTTGAAGACATTCTTGGCGAGTTCGAATCTACGTCTCCGTGGGACCTTTATATACATCAATAACCTAATATAACCTAACCTAACCCAACCTGATATCTCGTCATTAAAATTTGACAACGTTCCTGGCGAGTTGGCCTCTACTTGACCGTGGGACCTTTATATACATCAGTATCCTAATATAACCTAACCTAACCCAACCTAATCTCTCGGGGTACCGTTTAACAACATTCCTTGCTTGTCGGCCCCTACTTCTCAGTGGGAACACTGTATACGTCTATGAAGTAATGTAACCTAACCTAACCCAACCTGACATCTCGGCGGTAATATTTGAAAACATTCCTGGCGAGTTGGCCCCGACGTCTGCGTGGGTCCTTCGTATACATCACTAACGTAATATAACCTAACCTAACCCAACCTAACATCTCGGCGGTAATTTTTGACAACATTCCTGGCGAGCTATCCTCTACGTGGGACATTAATATGCGTCAATAACGTAATATAACCTAATCTAACCCAACCTGACACCTCGGCGGTAATATTTGAAGACATTCTTGGCGAGTTCGACTCTACGTCTCCGTGGGACCTTTATATACATCAATAACGTAATATAACCTAACCTAACCCAACCTGACATCTCGGCGGTAACATTTGACAACATTCCTGGCGAGCTATCCTCTACCTGGGACATTCGTATACATCATTAACGTAATGTAACCTAACCGAACACAACCTAACATCTCGGCGGTTATGTTTGACAACATTCCTGGCGAGCTATCCTCTACGCGGGACATTAATATGCGTCAATAACGTAATATAAACTAACCTAGCCCAACCTGACATCTCGGCGGTAATATTTGAAGACATTCTTGGCGAGTTCGAATCTACGTCTCCGTGGGACCTTTATATACATCAATAACCTAATATAACCTAACCTAACCCAACCTGACATCTCGGCATTAAAATTTGACAACGTTCCTGGCGAGTTGGGCTCTACGTCTTCGTGGGACCCTTATATACATCAATAACGTAATATAACCTTACCTAACCCAACCTGACATTTCGGCGGTAATATTTGACGACATTCCTGGCGAGTTGGGCTCTACGTCTTCGTGGGACCCTTATATACATCAATAACGTAATATAACCTAACCTAACCCAACCTGACATGTAGGCGGTAATATTTGACAACATTCCTGGCGAGTTGGCCAAGACGTCTGCGTGGGTCCTTCATATACATCATTAACGTAATATAATCTAACCTAACCCAACCTAACATCTCGCCGGCAATATTTGAAAACTTGCCTGGCGAGTTATCCTCTGCGTGGGACATTCATATGCATCAATAACGTATTGTAATCTAACCTAACCCAACCTGACAACTCGGCGGTAATATTTGACAACATTCTTGGCGAGTTCGAATCTACGTCTCCGTGGGACCTTTATATACATCAGTAACCTAATATAACCTAGCCTAACCCAACCTGACATCTCGGCATTAAAATTTGACAGCGTTCCTGGCGAGTTGGCCTCTACGTGACCGTGGGACCTTTATATACATCAGTATCCTAATATAACCTAACGTAACCCAACCTAATCTCTCGGGGTACCGTTTAACAACATTCCTTGCTTGTCGGCCCCTACTTCTCAGTGGGAACACTGTATACGTCTATGAAGTAATGTAACCTAACCTAACCCAACCTAACACCTCGGCGGTAATATTTGACAACTTGCCTGGCGAGTTATCCTCTACGTGGGACATTCATATGCATTAATAACGTATTATAATCTAACCTAACCCAACCTGACATCTCGGCGGTAATATTTGACAACATTCCTGGCGAGTTGGCCCCGACGTCTGTGTGGGTCCTTCGTATACATCATGAACGTAATGTAACATAACCTAACCCAACCTAACATCTCGGCGGCAATATTTGACAACATTCCTGGCGTGCTATCCTCTACGTGGGTCATTCATATGCATCAATAACGTAATATAACCTAACTTAACCCAACCTATCATCTCGGCGGTAAGATTTGACAACATTCCTGGCGAGCTGGCCTCTACGTCTCCGTGGGACCTTTATGTACGTCAATAACGTAATATAACCTAATCTAAGCCAACATATCGTCTTGGCGGTAATATTTGACAACATTCCTGGCGAGTTGTCCTCTACGTATACGTCGGACCTTCGTATACATCAATAACGTAATGTAACCTAACCTAACCCAACCTGACATCTCGGCATTAAAATTTGACAACGTTCCTGGCGAGTAGGCCTCTACGTCTGTGTGGGACCTTTATATACATCAATAACGTAATATAACTTAACCTAACCCAACCTGACATGTCGGCGGTAATATTTGACAACATTCCTGGCGAGTTGGCCAAGACGTCTGCGTGGGTCCTTCATATACATCATTAACGTAATATAATCTAACCTAACCCAACCTAACATCTCGGCGGTAATATTTGCCAACTGGCCTGGCGAGTTATCCTCTACGTGGGACATTCATATGCATCAATAACGTATTGTAATCTAACCTTACCCAACCCGACATCTCGGCGGTAATATTTGACAACATTCCTGGCGAGTTGGCCCCGACGTCTGTGTGGGTCCTTCGTATACATCATGAACGTAATGTAACATAACCTAACCCAACCTAACATTTCGGCGGTAATATCTGACAACATTCCTGGCGTGCTATCCTCTACGTGGGACAATCATATGCATCAATAACGTAATATAACCTAACCTAACCCAACCTGACATCTCAGCGGTAATATTTGAAGACATTCTTGGCGAGTTCGACTCTACGTCTCCGTGGGACCTTTATATACATCAATAACGTAATATAACCTAACCTAACCCAACCTGACATCTCAGCGGTAATATTTGACAACATTCCTGGCGAGCTATCCTCTACGTGGGACATTCATATGCATCAATAACGTAACATAATCTAACCTAACCCAACCCGACATCTCGGCGGCAATATTTGAAAACTTGCCTGGCGAGTTATCCTCTGCGTGGGACATTCATATGCATCAATAACGTATTGTAATCTAACCTTGTAAACAACCCAACTTGTCAACTCGGCGGTAATATTTGACAACATTCCTGGCGAGTTGGCCCCGACGTCTGTGTGGGTCCTTCGTATACATCATTAACGTAATGTAACCTAACCTAACCCAACCTAACATCTCGGCGGTAATATTTGACAACATTCCTGGCGAGCTATACTCTACGTGGGACATTCATATGCATCAATAACGTAATATAACCTAACCTAACCCAACCTGACATCTCGGCGGCAATATTAGACAACATTCCTGGCGAGCTATCCTCTACGTGGGACATTCGTATACATCATTAACTTAATGTAACCTAACCTAACCCAACCTAACATCTCGGCGGTAATTTTTGACAACATTCCTGGCGCGCTATCCTCTACGTGGGACATTAATATGCGTCAATAACGTAATATAACCTAACCTAACCCAACCTGACATTTCGGCGGTAATATTTGAAGACATTCTTGGCGAGTTCGATCTACGTCTCCGACGGACTTTTATATACATCAATAACGTAATATAACTTAACCTAACCCAACCTGACATGTCGGCGGTAATATTTGACAACATTCCTGGCGAGTTGGCCAAGACGTCTGCGTGGGTCCTTCATATACATCATTAACGTAATATAATCTAACCTAACCCAACCTAACATCTCGGCGGTAATATTTGCCAACTGGCCTGGCGAGTTATCCTCTACGTGGGACATTCATATGCATCAATAACGTATTATAATCTAACCTTACCTAACCCGACATCTCGGCGGTAATATTTGACAACATTCCTGGCGAGTTGGCCCCGACGTCTGTGTGGGTCCTTCGTATACATCATGAACGTAATGTAACATAACCTAACCCAACCTAACATTTCGGCGGTAATATCTGACAACATTCCTGGCGTGCTATCCTCTACGTGGGACAATCATATGCATCAATAACGTAATATAACCTAACCTAACCCAACCTGACATCTCAGCGGTAATATTTGAAGACATTCTTGGCTAGTTCGACTCTACGTCTCCGTGGGACCTTTATATACATCAATAACGTAATATAACCTAACCTAACCCAACCTGACATCTCAGCGGTAATATTTGACAACATTCCTGGCGAGCTATCCTCTACGTGGGACATTCATATGCATCAATAACGTAACATGATCTAACCTAACCCAACCCGACATCTCGGCGGCAATATTTGAAAACTTGCCTGGCGAGTTATCCTCTGCGTGGGACATTCATATGCATCAATAACGTATTGTAATCTAACCTAACCCAACTCGTCAACTCGGCGGTAATATTTGACAACATTCCTGGCGAGTTGGCCCCGACGTCTGTGTGGGTCCTTCGTATACATCATTAACGTAATGTAACCTAACCTAACCCAACCTAACATCTCGGCGGTAATATTTGACAACATTCCTGGCGAGCTATACTCTACGTGGGACATTCATATGCATCAATAACGTAATATAACCTAACCTAACCCAACCTGACATCTCGGCGGCAATATTTGACAACATTCCTGGCGAGCTATCCTTTACGTGGGACATTCATATGCATCAATAACGTAATATAACCTAACCTAACCCAACCTGACATTTCGGCGGTAATATTTGAAGACATTCTTGGCGAGTTCGATCTACGTCTCCGACGGACTTTTATATACATCAATAACGTAATATAACCTAACCTAACCCAACCTGACATCTCGGCGGTAATATTTGACAACATTCCTGTCGAGTTGGCCCCGACGTCTGCGTGGGTCCTTCGTATACATCACTAACGTAATATAACCTAACCTAACCCAACCTAACATCTCGGCGGTAACATTAGACAACATTCCTGGCGAGCTATCCTCTACGTGGGACATTCGTATACATCATTAACTTAATGTAACCTAACCTAACCCAACCTAACATCTCGGCGGTAATTTTTGACAACATTCCTGTCGAGCTATCCTCTACCTGGGACATTCGTATACATCATTAACGTAATGTAACCTAACCTAACCCAACCTAACATCTCGGCGGTAATTTTTGACAACATTCCTGGCGAGCTATCCTCTACGTGGGACATTCATATGCATCAATAACGTAATATAGCCTAACCTAACCCAACCTGACATCTCGGCGGTAATATTTGACGACATTCCTGGCGAGTTCGACTCTACGTCTCCGTGGGACCTTTATATACATCAATTACGTAATATAACCTTACCTAACCCAACCTGACATTTCGGCGGTAATATTTGACGACATTCCTGGCGAGTTGGGCTCTACGTCTCCGTGGGACCCTTATATACATCAATAACGTAATATAACCTAACCTAACCCAACCTGACATCTCGGCGGTAATATTTGACGACATTCCTGGCGAGTTGGTCTCTAGGTCTCCGTGGGACGTTTATATACATCAATAACGTAGTATAACCTAACCTAATCCAACCTGACATCTCGGCGGTAATATTTGACAACATTCCTGGCGAGCTGGCCCCTACGTCTCCGTGGGACCTTTATGTACATCAATAACCTAATATAACCTAACCTAACCCAACCTAATCTCTCGGGGTAACGTTTGACCACATTCCTTGCTTGTCGGCCCCTACATCTCGGTGGGAACACTGTATACGTCTGTGAAGTAATATAACCTCACCTAAGATAACCTGACATCTCGGCGGTAAAATTTGACAACATTCCTGGCGAGTTGTCCTCTACGTCTATGTGGGACCTTTATATACATCAATAACGTAATATAACCTAACCTAACCCAACCTGACATGTAGGCGGTAATATTTGACAACATTCCTGGCGAGTTGGCCAAGACGTCTGCGTGGGTCCTTCATATACATCATTAACGTAATATAATCTAACCTAACCCAACCTAACATCTCGGCGGTAATATTTGACAACTTGCCTGGCGAGTTATCCTCTACGTGGGACATTCATATGCATCAATAACGTATTATAATCTAACCTAACCCAACCTGACATCTCGGCGGTAATATTTGACAACATTTCTGGCGAGTTGGCCCCGCCGTCTGTGTGGGTCCTTCGTATACATCATGAACGCAATGTAACATAACCTAACCCAAACTAACATATCGGCGGTAATATATGACAACATTCCTGGCGTGCTATCCTCTACGTGGGACATTCATATGCATCAATAACGTAATATAACCTAACCTAACCCAACCTGACATCTCGGCGGTAATATTTGAAGACATTCTTGGCGAGTTCGACTCTACGTCTCCGTGGGACCTTTATATACATCAATTACGTAATATACCCTTACCTAACCCAACCTGACATTTCGGCGGTAATATTTGACGACATTCCTGGCGAGCTATCCTCTACGTGGGACATTCATATGCATCAATAACGTAATATAACCTAACCTAACCCAACCTAACATCTCGGCGGTAATATTTGACAACATTCCTGGCGAGCTATCCTCTACGTGGGACATTCATATGCATCAATAACGTAATATAGCCTAACCTAACCCAACCTGACATCTCGGTAGTAATATTTGACGACATTCCTGGCGAGTTCGACTCTACGTCTCCGTGGGACCTTTATATACATCAATTACGTAATATAACCTTACCTAACCTCTACGTGGTATCCTACGAGCTATCCTCTACGTGGGACATTCATATGCACCAATAACGTAATATAACCTAACCTAACCCAACCTGACATCTCGGCGGCAATATTAGACAACATTCCTGGCGAGCTATCCTCTACGTGGGACATTCGTATACATCATTAACTTAATGTAACCTAACCTAACCCAACCTAACATCTCGGCGGTAATTTTTGACAACATTCCTGGCGCGCTATCCTCTACGTGGGACATTAATATGCGTCAATAACGTAATATAACCTAACCTAACCCAACCTGACATTTCGGCGGTAATATTTGAAGACATTCTTGGCGAGTTCGATCTACGTCTCCGACGGACTTTTATATACATCAATAACGTAATATAACTTAACCTAACCCAACCTGACATGTCGGCGGTAATATTTGACAACATTCCTGGCGAGTTGGCCAAGACGTCTGCGTGGGTCCTTCATATACATCATTAACGTAATATAATCTAACCTAACCCAACCTAACATCTCGGCGGTAATATTTGCCAACTGGCCTGGCGAGTTATCCTCTACGTGGGACATTCATATGCATCAATAACGTATTATAATCTAACCTTACCTAACCCGACATCTCGGCGGTAATATTTGACAACATTCCTGGCGAGTTGGCCAAGACGTCTGCGTGGGTCCTTCATATACATCATTAACGTAATATAATCTAACCTAACCCAACCTAACATCTCGGCGGTAATATTTGACAACTTGCCTGGCGAGTTATCCTCTACGTGGGACATTCATATGCATCAATAACGTATTATAATCTAACCTAACCCAACCTGACATCTCGGCGGTAATATTTGACAACATTTCTGGCGAGTTGGCCCCGCCGTCTGTGTGGGTCCTTCGTATACATCATGAACGCAATGTAACATAACCTAACCCAAACTAACATATCGGCGGTAATATATGACAACATTCCTGGCGTGCTATCCTCTACGTGGGACATTCATATGCATCAATAACGTAATATAACCTAACCTAACCCAACCTGACATCTCGGCGGTAATATTTGAAGACATTCTTGGCGAGTTCGACTCTACGTCTCCGTGGGACCTTTATATACATCAATTACGTAATATACCCTTACCTAACCCAACCTGACATTTCGGCGGTAATATTTGACGACATTCCTGGCGAGCTATCCTCTACGTGGGACATTCATATGCATCAATAACGTAATATAACCTAACCTAACCCAACCTAACATCTCGGCGGTAATATTTGACAACATTCCTGGCGAGCTATCCTCTACGTGGGACATTCATATGCATCAATAACGTAATATAGCCTAACCTAACCCAACCTGACATCTCGGTAGTAATATTTGACGACATTCCTGGCGAGTTCGACTCTACGTCTCCGTGGGACCTTTATATACATCAATTACGTAATATAACCTTACCTAACCTCTACGTGGTATCCTACGAGCTATCCTCTACGTGGGACATTCATATGCACCAATAACGTAATATAACCTAACCTAACCCAACCTGACATCTCGGCGGCAATATTAGACAACATTCCTGGCGAGCTATCCTCTACGTGGGACATTCGTATACATCATTAACTTAATGTAACCTAACCTAACCCAACCTAACATCTCGGCGGTAATTTTTGACAACATTCCTGGCGCGCTATCCTCTACGTGGGACATTAATATGCGTCAATAACGTAATATAACCTAACCTAACCCAACCTGACATTTCGGCGGTAATATTTGAAGACATTCTTGGCGAGTTCGATCTACGTCTCCGACGGACTTTTATATACATCAATAACGTAATATAACTTAACCTAACCCAACCTGACATGTCGGCGGTAATATTTGACAACATTCCTGGCGAGTTGGCCAAGACGTCTGCGTGGGTCCTTCATATACATCATTAACGTAATATAATCTAACCTAACCCAACCTAACATCTCGGCGGTAATATTTGCCAACTGGCCTGGCGAGTTATCCTCTACGTGGGACATTCATATGCATCAATAACGTATTATAATCTAACCTTACCTAACCCGACATCTCGGCGGTAATATTTGACAACATTCCTGGCGAGTTGGCCCCGACGTCTGTGTGGGTCCTTCGTATACATCATGAACGTAATGTAACATAACCTAACCCAACCTAACATTTCGGCGGTAATATCTGACAACATTCCTGGCGTGCTATCCTCTACGTGGGACAATCATATGCATCAATAACGTAATATAACCTAACCTAACCCAACCTGACATCTCAGCGGTAATATTTGAAGACATTCTTGGCTAGTTCGACTCTACGTCTCCGTGGGACCTTTATATACATCAATAACGTAATATAACCTAACCTAACCCAACCTGACATCTCAGCGGTAATATTTGACAACATTCCTGGCGAGCTATCCTCTACGTGGGACATTCATATGCATCAATAACGTAACATGATCTAACCTAACCCAACCCGACATCTCGGCGGCAATATTTGAAAACTTGCCTGGCGAGTTATCCTCTGCGTGGGACATTCATATGCATCAATAACGTATTGTAATCTAACCTAACCCAACTCGTCAACTCGGCGGTAATATTTGACAACATTCCTGGCGAGTTGGCCCCGACGTCTGTGTGGGTCCTTCGTATACATCATTAACGTAATGTAACCTAACCTAACCCAACCTAACATCTCGGCGGTAATATTTGACAACATTCCTGGCGAGCTATACTCTACGTGGGACATTCATATGCATCAATAACGTAATATAACCTAACCTAACCCAACCTGACATCTCGGCGGCAATATTTGACAACATTCCTGGCGAGCTATCCTTTACGTGGGACATTCATATGCATCAATAACGTAATATAACCTAACCTAACCCAACCTGACATTTCGGCGGTAATATTTGAAGACATTCTTGGCGAGTTCGATCTACGTCTCCGACGGACTTTTATATACATCAATAACGTAATATAACCTAACCTAACCCAACCTGACATCTCGGCGGTAATATTTGACAACATTCCTGTCGAGTTGGCCCCGACGTCTGCGTGGGTCCTTCGTATACATCACTAACGTAATATAACCTAACCTAACCCAACCTAACATCTCGGCGGTAACATTAGACAACATTCCTGGCGAGCTATCCTCTACGTGGGACATTCGTATACATCATTAACTTAATGTAACCTAACCTAACCCAACCTAACATCTCGGCGGTAATTTTTGACAACATTCCTGTCGAGCTATCCTCTACCTGGGACATTCGTATACATCATTAACGTAATGTAACCTAACCTAACCCAACCTAACATCTCGGCGGTAATTTTTGACAACATTCCTGGCGAGCTATCCTCTACGTGGGACATTCATATGCATCAATAACGTAATATAGCCTAACCTAACCCAACCTGACATCTCGGCGGTAATATTTGACGACATTCCTGGCGAGTTCGACTCTACGTCTCCGTGGGACCTTTATATACATCAATTACGTAATATAACCTTACCTAACCCAACCTGACATTTCGGCGGTAATATTTGACGACATTCCTGGCGAGTTGGGCTCTACGTCTCCGTGGGACCCTTATATACATCAATAACGTAATATAACCTAACCTAACCCAACCTGACATCTCGGCGGTAATATTTGACGACATTCCTGGCGAGTTGGTCTCTAGGTCTCCGTGGGACGTTTATATACATCAATAACGTAGTATAACCTAACCTAATCCAACCTGACATCTCGGCGGTAATATTTGACAACATTCCTGGCGAGCTGGCCCCTACGTCTCCGTGGGACCTTTATGTACATCAATAACCTAATATAACCTAACCTAACCCAACCTAATCTCTCGGGGTAACGTTTGACCACATTCCTTGCTTGTCGGCCCCTACATCTCGGTGGGAACACTGTATACGTCTGTGAAGTAATATAACCTCACCTAAGATAACCTGACATCTCGGCGGTAAAATTTGACAACATTCCTGGCGAGTTGTCCTCTACGTCTATGTGGGACCTTTATATACATCAATAACGTAATATAACCTAACCTAACCCAACCTGACATGTAGGCGGTAATATTTGACAACATTCCTGGCGAGTTGGCCAAGACGTCTGCGTGGGTCCTTCATATACATCATTAACGTAATATAATCTAACCTAACCCAACCTAACATCTCGGCGGTAATATTTGACAACTTGCCTGGCGAGTTATCCTCTACGTGGGACATTCATATGCATCAATAACGTATTATAATCTAACCTAACCCAACCTGACATCTCGGCGGTAATATTTGACAACATTTCTGGCGAGTTGGCCCCGCCGTCTGTGTGGGTCCTTCGTATACATCATGAACGCAATGTAACATAACCTAACCCAAACTAACATATCGGCGGTAATATATGACAACATTCCTGGCGTGCTATCCTCTACGTGGGACATTCATATGCATCAATAACGTAATATAACCTAACCTAACCCAACCTGACATCTCGGCGGTAATATTTGAAGACATTCTTGGCGAGTTCGACTCTACGTCTCCGTGGGACCTTTATATACATCAATTACGTAATATACCCTTACCTAACCCAACCTGACATTTCGGCGGTAATATTTGACGACATTCCTGGCGAGCTATCCTCTACGTGGGACATTCATATGCATCAATAACGTAATATAACCTAACCTAACCCAACCTAACATCTCGGCGGTAATATTTGACAACATTCCTGGCGAGCTATCCTCTACGTGGGACATTCATATGCATCAATAACGTAATATAGCCTAACCTAACCCAACCTGACATCTCGGCGGTAATATTTGACGACAT
The DNA here is from genome assembly GCA_963969225.1 of Xylocopa violacea. Classification (NCBI taxonomy): domain Eukaryota; kingdom Metazoa; phylum Arthropoda; class Insecta; order Hymenoptera; family Apidae; genus Xylocopa; species Xylocopa violacea. The sequence goes on along the minus strand of CAXAJV010000431.1, from coordinate 121,833 downwards.
TCCTGGCGAGATCGACTCTACGTCTCCGTGGGACCTTTATATACATCAATTACGTAATATAACCTTACCTAACCCAACCTGACATTTCGGCGGTAATATTTGACGACATTCCTGGCGAGTTGGGCTCTACGTCTCCGTGGGACCCTTATATACATCAATAAAGTAATATAACCTAACCTAACCCAACCTGACATCTCGGCGGTAATATTTGACGACATTCCTGGCGAGTTGGTCTCTATGTCTCCGTGGGACCTTTATATACATCAATAACGTAGTATACCCTAACCTAATCCAACCTGACATCTCGGCGGTAATATTTGACAACATTCCTGGCGAGCTGGCCCCTACGTCTCCGTGGGACCTTTATGTACATCAATAACATAATATAACTTAACCTAACCCAACTTGATATCTCGGCGGGAATATTTGACAAAATTCCTGGCGAGTTGGCATCTACGTGTCCGTGGGACCTTTATATACATCAGTATCCTAATATAACCTAACCTAACCCAACCTGACATCTCGGCGGTAATATTTGATAACATTCCTGGCGAGCTATCCTCTACGTGGGACATTCATATGCATCAATAACGTAATATAGCCTAACCTAACCCAACCTGACATCTCGGTAGTAATATTTGACGACATTCCTGGCGAGTTCGACTCTACGTCTCCGTGGGACCTTTATATACATCAATTACGTAATATAACCTTACCTAACCTCTACGTGGTATCCTACGAGCTATCCTCTACGTGGGACATTCATATGCACCAATAACGTAATATAACCTAACCTAACCCAACCTGACATTTCGGCGGTAATATTTGACGACATTCCTGGCGAGTTGGGCTCTACGTCTTCGTGGGACCCTTATATACATCAATAACGTAGTATAACCTAACCTAATCCAACCTGACATCTCGACGGTAATATTTGACAACATTCCTGGCGAGCTATCCTCTTCGTGGGACATTCATATGCATCAATAACGTAATATAACCTAACCTAACCCAACCTGACATCTCGGCGGTAATATTTGAAGACATTCTTGGCGAGTTCGAATCTACGTCTCCGTGCGACCTTTATATACATCAGTATCCTAATATAACCTAACCTAACCCAACCTGACATCTCGGCATTAAAATTTGACAACGTTCCTGGCGAGTTGGACTCTACGTGTCCGTGGGACCTTTATATACATCAATATCCTAATATAACCTAACCTAACCCAACCTAATCCCTCAGGGTACCGTTTAACTGCATTCCTTGCTTGTCGGCCTCTACTTCTCGGTGGGAACACTGTATACGTCTATGAAGTAATGTAACCTAACCTAACCCAACCTGACATCTCGGCGGTAAAATTTGACAACATTCCTGGCGAGTTGGCCTCTACGTCTCCGTGGAACCTTTATATGCATCAATAACGTAATATAACCTAATCTAAACCAACATATCGTCTCGGCGGTAATATTTGACAACATTCCTGGCGAGTTGTCCTCTACGTATACATCGGACCTTCGTATACATCAATAACGTAATGTAACCTAACCTAACCCAACCTGACATCTCGGCATTAAAATTTGACAACGTTCCTGGCGAGTTGGCCTCTACGTGTCCGTGAGACCTTTATATACATCAGTATCCTAATATAACCTAACCTAATCCAACCTAATCTCTCGGGGTAACGTTTGACCACATTCCTTGCTTGTCGGCCCCTACATCTCGGTGGGAACACTGCATACGTCTGTGAAGTAATATAACCTAACCTAAGACAACCTGACATCTCGGCGGTAAAATTTGACAACATTCCTGGCGAGTTGTCCTCTACGTCTATGTGGGACCTTTATATACATCAATAACGTAATATAACCTAACCTAACTCAACCTGACATGTAGGCGGTAATATTTGACAACATTCCTGGCGAGTTGGCCAAGACGTCTGCGTGGGTCCTTCATATACATCATTAACGTAATATAATCTAACCTAATCCAACCTAACATCTCGGCGGTAATATTTGACAACTTGCCTGGCGAGTTATCCTCTACGTGGGACATTCATATGCATCAATAACGTATTATAATCTAACCTAACCCAACCTGACATCTCGGCGGTAATATTTGACAACATTCCAGGCGAGTTGGCCCCGACGTCTGTGTGGGTCCTTCGTATACATCATGAACGCAATGTAACATAACCTAACCCAACCTAACATCTCGGCGGTAATATTTGACAACATTCCTGGCGTGCTATCCTCTACGTGGGACATTCATATGCATCAATAACGTAATATAACCTAACCTAACCCAACCTGACATCTCGGCGGTAATATTTGAAGACATTCTTGGCGAGTTCGACTCTACGTCTCCGTGGGACCTTTATATACATCAATAACGTAATATAACCTAACCTAACCCAACCTGACATCTCAGCGGTAATATTTGACAACATTCCTGGCGAGCTATCCTCTTCGTGGGACATTCATATGCATCAATAACGTAATATAACCTAACCTAACCCAACCTGACATCTCGGCGGTAATATTTGAAGACATTCTTGGCGAGTTCGAATCTACGTCTCCGTGCGACCTTTATATACATCAGTATCCTAATATAACCTAACCTAACCCAACCTGACATCTCGGCATTAAAATTTGACAACGTTCCTGGCGAGTTGGCCTCTTCGTGTCCGTGGGACCTTTATATACATCAGTATCCTAATATAACCTAACCTAATCCAACCTAATCTCTCGGGGTAACGTTTAACCACATTCCTTGCTTGTCGGCCCCTACATCTCGGTGGGAACACTGTATACGTCTGTGAAGTAATATAACCTAACCTAAAACAGCCTGACATCTCGGCGGTAAAATTTGACAACATTCCTGGCGAGTTGTCCTCTACGTCTATGTGGGACCTTTATATACATCAATAACGTAATATAACCTAACCTAACCCAACCTGACATGTCGGCGGTAATATTTGACAACATTCCTGGCGAGTTGGCCAAGACGTCTTCGTGGGTCCTTCATATACATCATTAACGTAATATAACCTAACCTAACCCAACCTGACATCTCGGCGGTAATATTTGACAACATTCCAGGCGAGTTGGCCCCGACGTCTGTGTGGGTCCTTCGTATACATCATGAACGCAATGTAACATAACCTAACCCAACCTAACATCTCGGCGGTAATATTTGACAACATTCCTGGCGAGCTATCCTCTACGTGGGACATTCATATGCATCAATAACGTAATATAACCTAACCTAACCCAACCTGACATCTCGGCGGTAATATTTGAAGACATTCTTGGCGAGTTCGAATCTACGTCTCCGTGGGACCTTTATATACATCAGTAACCTAATATAACCTAGCCTAACCCAACCTGACATCTCGGCATTAAAATTTGACAGCGTTCCTGGCGAGTTGGCCTCTACGTGACCGTGGGACCTTTATATACATCAGTATCCTAATATAACCTAACGTAACCCAACCTAATCTCTCGGGGTACCGTTTAACAACATTCCTTGCTTGTCGGCCCCTACTTCTCAGTGGGAACACTGTATACGTCTATGAAGTAATGTAACCTAACCTAACCCAACCTAACATCTCGGCGGTAATATTTGACAACTTGCCTGGCGAGTTATCCTCTACGTGGGACATTCATATGCATTAATAACGTATTATAATCTAACCTAACCCAACCTGACATCTCGGCGGTAATATTTGACAACATTCCTGGCGAGTTGGCCCCGACGTCTGTGTGGGTCCTTCGTATACATCATGAACGTAATGTAACATAACCTAACCCAACCTAACATCTCGGCGGCAATATTTGACAACATTCCTGGCGTGCTACCCTCTACGTGGGTCATTCATATGCATCAATAACGTAATATAACCTAACTTAACCCAACCTATCATCTCGGCGGTAAGATTTGACAACATTCCTGGCGAGCTGGCCTCTACGTCTCCGTGGGACATTTATGTACGTCAATAACGTAATATAACCTAATCTAAGCCAACATATCGTCTTGGCGGTAATATTTGACAACATTCCTGGCGAGTTGTCCTCTACGTATACGTCGGACCTTCGTATACATCAATAACGTAATGTAACCTAACCTAACCCAACCTGACATCTCGGCATTAAAATTTGACAACGTTCCTGGCGAGTAGGCCTCTACGTGTCCGTGGGACCTTTATATACATCAGTATCCTAATATAACCTAACCTAATCCAACCTAATCTCTCGGGGTAACGTTTAACCACATTCCTTGCTTGTCGGCCCCTACATCTCGGTGGGAACACTGTATCCGTCTGTGAAGTAATATAACCTAACCTAAAACAACCTGACATCTCGGCGGTAAAATTTGACAACATTCCTGGCGAGTTGTCCTCTACGTCTGTGTGGGACCTTTATATACATCAATAACGTAATATAACTTAACCTAACCCAACCTGACATGTCGGCGGTAATATTTGACAACATTCCTGGCGAGTTGGCCAAGACGTCTGCGTGGGTCCTTCATATACATCATTAACGTAATATAATCTAACCTAACCCAACCTAACATCTCGGCGGTAATATTTGCCAACTGGCCTGGCGAGTTATCCTCTACGTGGGACATTCATATGCATCAATAACGTATTATAATCTAACCTTACCCAACCCGACATCTCGGCGGTAATATTTGACAACATTCCTGGCGAGTTGGCCCCGCCGTCTGTGTGGGTCCTTCGTATACATTATGAACGCAATGTAACATAACCTAACCCAACCTAACATCTCGGCGGTAATATTTGACAACATTCCTGGCGTGCTATCCTCTACGTGGGACATTCATATGCATCAATAACGTAATATAACCTAACCTAACCCAACCTGACATCTCGGCGGTAATATTTGAAGACATTCTTGGCGAGTTCGACTCTACGTCTCCGTGGGACCTTTATATACATCAATTACGTAATATAACCTTACCTAACCCAACCTGACATTTCGGCGGTAATATTTGACGACATTCCTGGCGAGCTATCCTCTACGTGGGACATTCATATGCATCAATAACGTAACATAACCTAACCTAACCCAACCCGACATCTCGGCGTTAATATTTGAAGACATTCTTGGCGAGTTGGTCTCTACGTCTCCGTGGGACCTTTATATACATCAATAACGTAGTATAACCTAACTAATCCAACCTGACATCTCGGCGGTAATATTTGACAACATTCCTGGCGAGCTGGCCCCTACGTCTCCGTGGGACCTTTATGTACATCAATAACATAATATAACTTAACCTAACCCAACCTGATATCTCGGCGGGAATATTTGACAAAATTCCTGGCGAGTTGGCCAAGACGTCTGCGTGGGTCCTTCATATACATCATTAACGTAATATAATCTAACCTAACCCAACCTAACATCTCGGCGGTAATATTTGACAACTTGCCTGGCGAGTTATCCTCTACGTGGGACATTCATATGCATCAATAACGTATTATAATCTAACCTAACCCAACCTGACATCTCGGCGGTAATATTTGACAACATTCCTGGCGAGTTGGCCCCGACGTCTGTGTGGGTCCTTCGTATACATCATGAACGCAATGTAACATAACCTAACCCAGCCTAACATCTCGGCGGTAATATTTGACAACATTCCTGGCGTGCTATCCTCTACGTGGGACATTCATATGCATCAATAACGTAATATAACCTAACCTAACCCAACCTGACATCTCGGCGGTAATATTTGAAGACATTCTTGGCGAGTTCGAATCTACGTCTCCGTGGGACCTTTATATACATCAATAACCTAATATAACCTAACCTAACCCAACCTGACATCTCGGCATTAAAATTTGACAACGTTCCTGGCGAGTTGGGCTCTACGTCTTCGTGGGACCCTTATATACATCAATAACGTAATATAACCTTACCTAACCCAACCTGACATTTCGGCGGTAATATTTGACGACATTCCTGGCGAGTTGGGCTCTACGTCTTCGTGGGACCCTTATATACATCAGTATCCTAATATAACCTAACCTAACCCAACCTAATCTCTCGGTGTAACGTTTGACCACATTCCTTGCTTGTCGGCCCCTACATCTCGGTGGGAACACTGTATACGTCTGTGAAGTAATATAACCTAACCTAAGACAACCTGACATCTCGGCGGTAAAATTTGACAACATTCCTGGCGAGTTGTCCTCTACGTCTATGTGGGACCTTTATATACATCAGTAACGTAATATAACCTAACCTAACCCAACCTGACATGTAGGCGGTAATATTTGACAACATTCCTGGCGAGTTGGCCAAGACGTCTGCGTGGGTCCTTCATATACATCATTAACGTAATATAATCTAACCTAACCCAACCTAACATTTCGGCGGTAATATTTGACAACTTGCCTGGCGAGTTATCCTCTACGTGGGACATTCATATGCATCAATAACGTATTATAATCTAACCTAACCCAACCTGACATCTCGGCGGTAATATTTGACAACATTCCTGGCGAGTTGGCCCCGCCGTCTGTGTGGGTCCTTCGTATACATTATGAACGCAATGTAACATAACCTAACCCAACCTAACATCTCGGCGGTAATATTTGACAACATTCCTGGCGTGCTATCCTCTACGTGGGACATTCATATGCATCAATAACGTAATATAACCTAACCTAACCCAACCTGACATCTCGGCGGTAATATTTGAAGACATTCTTGGCGAGTTCGACTCTACGTCTCCGTGGGACCTTTATATACATCAATTACGTAATATAACCTTACCTAACCCAACCTGACATTTCGGCGGTAATATTTGACGACATTCCTGGCGAGCTATCCTCTACGTGGGACATTCATATGCATCAATAACGTAACATAACCTAACCTAACCCAACCCGACATCTCGGCGTTAATATTTGAAGACATTCTTGGCGAGTTGGTCTCTACGTCTCCGTGGGACCTTTATATACATCAATAACGTAGTATAACCTAACCTAATCCAACCTGACATCTCGGCGGTAATATTTGACAACATTCCTGGCGAGCTGGCCCCTACGTCTCCGTGGGACCTTTATGTACATCAATAACATAATATAACTTAACCTAACCCAACCTGATATCTCGGCGGGAATATTTGACAAAATTCCTGGCGAGTTGGCCAAGACGTCTGCGTGGGTCCTTCATATACATCATTAACGTAATATAATCTAACCTAACCCAACCTAACATCTCGGCGGTAATATTTGACAACTTGCCTGGCGAGTTATCCTCTACGTGGGACATTCATATGCATCAATAACGTATTATAATCTAACCTAACCCAACCTGACATCTCGGCGGTAATATTTGACAACATTCCTGGCGAGTTGGCCCCGACGTCTGTGTGGGTCCTTCGTATACATCATGAACGCAATGTAACATAACCTAACCCAGCCTAACATCTCGGCGGTAATATTTGACAACATTCCTGGCGTGCTATCCTCTACGTGGGACATTCATATGCATCAATAACGTAATATAACCTAACCTAACCCAACCTGACATCTCGGCGGTAATATTTGACGACATTCCTGGCGAGTTGGTTTCTACGTCTCCGTGGGACCTTTATATACATCAATAACGTAATATAACCTAACCTAACCCAACCTGACATCTCGGCGGTAATATTTGACAACATTCCTGGCCAGCTATCCGCTACGTGGGACATTCATATGCATCAATAACGTAATATAACCTAACCTAACCCAACCTGACATCTCGGCGGTAATATTTGAAGACATTCTTGGCGAGTTCGACTCTACGTCTCCGTGGGACCTTTATATACATCAATAACGTAATATAACCTAACCTAACCCAACCTGACATCTCGACGGTAATATTTGACAACATTCCTGGCGAGTTGGCCAAGACGTCTGCGTGGGTCCTTCATATACATCATTAACGTAATATAATCTAACCTAACCCAACCTAACATCTCGCCGGCAATATTTGAAAACTTGCCTGGCGAGTTATCCTCTGCGTGGGACATTCATATGCATCAATAGCGTATTGTAATCTAACCTAATCCAACCTAACAACTCCGCGGTAATATTTGACAACATTCCTGGCGAGTTGGCCCCGACGTCTGCGTGGGTCCTTCGTATACATCATTAACTTAATGTAACCTAACCTAACCCAACCTAACATCTCGGCGGTAATTTTTGACAACATTCCTGGCGAGCTATCCTCTACGTGGGACATTAATATGCGTCAATAACGTAATATAACCTAATCTAACCCAACCTGACACCTCGGCGGTAATATTTGAAGACATTCTTGGCGAGTTCGACTCTACGTCTCCGTGGGACCTTTATATACATCAATAACGTAATATAACCTAACCTAACCCAACCTGACATCTCGGCGGTAATATTTGAAGATATTCTTGGCGAGTTCGACTCTACGTCTCCGTGGGACTTTTATATACATCAATAACGTAATATAACCTAACCTAACCCAACCTGACATCTCGACGGTAATATTTGACAACATTCCTGGCGAGCTATCCTCTACGTGGGACATTCATATGCACCAATAACGTAATATAACCTAACCTAACCCAACCTGACATCTCGGCGGTAATATTTGAAGACATTCTTGGCGAGTTCGAATTTACGTCTCCGTGGGACCTTTATATACATCAATAACCTAATATAACCTAACCTAACCCAACCTGACATCTCGGCATTAAAATTTGACAACGTTCCTGGCGTGTTGGGCTCTACGTCTTCGTGGGACCCTTATATACATCAATAACGTAATATAACCTTGCCTAACCCAACCTGACATTTCGGCGGTAATATTTTACGACATTCCTGGCGAGTTGGGCTCTACGTCTTCGTGGGACCCTTATATACATCAATAACGTAATATAACCTAACCTAATCCAACCTGACATCTCGGCGGTAATATTTGACAACATTCCTGGCGAGCTGGCCCCTACGTCTCCGTGGGACCTTTATGTACATCAATAACATAATATAACTTAACCTAACACAACCTGATATCTCGGCGGGAATATTTGACAAAATTCCTGGCGAGTTGGCATCTACGTGTCCGTGGGACCTTTATATACATCAGTATCCTAATATAACCTAACCTAACCCAACCTAATCTCTCGGGGTAACGTTTGACCACATTCCTTGCTTGTCGGCCCCTACATCTCGGTGGGAACACTGCATACGTCTGTGAAGTAATATAACCTAACCTAAGACAACCTGACATCTCGGCGGTAAAATTTGACAACATTCCTGGCGAGTTGTCCTCTACGTCTATGTGGGACCTTTATATACATCAATAACGTAATATAACCTAACCTAACCCAACCTGACATGTAGGCGGTAATATTTGACAACATTCCTGGCGAGTTGGCCAAGACGTCTGCGTGGGTCCTTCATATACATCATTAACGTAATATAATCTAACCGAATCCAACCTAACATCTCGGCGGTAATATTTGACAACTTGCCTGGCGAGTTATCCTCTACGTGGGACATTCATATGCATCAATAACGTATTATAATCTAACCTAACCCAACCTGACATCTCGGCGGTAATATTTGACAACATTCCAGGCGAGTTGGCCCCGACGTCTGTGTGGGTCCTTCGTATACATCATGAACGCAATGTAACATAACCTAACCCAACCTAACATCTCGGCGGTAATATTTGACAACATTCCTGGCGTGGTATCCTCTACGTGGGACATTCATATGCATCAATAACGTAATATAACCTAACCTAACCCAACCTGACATCTCGGCGGTAATATTTGAAGACATTCTTGGCGAGTTCGACTCTACGTCTCCGTGGGACCTTTATATACATCAATAACGTAATATAACCTAACCTAACCCAACCTGACATCTCAGCGGTAATATTTGACAACATTCCTGGCGAGCTATCCTCTTCGTGGGACATTCATATGCATCAATAACGTAATATAACCTAACCTAACCCAACCTGACATCTCGGCGGTAATATTTGAAGACATTCTTGGCGAGTTCGAATCTACGTCTCCGTGGGACCTTTATATACATCAATAACCTAATATAACCTAACCTAACCAAACCTGACATCTCGGCATTAAAATTTGAGAACGTTCCTGGCGAGTTGGACTCTACGTGTCCGTGGGACCTTTATATACATCAATATCCTAATATAACCTAACCTAACCCAACCTAATCCCTCAGGGTACCGTTTAACTGCATTCCTTGCTTGTCGGCCTCTACTTCTCGGTGGGAACACTGTATACGTCTATGAAGTAATGTAACCTAACCTAACCCAACCTGACATCTCGGCGGTAAAATTTGACAACATTCCTGGCGAGTTGGCCTCAACGTCTCCGTGGAACCTTTATATGCATCAATAACGTAATATAACCTAACTTAAGCCAACCTAACATCTCGGCGGTAATATTTGACAACTTGCCTGGCGAGTTATCCTCTACTTGGGACATTCATATGCATCAATAACGTATTATAATCTAACCTAACCCAACCTGACATCTCGGCGGTAATATTTGACAACATTCCTGGCGAGTTGGCCCCGACGTCTCTGTGGGTCCTTCGTATACATCATGAACGCAATGTAACATAACCTAACCCAGCCTAACATCTCGGCGGTAATATTTGACAACATTCCTGGCGTGCTATCCTCTACGTGGGACATTCATATGCATCAATAACGTAATATAACCTAACCTAACCCAACCTGACATCTCGGCGGTAATATTTGACGACATTCCTGGCGAGTTGGTCTCTACGTCTCCGTGGGACCTTTATATACATCAATAACGTAATATAACCTAACCTAACCCAACCTGACATCTCGGCGGTAATATTTGACAACATTCCTGGCCAGCTATCCGCTACGTGGGACATTCATATGCATCAATAACGTAATATAACCTAACCTAACCCAACCTGACATCTCGGCGGTAATATTTGACAACTTGCCTGGCGAGTTATCCTCTACGTGGGACATTCATATGCATCAATAACGTATTATAATCTAACCTAACCCAACCTGACATCTCGGCGGTAATATTTGACAACATTCCTGGCGAGTTGGCCCCGCCGTCTGTGTGGGTCCTTCGTATACATTATGAACGCAATGTAACATAACCTAACCCAACCTAACATCTCGGCGGTAATATTTGACAACATTCCTGGCGTGCTATCCTCTACGTGGGACATTCATATGCATCAATAACGTAATATAACCTAACCTAACCCAACCTGACATCTCGGCGGTAATATTTGAAGACATTCTTGGCGAGTTCGACTCTACGTCTCCGTGGGACCTTTATATACATCAATTACGTAATATAACCTTACCTAACCCAACCTGACATTTCGGCGGTAATATTTGACGACATTCCTGGCGAGCTATCCTCTACGTGGGACATTCATATGCATCAATAACGTAACATAACCTAACCTAACCCAACCCGACATCTCGGCGTTAATATTTGAAGACATTCTTGGCGAGTTGGTCTCTACGTCTCCGTGGGACCTTTATATACATCAATAACGTAGTATAACCTAACTAATCCAACCTGACATCTCGGCGGTAATATTTGACAACATTCCTGGCGAGCTGGCCCCTACGTCTCCGTGGGACCTTTATGTACATCAATAACATAATATAACTTAACCTAACCCAACCTGATATCTCGGCGGGAATATTTGACAAAATTCCTGGCGAGTTGGCCAAGACGTCTGCGTGGGTCCTTCATATACATCATTAACGTAATATAATCTAACCTAACCCAACCTAACATCTCGGCGGTAATATTTGACAACTTGCCTGGCGAGTTATCCTCTACGTGGGACATTCATATGCATCAATAACGTATTATAATCTAACCTAACCCAACCTGACATCTCGGCGGTAATATTTGACAACATTCCTGGCGAGTTGGCCCCGACGTCTGTGTGGGTCCTTCGTATACATCATGAACGCAATGTAACATAACCTAACCCAGCCTAACATCTCGGCGGTAATATTTGACAACATTCCTGGCGTGCTATCCTCTACGTGGGACATTCATATGCATCAATAACGTAATATAACCTAACCTAACCCAACCTGACATCTCGGCGGTAATATTTGAAGACATTCTTGGCGAGTTCGAATCTACGTCTCCGTGGGACCTTTATATACATCAATAACCTAATATAACCTAACCTAACCCAACCTGACATCTCGGCATTAAAATTTGACAACGTTCCTGGCGAGTTGGGCTCTACGTCTTCGTGGGACCCTTATATACATCAATAACGTAATATAACCTTACCTAACCCAACCTGACATTTCGGCGGTAATATTTGACGACATTCCTGGCGAGTTGGGCTCTACGTCTTCGTGGGACCCTTATATACATCAGTATCCTAATATAACCTAACCTAACCCAACCTAATCTCTCGGTGTAACGTTTGACCACATTCCTTGCTTGTCGGCCCCTACATCTCGGTGGGAACACTGTATACGTCTGTGAAGTAATATAACCTAACCTAAGACAACCTGACATCTCGGCGGTAAAATTTGACAACATTCCTGGCGAGTTGTCCTCTACGTCTATGTGGGACCTTTATATACATCAATAACGTAATATAACCTAACCTAACCCAACCTGACATGTAGGCGGTAATATTTGACAACATTCCTGGCGAGTTGGCCAAGACGTCTGCGTGGGTCCTTCATATACATCATTAACGTAATATAATCTAACCTAACCCAACCTAACATCTCGCCGGCAATATTTGAAAACTTGCCTGGCGAGTTATCCTCTGCGTGGGACATTCATATGCATCAATAGCGTATTGTAATCTAACCTAATCCAACCTGACAACTCCGCGGTAATATTTGACAACATTCCTGGCGAGTTGGCCCCGACGTCTGCGTGGGTCCTTCGTATACATCATTAACTTAATGTAACCTAACCTAACCCAACCTAACATCTCGGCGGTAATTTTTGACAACATTCCTGGCGAGCTATCCTCTACGTGGGACATTAATATGCGTCAATAACGTAATATAACCTAATCTAACCCAACCTGACATCTCGGCGGTAATATTTGAAGACATTCTTGGCGAGTTCGACTCTACGTCTCCGTGGGACCTTTATATACATCAATAACGTAATATAACCTAACCTAACCCAACCTGACATCTCGGCGGTAATATTTGAAGATATTCTTGGCGAGTTCGACTCTACGTCTCCGTGGGACTTTTATATACATCAATAACGTAATATAACCTAACCTAACCCAACCTGACATCTCGACGGTAATATTTGACAACATTCCTGGCGAGCTATCCTCTACGTGGGACATTCATATGCACCAATAACGTAATATAACCTAACCTAACCCAACCTGACATCTCGGCGGTAATATTTGAAGACATTCTTGGCGAGTTCGAATTTACGTCTCCGTGGGACCTTTATATACATCAATAACCTAATATAACCTAACCTAACCCAACCTGACATCTCGGCATTAAAATTTGACAACGTTCCTGGCGTGTTGGGCTCTACGTCTTCGTGGGACCCTTATATACATCAATAACGTAATATAACCTAACCTAATCCAACCTGACATCTCGGCGGTAATATTTGACAACATTCCTGGCGAGTTGGCCCCGACGTCTGTGTGGGTCCTTCGTATACATCATGAACGCAATGTAACATAACCTAACCCAGCCTAACATCTCGGCGGTAATATTTGACAACATTCCTGGCGTGCTATCCTCTACGTGGGACATTCATATGCATCAATAACGTAATATAACCTAACCTAACCCAACCTGACATCTCGGCGGTAATATTTGAAGACATTCTTGGCGAGTTCGAATCTACGTCTCCGTGGGACCTTTATATACATCAATAACCTAATATAACCTAACCTAACCCAACCTGACATCTCGGCATTAAAATTTGACAACGTTCCTGGCGAGTTGGGCTCTACGTCTTCGTGGGACCCTTATATACATCAATAACGTAATATAACCTTACCTAACCCAACCTGACATTTCGGCGGTAATATTTGACGACATTCCTGGCGAGTTGGGCTCTACGTCTTCGTGGGACCCTTATATACATCAGTATCCTAATATAACCTAACCTAACCCAACCTAATCTCTCGGTGTAACGTTTGACCACATTCCTTGCTTGTCGGCCCCTACATCTCGGTGGGAACACTGTATACGTCTGTGAAGTAATATAACCTAACCTAAGACAACCTGACATCTCGGCGGTAAAATTTGACAACATTCCTGGCGAGTTGTCCTCTACGTCTATGTGGGACCTTTATATACATCAATAACGTAATATAACCTAACCTAACCCAACCTGACATGTAGGCGGTAATATTTGACAACATTCCTGGCGAGTTGGCCAAGACGTCTGCGTGGGTCCTTCATATACATCATTAACGTAATATAATCTAACCTAACCCAACCTAACATTTCGGCGGTAATATTTGACAACTTGCCTGGCGAGTTATCCTCTACGTGGGACATTCATATGCATCAATAACGTATTATAATCTAACCTAACCCAACCTGACATCTCGGCGGTAATATTTGACAACATTCCTGGCGAGTTGGCCCCGCCGTCTGTGTGGGTCCTTCGTATACATTATGAACGCAATGTAACATAACCTAACCCAACCTAACATCTCGGCGGTAATATTTGACAACATTCCTGGCGTGCTATCCTCTACGTGGGACATTCATATGCATCAATAACGTAATATAACCTAACCTAACCCAACCTGACATCTCGGCGGTAATATTTGAAGACATTCTTGGCGAGTTCGACTCTACGTCTCCGTGGGACCTTTATATACATCAATTACGTAATATAACCTTACCTAACCCAACCTGACATTTCGGCGGTAATATTTGACGACATTCCTGGCGAGCTATCCTCTACGTGGGACATTCATATGCATCAATAACGTAACATAACCTAACCTAACCCAACCCGACATCTCGGCGTTAATATTTGAAGACATTCTTGGCGAGTTGGTCTCTACGTCTCCGTGGGACCTTTATATACATCAATAACGTAGTATAACCTAACCTAATCCAACCTGACATCTCGGCGGTAATATTTGACAACATTCCTGGCGAGCTGGCCCCTACGTCTCCGTGGGACCTTTATGTACATCAATAACATAATATAACTTAACCTAACCCAACCTGATATCTCGGCGGGAATATTTGACAAAATTCCTGGCGAGTTGGCCAAGACGTCTGCGTGGGTCCTTCATATACATCATTAACGTAATATAATCTAACCTAACCCAACCTAACATCTCGGCGGTAATATTTGACAACTTGCCTGGCGAGTTATCCTCTACGTGGGACATTCATATGCATCAATAACGTATTATAATCTAACCTAACCCAACCTGACATCTCGGCGGTAATATTTGACAACATTCCTGGCGAGTTGGCCCCGACGTCTGTGTGGGTCCTTCGTATACATCATGAACGCAATGTAACATAACCTAACCCAGCCTAACATCTCGGCGGTAATATTTGACAACATTCCTGGCGTGCTATCCTCTACGTGGGACATTCATATGCATCAATAACGTAATATAACCTAACCTAACCCAACCTGACATCTCGGCGGTAATATTTGACGACATTCCTGGCGAGTTGGTTTCTACGTCTCCGTGGGACCTTTATATACATCAATAACGTAATATAACCTAACCTAACCCAACCTGACATCTCGGCGGTAATATTTGACAACATTCCTGGCCAGCTATCCGCTACGTGGGACATTCATATGCATCAATAACGTAATATAACCTAACCTAACCCAACCTGACATCTCGGCGGTAATATTTGAAGACATTCTTGGCGAGTTCGACTCTACGTCTCCGTGGGACCTTTATATACATCAATAACGTAATATAACCTAACCTAACCCAACCTGACATCTCGACGGTAATATTTGACAACATTCCTGGCGAGTTGGCCAAGACGTCTGCGTGGGTCCTTCATATACATCATTAACGTAATATAATCTAACCTAACCCAACCTAACATCTCGCCGGCAATATTTGAAAACTTGCCTGGCGAGTTATCCTCTGCGTGGGACATTCATATGCATCAATAGCGTATTGTAATCTAACCTAATCCAACCTGACAACTCCGCGGTAATATTTGACAACATTCCTGGCGAGTTGGCCCCGACGTCTGCGTGGGTCCTTCGTATACATCATTAACTTAATGTAACCTAACCTAACCCAACCTAACATCTCGGCGGTAATTTTTGACAACATTCCTGGCGAGCTATCCTCTACGTGGGACATTAATATGCGTCAATAACGTAATATAACCTAATCTAACCCAACCTGACATCTCGGCGGTAATATTTGAAGACATTCTTGGCGAGTTCGACTCTACGTCTCCGTGGGACCTTTATATACATCAATAACGTAATATAACCTAACCTAACCCAACCTGACATCTCGGCGGTAATATTTGAAGATATTCTTGGCGAGTTCGACTCTACGTCTCCGTGGGACTTTTATATACATCAATAACGTAATATAACCTAACCTAACCCAACCTGACATCTCGACGGTAATATTTGACAACATTCCTGGCGAGCTATCCTCTACGTGGGACATTCATATGCACCAATAACGTAATATAACCTAACCTAACCCAACCTGACATCTCGGCGGTAATATTTGAAGACATTCTTGGCGAGTTCGAATTTACGTCTCCGTGGGACCTTTATATACATCAATAACCTAATATAACCTAACCTAACCCAACCTGACATCTCGGCATTAAAATTTGACAACGTTCCTGGCGTGTTGGGCTCTACGTCTTCGTGGGACCCTTATATACATCAATAACGTAATATAACCTTGCCTAACCCAACCTGACATTTCGGCGGTAATATTTTACGACATTCCTGGCGAGTTGGGCTCTACGTCTTCGTGGGACCCTTATATACATCAATAACGTAATATAACCTAACCTAATCCAACCTGACATCTCGGCGGTAATATTTGACAACATTCCTGGCGAGCTGGCCCCTACGTCTCCGTGGGACCTTTATGTACATCAATAACATAATATAACTTAACCTAACACAACCTGATATCTCGGCGGGAATATTTGACAAAATTCCTGGCGAGTTGGCATCTACGTGTCCGTGGGACCTTTATATACATCAGTATCCTAATATAACCTAACCTAACCCAACCTAATCTCTCGGGGTAACGTTTGACCACATTCCTTGTTTGTCGGCCCCTACATCTCGGTGGGAACACTGCATACGTCTGTGAAGTAATATAACCTAACCTAAGACAACCTGACATCTCGGCGGTAAAATTTGACAACATTCCTGGCGAGTTGTCCTCTACGTCTATGTGGGACCTTTATATACATCAATAACGTAATATAACCTAACCTAACCCAACCTGACATGTAGGCGGTAATATTTGACAACATTCCTGGCGAGTTGGCCAAGACGTCTGCGTGGGTCCTTCATATACATCATTAACGTAATATAATCTAACCGAATCCAACCTAACATCTCGGCGGTAATATTTGACAACTTGCCTGGCGAGTTATCCTCTACGTGGGACATTCATATGCATCAATAACGTATTATAATCTAACCTAACCCAACCTGACATCTCGGCGGTAATATTTGACAACATTCCAGGCGAGTTGGCCCCGACGTCTGTGTGGGTCCTTCGTATACATCATGAACGCAATGTAACATAACCTAACCCAACCTAACATCTCGGCGGTAATATTTGACAACATTCCTGGCGTGCTATCCTCTACGTGGGACATTCATATGCATCAATAACGTAATATAACCTAACCTAACCCAACCTGACATCTCGGCGGTAATATTTGAAGACATTCTTGGCGAGTTCGACTCTACGTCTCCGTGGGACCTTTATATACATCAATAACGTAATATAACCTAACCTAACCCAACCTGACATCTCAGCGGTAATATTTGACAACATTCCTGGCGAGCTATCCTCTTCGTGGGACATTCATATGCATCAATAACGTAATATAACCTAACCTAACCCAACCTGACATCTCGGCGGTAATATTTGAAGACATTCTTGGCGAGTTCGAATCTACGTCTCCGTGGGACCTTTGTATACATCAATAACCTAATATAACCTAACCTAACCAAACCTGACATCTCGGCATTAAAATTTGACAACGTTCCTGGCGAGTTGGACTCTACGTGTCCGTGGGACCTTTATATACATCAATATCCTAATATAACCTAACCTAACCCAACCTAATCCCTCAGGGTACCGTTTAACTGCATTCCTTGCTTGTCGGCCTCTACTTCTCGGTGGGAACACTGTATACGTCTATGAAGTAATGTAACCTAACCTAACCCAACCTGACATCTCGGCGGTAAAATTTGACAACATTCCTGGCGAGTTGGCCTCTACGTCTCCGTGGAACCTTTATATGCATCAATAACGTAATATAACCTAACTTAAGCCAACCTAACATCTCGGCGGTAATATTTGACAACTTGCCTGGCGAGTTATCCTCTACTTGGGACATTCATATGCATCAATAACGTATTATAATCTAACCTAACCCAACCTGACATCTCGGCGGTAATATTTGACAACATTCCTGGCGAGTTGGCCCCGACGTCTCTGTGGGTCCTTCGTATACATCATGAACGCAATGTAACATAACCTAACCCAGCCTAACATCTCGGCGGTAATATTTGACAACATTCCTGGCGTGCTATCCTCTACGTGGGACATTCATATGCATCAATAACGTAATATAACCTAACCTAACCCAACCTGACATCTCGGCGGTAATATTTGACGACATTCCTGGCGAGTTGGTCTCTACGTCTCCGTGGGACCTTTATATACATCAATAACGTAATATAACCTAACCTAACCCAACCTGACATCTCGGCGGTAATATTTGACAACATTCCTGGCCAGCTATCCGCTACGTGGGACATTCATATGCATCAATAACGTAATATAACCTAACCTAACCCAACCTGACATCTCGGCGGTAATATTTGACAACATTCCTGGCGAGTTGGCCCCGACGTCTGTGTGGGTCCTTCGTATACATCATGAACGTAATGTAACATAACCTAACCCAACCTAACATCTCGGCGGTAATATTTGACAACATTCCTGGCGTGCTATCCTCTACGTGGGACATTCATATGCATCAATAACGTAATATAACCTAACCTAACCCAACCTGACATCTCGGCGGTAATATTTGAAGACATTCTTGGCGAGTTCGACTCTACCTCTCCGTGGGACCTTTATATACATCAATAACGTAGTATAACCTAACCTAACCCAACCCGACATCTCAGCGGTAATATATGACAACATTCTTGGCGAGCTATCCTCTACGCGGGACATTCATATGCATCAATAACGTAATATAACCTAACCTAACCCAACCTGACATCTCGGCGGTAATATTTGAAGACATTCTTGGGGAGTTCGAATCTACGTCTCCGTGGGACCTTTATATACATCAATAACGTAATATAACCTAACCTAACCCAACCTGACATCTCGGCGGTAATATTTGACCACATTCCTGGCGAGTTGGCCAAGACGTCTGCGTGGGTCCTTCATATACATCATTATCGTAATATAATCTAACCTAACCCAACCTAACATCTCGCCGGCAATATTTGAAAACTTGCCTGGCGAGTTATCCTCTGCGTGGGACATTCATATGCATCAATAGCGTATTGTAATCTAACCTAACCCAACCTGACAACTCGGCGGTAATATTTGACAACATTCCTGGCGAGTTGGCCCCGACGTCTGCGTGGGTCCTTCGTATACATCATTAACTTAATGTAACCTAACCTAACCCAACCTAACATCTCGGCGGTAATTTTTGACAACATTCCTGGCGAGCTATCCTCTACGTGGGACATTAATATGCGTCAATAACGTAATATAAACTAACCTAGCCCAACCTGACACCTCGGCGGTAATAGTTGAAGACATTCTTGGCGAGTTCGGCTCTACGTCTCCGTGGGACCTTTATATACATCAATAACGTAATATAACCTAACCTAACCCAACCTGACATCTCGGCGGTAGTATTTGACGACATTCCTGGCGAGTTGGTCTCTACGTCTCCGTGGGACCCTTATATACATCAATAACGTAATATAACCTAACCTAACCCAACCTGACATCTCGGCGGTAATATTTGACGACATTCCTGGCGAGTTGGTCTCTACGTCTCCGTGGGACCTTTATATACATCAATAACGTAGTATAACCTAACCTAACCCAACCTGACATGTAGGCGGTAATATTTGACAACATTCCTGGCGAGTTGGCCAAGACGTCTGCGTGGGTCCTTCATATACATCATTAACGTAATATAATCTAACCTAACCCAACCTAACATCTCGGCGGTAATATTTGACAACTTGCCTGGCGAGTTATCCTCTACGTGGGACATTCATATGCATCAATAACGTATTACAATCTAACCTAACCCAACCTGACATCTCGGCGGTAATATTTGACAACATTCCTGGCGAGTTGGCCCCGACGTCTGTGTGGGTCCTTCGTATACATCATGAACGTAATGTAACATAACCTAACCCAACCTAACATCTCGGCGGTAATATTTGACAACATTCCTGGCGTGCTATCCTCTACGTGGGACATTCATATGCATCAATAACGTAATATAACCTAACCTAACCCAACCTGACATCTCGGCGGTAATATTTGAAGACATTCTTGCCGAGTTCGAATCTACGTCTCCGTGGGACCTTTATATACATCAATAACGTAATATAACCTAACCTAACCCAACCTGACATCTCGGCGGTAATATTTGACAACATTCCTGGCGAGTTGGCCAAGACGTCTGCGTGGGTCCTTCATATACATCATTATCGTAATATAATCTAACCTAACCCAACCTAACATCTCGCCGGCAATATTTGAAAACTTGCCTGGCGATTTATCCTCTGCGTGGGACATTCATATGCATCAATAACGTATTGTAATCTAACCTAACCCAACCTGACAACTCGGCGGTAATATTTGACAACATTCCTGGCGAGTTGGCCCCGACGTCTGCGTGGGTCCTTCGTATACATCATTAACTTAATGTAACCTAACCTAACCCAACCTAACATCTCGGCGGTAATTTTTGACAACATTCCTGGCGAGCTATCCTCTACGTGGGACACTAATATGCGTCAATAACGTAATATAACCTAATCTAACCCAACCTGACATCTCGGCGGTAATATTTGAAGACATTCTTGGCGAGTTCGACTCTACGTCTCCGTGGGACCTTTATATACATCAATAACGTAATATAACCTAACCTAACCCAACCTGACATCTCGGCGGTAACATTTGACAACATTCCTGGCGAGCTGTCCTCTACCTGGGACATTCGTATACATCATTAACGTAATGTAACCTAACCGAACCCAACCTAACATCTCGGCGGTAATGTTTGACAACATTCCTGGCGACTATCCTCTACGTGGGACATTAATATGCGTCAATAACGTAATATAAACTAACTTAGCCCAACCTGACACCTCGGCGGTAATATTTGAAGACATTCTTGGCGAGTTCGGCTCTACGTCTCCGTGGGACCTTTATATACATCAATAACGTAATATAACCTAGCCTAACCCAACCTGACATCTCGACGGTAATATTTGACAACATTCCTGGCGAGTTGGCCAAGACGTCTGCGTGGGTCCTTCATATACATCATTATCGTAATATAATCTAACCTAACCCAACCTAACATCTCGCCGGCAATATTTAAAAACTTGCCTGGCGATTTATCCTCTGCGTGGGACATTCATATGCATCAATAACGTATTGTAATCTAACCTAACCCAACCTGACAACTCGGCGGTAATATTTGACAACATTCCTGGCGAGTTGGCCCCGACGTCTGCGTGGGTCCTTCGTATACATCATTAACTTAATGTAACCTAACCTAACCCAACCTAACATCTCGGCGGTAATATTTGACAACATTCCTGGCGAGCTATCCTCTACGTGGGACATTAATATGCGTCAATAACGTAATATAACCTAATCTAACCCAACCTGACATATCGGCGGTAATATTTGAAGACATTCTTGGCGAGTTCGACTCTACGTCTCCGTGGGACCTTTATATACATCAATAACGTAATATAACCTAACCTAACCCAACCTGACATCTCGGCGGTAACATTTGACAACATTCCTGGCGAGCTATCCTCTACCTGGGACATTCGTATACATCATTAACGTAATGTAACCTAACCGAACCCAACCTAACATCTCGGCGGTAATGTTTGACAACATTCCTGGCGAGCTATCCTCTACGTGGGACATTAATATGCGTCAATAACGTAATATAAACTAACCTAGCCCAACCTGACACCTCGGCGGTAATATTTGAAGACATTCTTGGCGAGTTCGTCTCTACGTCTCCGTGGGACCTTTATATACATCAATAACGTAATATAACCTAACCTAACCCA